>LPNX010287832.1:608950-668178 GCA_001517045.1 Pseudotsuga menziesii | reverse complement strand
TCCTCCACTACCTGAACTTTATTTTTCTCTTTAAAGGATAATGTGATGGATAGCCTTGTTTGAATTATTGAACCATTGATATACATGCAATGAGTGAAATTGAAAGGTATAATTTTGCAGTGGAATAGTAAGAACAATGTACACTAAACAAGACAAATTTCAGATAAAATTGATAAGAATTGATCAGTAAATTACAACATTAATATTTATTAATTCCAATAGTATAAGACAGTGTTACATAAAGGAGAATTCGAATCATGTGGATAAGATTCGAATCTCCCAACTCAATCCTGACTAACTGGCTAACTAGAAGTGTCTAAATCACTATCAGAGCTCACTAGTCTAACTCCACATGTCTAATTTAGCCTATCAATCAGTTAAACTAGTTAAACTGATGAGGTGGGTGAGAAAAGGATCATACTCCCATGAATCCATGCAATACTAGCACTAAATGAATTGAAAGACATCTAACTGAATGTAATTGGATGTTAACTTAGCATAACTACCTACCTACCGCAACCAACTGATGGAGGATGTTGGTGGAACTTAGAGTGGCTCCTAAAATGTAGAATTGGTCTCAGAGGGACATTAACTGATGCATGGACATGTAGTAAGTGTTAGTTAACATCTATATGTGTTCCCCACACTCTAGTGGTTGGTACTGGTGGCACCAATGACACCAATGGAACTAGTGGCACTAGTGGTACCAATATCGCGGTGGCACCAAACTCAAGTAAAATAATCCTAAGTTAGGAAAAATGATCTAATAGACTATATATGGACAAGGGAGGATTATATAATCCTAACACCCCCCCCCCCCCCCCCCCCCCCCCCCCACCCCTTAATCCTAACTTGGACAACTTTGGGACCTGGCAACTAGGCCAAAATCCACCCATTACAATCTAAAACAATTAAAAAAAAACTGCTTAATAAACCAAGGGAAATGGGGAAAAACTCATGTCCCTTCAAAATAAGCAGGAATCAGGAAAAAAATGCTATACTTAAGAGAATTTTTTTCTTCTTTGGATAAAAACTTGTAAATATTTTGCTGCAATTTGCAACACTATGTAGTAGAAAATGCAGTATCTTGGTTCTTCTGTGCAAGAACATCCTGATACTGTGTATGTGAAAATGTCCAAATTAAATGATTATGTATGGAGGAATTTTCTTCTTTGGAAGAAGAAGAATATGCTCAACTAAATCAGGAACATAGACAACTGCAAGATGAAAACTGGACCCATGTAGAGCAACTGAGATCAACTGATGAGAGAGAAAAAATTCTTGAGATTTTGAACCATGTGAGGAAAACCCTATCAACTTATATATTTCATCCTTGAACATCAAACCGTGTGAGGTAAAATCAGCTCCAAGTGTTAGGAGAAAGTGTCTAGATGGATGCATAATGTCTCCATCTTTACTAGTTTTGTGAGGAGATGGGCATGTGATAAAGTAGTAAGGTAGAGAAGCCATGGGAATATGGAGAGTGAATTCTTAAGGTCCATAATATTATATAGATTCAAAAATAACCAATGATTCACAAAATATAATATCAGTAAAATCATGAGAGAAAACTGACATCAAATCCCCAGCAACAATTTTCAAAGAGACTTGAGGTACTTGATTTTTCACACCAAAATTGATGAGAAAAACTACAAGCATTACTGGAGGCTCTTGAAACTTAAAACCTGAACCAAATAAGGTCATATCAGAACCAAGAGTGTGGAGCAAAGCCAAGTTCCCCACCGAGATGGTAGATACACAATTTTCTCCTTCTTCAACAAAACTCCGAGTATTGGTGCATTCAATCATGTAGAAATTTGCTAGAAACACTAGGTAAAAGAGAGTGAATGTATCACTCCTAAAATATGATATTTATTCCAAAGTATTAATTTTCTACACACCAGCAACAATATTAGAGAGAGAAAAATCAAATTCCTCTTCATTTTTTGAAGCAATTATTGGCAAACTTTGCACATAATTTAAAATAGAAGAATCACTGGAGAATGTTTGCATAGAATGGAAGGAGAGTTTTTATTCAATAACATATATTCAAATGTATTATTCTATATCATCTTTATGAGAATACGAGATATCATATATCTCATAAAATTTCGAAGCTACAGGAGAAGGAGTCACTCCAAGGAGACTTTCTTCAATTCGAATTGATTGTGTTGAAGATTATGCTTCTTCTTCATTTGGAAGAAATTTATTTGTTGTAGAAGAGGGAACATAGAGTACATTCTTGAAATCATCATGTTTGATTTTAATAGAACCTCTCCTAGCAGCTGGGATTCGGGATTCATCTCCCATATGAGTACTAGGTCCTCCTGATAGAGTGAGAGTGGTGAAGGATTCCCTGGAGGAAACCATGTGGTTGGATGCTACATAATCTATCAAGTAGGCCCTTGATGGAGTGAGGATTTCTTTCAAAGAAAGGAACCTCTCATATTCTTCAGTCTTCTCTCCAGCATCAGACATCTCTGCACTTTGTGGAAGGGAAATATTGTTTTGTTCAAGGAGTATTGTCAACTGGTCGAGGGTCTTCTTCATGCACTGTATTTTTGGATGAGAGCCTCTCATACAGTATGTACACTTAGTATTCTCTTTTATGGAACCTGAGGCTCCATCGAAATATCTATGATTCTCTTTTGGCTTCAAATCAATGGATTTTGGGATCCTTCCCCTTGTGATTCCCTCTGGCTTGCACATTGTTTCAGTCTGACATCAAGAGAGATTGATTCTTGGAGGTTTGAATCACTCTCATCTGAACCAATTTATCCTGCTCCTCTATTAAGGACTCAACAAAGTAATCTAGATAAGGCATATTCCAATTGGGGATGAAATCTCTTCCAAAATGGAATGTAGAGACAAAGACTGAGTACTCAGAGCCAAGATTGCTCAATACTGATAGAACCAGTTTCTCATATTTCCTCTCTATTCCGTATTGTTTACATTGCAGTGCTAGTGACTTGAATTTTGTGAAAAAATGCTGAATAGTTTTGAAACTGCTGGGATGCAATGCAATGAGCTCATTATCCAATATGTTCCCTCGAAGCTCATCTTGTTTTCTAAAAAATTATTCAATCTTCTCCTAAGCTTCCTTCGGAGTCGTCAATCCCTCAAGGTGAAAGAGAAGATCACGGGAGATATCAATGTATAGGAACCCAAAGGATTCATCCAACTGATTCAATAACTTATTTTTCTCAATAGGTTCATGGGGCTCTGTCTCTCTGCCCATTTTCATCCTAAATAGGCCAAGATTGCACAAGGATACTTGCATATCTACCCTCCAATCAACATAGTTGAAGGGTGTAAGGATGTGGGGTACAAGAGATGAAGAACCCATCAATGTTTCTGTTGAACAGTCAATTCCTCAACAAGCTATGTAGGTACCTACAAGTAACACTACAAAAACAAAATCAATTCATAATCATGTCAGTTTCAAGCCTTCCACCTTGACATGTACACTTTCTCAAGGTCCGTCACACCTACAGATACTTCTCTGGTCGAATCCAGATTTAGGAAGGAAAATATTGTAGGATTTATGTGGAAACCCAGCTGCTTCTCATGTACAATGGAGCATGAACAAGGATTTGATACCATGTTTGAATTATTGAACCATTGATCTATAGGAAATGAGTTCAATTGAAAGGTAGAATTTTGTAGTGGAATATGAAGAACAATGTACACTGAACAAGAATTTTTTTAGATAAAACTGATAAGAATTGATCATTAAATTACAACATTAATCTTTATTAATTCCAGCAGTATACAACAGTGTTACATAAAGGAGAATTTGAATCATGTGGGTAAGATTCGAATCTACCGACTTAATCCTGACTGACTGGCTAACTAGAAGTTTCTAAATCACTATTGGATCTCACTAGTATAACTCCACATGTCTAATTCATTCTATCAATCAGTTAAACCAGTTAAACTGATGAGGTAGGTGAGAAAATGCACCTACTACCATGCATCCATGCAATACTGGCACTAACTAGACTGAAAGACATATAATTGAATGTAACTGGAGGTTAACTTAGCATCACTACCTATCTACCAAAACCAACTCATGGAGGTTGTTGGTGGCAGGGATAATTTTAGGGGTGAAATTTATCCCATGTGCTATTTTTAGGGGGTTTTCTCGAAAAAAAGATTCACCATTTTACAATTTTTGAAGCCCGTTTCACCCAATTTTGATGGGGTAAACTTTTTTCACCCTAAAAATTGCCAAATTATTATATAAACGATATAAAATCCTTAGAAATTAAAATATTTTTTTGAAAAATATTGCCAAACATTTTATAGTTGGTGTTTTAAGAATTGGTAAGATTCTCCAACATTTATACACTTTTAAATAAGTATGGTTGCTTAAAATAATATTTGGTTGGTGGCACTTAGAGTGGCTCCTAAAATGTAGGGATTGGTCTCAGAGGCACATTAACTGATGCATGAACATGCAATAAGTGCCAGTTAACCTCCATATGTGTTCCCCACACTCTAGTGGTTGGTATTGGTGGCACCAATGGCACCAATGGAATCGGTGGCACCAATGGCACCGATGGCACCAATAGCACCAATGGCACCAGTGGCACCAATATCATGGCGGCACCAAACTCAAGTAAAAGACTCCTAAGGAAAATTCATCTAATAGACTATATATGGATAAGGGAGGATTATATAATCCTAACAATCATGAATTATAGCCATAAAGTTCCATAAATGATGACATTTTTATGAAGCATGGAAGGATTTGTTGTACCACCATTGTACCAAGGGAAACCACTTTACCCATTGTGCTTGTTTGCCAGATGAAAATAAATAAAGGCACCCATTCTATAAATTTATTCACAATCTTAGTTTTCCCATTGGTCGATTAAGGATGGTAAGAGTAGTTGTGAGCCAATTGAGTTTCCAAAATAGAAAATATTATCTTCAAAAATTTACTAGTAAAAATTGGACCTCTATCACTTACAATAATCTTGGGGATTCTATGTATCTTCTAGATTGTTTCCATGAATGTTGTATCTATTGTACTTTCTTTAAAAATATGAGAAATAGATAAGAAATGAGCATGCTTTGTGAGACAATCCAACATTAGTATGATGAAATCCTTTCCTTCAAACTTTGGTAGACCTATGATAAATTCCATTGAGACCTCTTCTCAAGGATGACCTAATATAAGTAATGGTTGTAGAATACTTGGTGTCTTTATTTCCATATTCCTTATTTTTTTGGAAAAGTAAATGTTCTGCCACAAATTTTTGGATATCTGTTTTCATCCCTTCTTGAAGAAAATCCTTCGTAATCCTGTGGCCAGTTTTCAAGAACCCTGAATGACCTCCTATATGATAAGTGTTCAATTACAAAATGAACTTCTATTTGAGGTGGGAATTCTTACATAAATATAGGTGACCCTGGTTGCATGGTGAATCATTTATCCATATAAGTTTATCTAATGCAGAAGGGTGTTCTTTTAGTTGTTGAATTATCTTGCATTTATTTTTATCCTACTTCCATTCTATCATTTCTTCTTCCAACCAATCAAATTGTAGAAAAATAGCACAAAGTAATCCATATGTGCCACTTGTTCTTCCATTGAAAGTGCATATGGAACCACATTTTTTCTTCCTTTTTGTAGATAATTTCAAAGTCACAACCCATCATATTTTTAACCCATTTTTTTTTTGTTCTTCTAAAGATAATATTTGTTCCAATAATTAATTAAGAATTCCATGATATGTTCTTATATTTAAGTGTCTTCCTATTAGGTAAGGGTGCCATTTCTTAATTGCATGCAATATGGCCAACATTTCCTTTTCATAAATTGTGTTGAGTATATTTTGTCCTTTAAGTTGGAAACTTTCAAACTCAAGGGATGTACCTTCTTGCATTAAAACTACACCAATGGCATGGCATGAGGCATCACATTCCACAATAAAAGTTTTTGTGAAGTCAAACATGGCTAATACACGAGTTGTACACATAACCTATTTAAGTTTTTCCAAGGCTTTGATTGTTTTTGGAGTCCATGAAAATGCCTCATTTTTCATAATATTGTTAGAGGTGCTACTACTTTACCATAAATCTTGATGAAATTACAATATTATATTATCAATCCTAAGAATACTCTAATATTCTTCAACATTTTGGGAATAAACCATTCTATCATAGATTTTATTTTTCTAGGGTACACTTTGACACTTGCATGATATAGAATATGACACAAATATTCAACTTACAATTGTTAGGAACAATGGTACACTGAGAGGAGGGGGGGGGTGAATCAATGTGTTTTAAATCTTAAACCATTTTCAATAATTAAATTATTATTACTGATTATAGATTTACAGTTATGATAATGCAGAAAGTATAGCAGAAGGAATGATGATCATCAATCACATACACATGATAGAGACAGACAAATATTCATATTTATTTGAGCACCTACTCAAATGAGGCTGCAACCTTTGTTTACAATTTCCTTCTTGTGGAGAGCACCAACCCTCATTTTTTTCTTAGCACCTACTAAGATAACCTTCTCCAACTACTACTAGATGGAAGTACCAACTTCCACTTGTACAGGCTACGACTTGTACAAAGAAAACAACATGTTTTTCCCTAGCACCACCCAACCACCCTTATTTCTTCATATTAAACATGTTCAATACAATATGTAGAAAAAAATATATAACAATGTATACCAACTCTGTTCTGATCTGCTTCTGGATTTTCTTATGCACCATGGTTCCCCTCATTGTATCTGTTATAGATATTCTTGAAAGAAATTAGATTCCTCTGTCATTTTGCAATCCCCACTTTAACGACAATCCATGCACCAACTCCTTGTCTGCAGAGAGTGCACTATTCCATTCTTCACGTAAATCCTTTTATACATATCTATCCTTAAACCCTTTACCTATTCATATTCCTAGCGGTCCATTTCCATAACTGATCAAATCGTTTGATGCCTTATGATAGACAATAAGTCCAATCACTAAGTGTTCATGAGTTTCTGCAACACATCTTCGCCATTTGGGTTCTTCTGTAATTGTCATTTTTTGCAACAAATCAGAGTTTCCACACTCCTGGTTCCGTAGTATCAATTGGATGTGACTATACCTAACTAACTAGCTAACTCAGGATGTCTCAATCAATATAAAAGTCCAAATGGATAACTCCAAATGTCTAAACAACTCACACAATCAGTAATAAAAAGTTAACTCAATCTAACTGAAGTGGTGGGTGAGAAAAGGTGCCTAATCCACATGCAACCATGCATAACTAGCGCTAACTGAACTGATTGCAATCTAACTCGATGTAACTGGAAATTAACTAAGCTTAACTAGTTCCAACTCAAACTGACTGAAGGAGGTTGGTGCCGAGACTCCCAGTGGCTCCTAAAATGTAGGGATTGATCTAGGAGGTTCCTAAACTGATGCATGCTAGTGCAGTTAATGTCATTTACACTCTAGCAATTCTCCCCACAATCTAGTAACTGGTACATGTGGCCCCATTAGGCCATGTGGACCCAATGGTACTAGTGGACTTAATTAATTAATTAAAACTCCTAAGTTATGATAAATTAATCCAATAGATAGTTTGATCAAGGGAGGATTAATAATCCTAAAACCCCCCTGAATCCTAACTTGGACAACTGTGGGCCCTGGAAGCAAGGGCATAAGTCACCCATATACAATCTAAAAGACATCATGCTGCTTAATACAATCGAGGAAATAGGGAAAAACCTCATGGGAAAAAAACCCCCTAAAAATAAGCAAAAATAAGAAAATGCAAGCTATATTTAGAAGAAATAAGCTTCCTCCTTACAAAAATAACTTGAGCAAAACACTGCTGCAAAATTAAATCTCTATGCAACAACATGGTTGATCAGTGCAGCAACATCCTGAAGCTGTGCATGTGAACCTCTCAATGTTCTTTTGAAATGATGACTCTGCATGTTTCTTCTAGATGGTGAAGGTAGAGAATGATCAAATTTCTTCTTATGTGGACCATGTAGCTGATTATTCACCATCATCAAGTAGCACTGACTTGGAACTTTGTTGCACCACTCTGTAGGGAGTGAATCTATGAGAGATAGTGCAACATGTTCATTATGATATTGGGACCTAGTTCTTGTTCTGTCTTTTGGATGTCCAACACCACTTCCAGCTGTATCTAGGATCTTTTGAGCCCATCTGGGATTAGGATTTTGATTTGGAATGGATAATGGATCTGGATCTAGAGTCTCATGAGATTCAGTCTCAATAACAGGATCATGTTGGATTTGATCTTCTTCATTTGAATCTGAAACCTGTAGCAAATCATCATAAAAAAAAATAGGTGGAGAAATGGTTATACCTTCCTGTGCTGCTAATGGTGGTGTGTCATACAATCGATCTTCTTTGAACTAAACACTCCTTTCAATGAAGCATCTTTTGGTTGCAACCTCCATCAATTTCTAAGATTTTTCATCTTCTGCATATCCCAGCAGAATGCCTTTGCTACTTTGGGATTGGAAGGCATTCCTCTTGTCAAGTGGTATTTTGGCCCAAGCTTTGGAACCAAAAACTCTCAGATGAGAGACATTGGGATTATGCCCATGCAGTGCTTCGAATGGAGCAGCCCTAACCAATGATTTATGAGGCACTCTATTCTGCAAATACAAAGCATAGTTAACAAATTCATCCCAAAGAAAAGGAGGAAGATGCTTGGCATGGAGAAGGCATGTTTCCATCTCCTTCAGTGATCTATTCTTCCTCCCAGTCACACCGTTATACTGTGGTGTGTATGGAACTGAGTGTTCAATTCGAATCCCCTATGATTCATAGAAATTCTGGAAGTCTCCTTTAATGTACTCTCCTCCTTTATCAGATCTTATAGACTTGATCTTCTTACTGAAACTATTCTCAACCATAGCCTTAAAATATTTAAAAGTCTCAAAAACTTCTGATTTTTGTTTCATGAAGTAGATCTAGCAGTACCTAGAACAATCATCAATAAAGGTGAGGAAATACCTGCAACCATTAATGGATTTTGTGGGCATAGGTCCAGCTACATCACTATGTATCAAATCAAGTATAGAGAAATCTCTATGTGCATTCCCAACATCATACCTCTTCTCTGGATGCTTACCTACCAAGTAACCAACACATACTCCATTGGAAGTTTGGATGGAAGGTAAACCTTCAACCATTTTATCATTGTGGAGTTGCTGGAGATATTTGAAATTGAGATGGACAAATCTCTCATGCCAAATCTTCTTGGTGTTGTTAGCATGAGACAATAAAGTTGTAGGAGGAGAGACAAATAAGAAATGTGAAAGCTCATAAGCTTTAGTAGAGTGATTTGCAATACCTTTTGTTATGAGTTGTCTTGTGACTTTTTATGTAATATCAACTGTTTTTGAATTGAATGTAACTCTCTTGGGAGAGCCTGTATGATTCATCTTATAAACAAATAACAAGTTAGATGCAAGGGAGGGAACATAGAGGACATTATTTAACTCACCATGCTTCTCTATGATTGAGCCCCTTCCTTCTGCTGGAATCTAGAAATCATCTCCCATGTGAATATTAGGCTCCTTTAATAGTGTGAGGGCCAAGAAGCATTATTTGGAGGAAACCATGTGGTTGGATGCTCCATAATCAATTATGTATGCTGTAGACTGAGTAAGGATAGCTTTCAAATCATGCACCTTTCATATTTCTATCTGTGGTTCTTCATCAAGATTCTTTGCTCCTTATGGGAGAGAAATGTTATGCTACTTGAGGAGAGTAGACACTTGATCAATCTGCTTCTTCATACAATGATATTCAATATGGAAACCCTTCACACAATAGGGATATATATTCTTTTCAAACTTCTTCTTCTTAGAGACAGAGGCTCCTTTTGAAGTATGTTGATTCTGTTTAGACTTCAAATCTACTGCTTTGGGCTCCTTCTTCTTTGATTTCCCTTTGGCTTACGCTTTGGAAGAGTCTGTCACTAGGAGAGCTTGATCTTTGGAGGTCTTGATGACTCCCATTCGAATAAAATTCTCTTGCTACTTGATTAAAGACTCATAAAAGGAATCAAGTGAAGGAATTTTCCAATATGGAAAGGAATCCCTTTTCAAATGGAAGATTGAGACAAATACATAATAATATGGGCCGAGTTTGCTGAAAATGGAAAGCACATTTTTCTCATCCTTTATTTCTATTCCACACTATCTGCATTGAAGTGCAAGAGACTTGACTTTAGTAAAGAATTTCTCTACTGTTTTGAAATTGTTGGGATGTAATTTTACCAGCTCATTCTCCCTAGGTGTCCCTGAAGCTCATCTTGTTTTCCAAACAAGTCTTCAAGCTTCTCCAAAGATTCTATGGGTGTCCTCAAACCTTCAAGGTGGAAGAGGAGATCTCTGGATATATGAGTGCATAGATAACCGAAAGCTTCATCTAAGCGGTTCATACACTTGTTGAGTCTCAACTCGATGATGGGGCTCAACATCCCTTCCAAATATTATCCTGTAGTAGGAAATCTTGCATAGGTCCAGCTGCATATCTTCCCTCCAATCAAGATAATTGAAGGGTGTTAGAATCTAAGGAGTAGAAGGTAGAGAATCCATAATTATCCTTCTGGAAAAACACAAATATTCACACAAGATCTATAGCACCTGTATATTTTAAATACAAAACACTAAAACATTCGAATTATGTTAGAACCATTCCTTCCCTCTTAACATGAACATGTTTTTAGGGTCTGTCACGCCCACACCGCCACTCTGAATAAATTCAGAGGAATCAAGGAACTCTTTGCGGGACATTTGTGGAAACCCAACTTCTTTTGATGTTCAATGGATAGAGACAAACATGAATCCTGTTTGAGATGGCTCTAATACCATGTTAAAATTGTTGTTCCATTTATATCTTCAAGCAATGAGTCAAATATTATTGTTGCAGTAAATGGAAAATGAAGATACACACTGAGCAAAACAAACCACACAAGAAACTGATGAGTATAGCTCAGGTAATTATAGTATCATTTTCATTAATTAAATCTGGTGTTACAATAGTTTACATAAGGAAGAATTCGAATCCATTAGGAAAGAATTTGAATCTACCAACTGGATGTGATTGTACCTAACTGAATAGCTAACTCAGGATGTCTCAATAAATATCGGAGTCCAAATGGTTAACTCCAGATGTCTAAACAACTCACACAATTAGTAATAAATAGTTAACTCAGTCTAATTGAAGTGGTAGGTGAGCAAAGGAGCCTAATCCACATGCATCCATGCATAACTAGCGCTAACTGAATTAATTTTGATCTAACTCAATGTAACTAGAAATTAACTAAGCTTAACTAGTTCCAACTCCACTTGACTAAAGGAGGTTGGTGCCAAGACTCCCATTGGCTCCTAAAATGTAGGGATTGATCTAGCCTAAACTGATGCATGCAAGTGAATTCGGTGTTAGTTATCCTCTAGCAGTGTTCCCCACACTCTAGTAACTCATACATGTGGCCCCATTAGGCCATGTGGACCCAATGGTACTAGTGGACTTAATTAATTAATTAAAACTCCTATGTTAGGGTAAATTAATATAATAGATAGTTTGATCAATGGAGGATTAATAATCCTAACAAAAACTGGCAGGAAAAATTATCTCGATGGGAATTAAAGTTGTTGACACCCCTCTGGAATATAACTTACTCTTTGGAAGGAGTTGGACCTATGATATGTGCGCTATTCCATCATTCATTTTCCAAGTCCTCGTGTTTCCTCATGAGGGAAAGTTAGTGACTATTGACCAACTTTCATATACATGGAAGGGTTTTATGGACACTTTAGTATTCTCTTGTACCATTGATTGATCAAACACACCCAACGAATGAGAGTTTGTGAGTAGGGATGTACACATCATTGATGGGCACTTTTGGTATGCATGATCCTATAAACTACCTAGGAACGACTAGTGTAGGGAAGAAAATTTGTACAGTTGTAGATAGAACTGAATCGTGGGTTCTCCCTTTGAAAAAAGAGCTTGATGTACCCTTATCAACAACTATAGTATTCTACCAATCTATACTCCATGCTACTTCTGATTCCATCTCGACTCCTTCCGTCTCAAAGGAGTCAGATGAAGTCTACTTACCCTCTTGGGAAGTGAACTCAACATATTCATATGAATGTTTAGACATGGTTTTACCATCTAATTAATCCAATATGGAGGCTATGATATATAATTTCCCCATTCAAATAATTGCATAGCAGGAAAATTTCATCAATCCTACTAGTTCCCTGGGTTGGATGGATACATTTGGAATTTTAATAAGGGATCTAATAAATGATGTTTAGACATTATAATGGAATAAATATTTAATAATAGAGATAATTAAATAAATACAAGAGAAAATGGAAGTGGAAATGGAGCATGGAGGCACATGGAGATTATGGGGCCCACACAAGCTAGAATTTATGTGCCACATGGCATCCTCCTCATGCAATTTCGAATCCAAGGGAAGCCTAATGTTCTTGGATGATTTATAAGGACAATACACTTGTCCATATGCATCATAGGTATAATTTGGAAGTAAATTTAACTTACATGGTAGAGGAAGAGTCAAATGGGAGCTTCTTGGACACTTCGGCTAGATTCCCTAACATCTATGACACCAATGATGAAGATTATATGACATTTATGACATATTGTAGAACTGAAGGCTGACATATAACCATTATGAAATGTCATGCCTACATATAGCATCCAATAAGGCACTCATGTGAGTTGGGGAAGCTCAATGGCTCCCTACTCGAATTGGGGAAAGATGGAAGGCTAGGGAAGGGAGGACACATGGAAAATTTTGAGCACACACCCTAATTCGAATTGGCTTGATTTTGTGGATGAATTGGTAACCTTAGAAGGCTAAGGATTTTTATAAAATACATGGATAAACCAAGAGAATATATTTTTATCATTTTATAAATTGGCATTTGTGAAGAGAGAGAGATAGTGGATGACTAGTTTCTTGCCTTAGCCAATTTCGAGGGTGAAAGATTCCCATCCAAGTTGGTGTTTGGAGAGGCCATTCAGGTATTTCATGGAGATTTAATGGAGTTTTTATTTTCAGGTGTATGCTACAGGGAATCTCTTGGTTTCTTCTAGTGCAACACATTCTCACAACCATTTCCAGTCTTTATTGCATATTCTTGCTCATGGAGGGATTGCGCTTTGGGTGAGATATTGTACTCTTTGGGAGAGATTATCATGGTCCATTTATGATTTTAATAAGATTAATATACTATTTTATTCATATTCAAAAATTCTTAGTTCGAAATACCAAATGGTTGTATGTACAAGTGATTATTAATGAGCAAACAATGACCATTTCCCCACTATATTGATTTATGCCATTGTAATGCCGATGAATTCGAATGAAATAATGTTTCTCTGATATATTTATGATGAATGGAATTACATTTATTATTATTACAATTTTCATATCAAACACTTAAGCATTTGAAGTCATCTTACTATGTTTATTTGCATTTGGAGAAGATTTGGTGACATTTCCCCAAGGGCCGAACTAGTGATTTTGTAGCTGTTTGGGAGAGGGTTATAAAAAAATTTATAAAATGAATAATGATGCACTTGGTGCCTTAATAATGTAAATTAAACATCCTCTACCTATTTTCATAAATTCGAGTGCGTTTAGGAGAATTTGGAAAGCCATTTTCAGCATTTACCTTGGGGGAATTGGAACCCCAATTTGCTAGTGAAAACTCCTACCTTGGCCAGAATATTAAACAAGTTTGTAGAAGTATTTGGAGAGTTATAAATAATCCCTGTACATCACATTCAATTCTTAATATCATTCATATACCTTCTTAGAATATTTGGGAGAATTTGGGTCAATTTGGAGACCTAGGCATCAAAACAAGTCAAAGGTAGAAATGTGGAAAAAGTGAAAAATTGGTCATTTTAATAAAATTTCTTAAAAAGGGACATTACAAGTGGTATCAGAGCATGCTCCTTAAACCTATGCATTAATACCATCTGTTATCCCTAAAGTTGAACCTAGACTACAGGAGTTCAAGCTTAGAGAAATCTTGAAGATAATTCAAACCAATAAAATTCAATTTAGACAGGGATGGTATATAATCAAAGGTGTTGGGTAATCAGATAAAACAATAATCACAGAAATGCATGACATATAATAAAATACAAAAATCAATAACATAAATTATTACGAGCATGAATTTACAAATAAATGAATCTGGTTCTGCAACAAAACACTTTAAAGATAACTGCAATGTATCACAAGAATCTTGTAATGGTTTAATAAGACCATACACAAGATAAAATCATAATAAAATGCAATTCATAAACAAAGGCAGAACAAGCTCATGATCATAATCATATCAAAGTAAAGTTCTGTATTAAAGATGCAAAAGTGTATATGTCTTACAGTTCATAACCAAAATTTGATTCCCATCTATGATTCCAACCCCCTACCACATCTAGCTGTTGACTATTATATACAAAATTTTTAAGTTTTTGAAACAATTATCAAATCCTATTTTCATGGATCGAACTCTTCAAAAATAGAAAAGTCTTAGATCTTCAAACTCGGAATTAATACAAGTGTAATCAAAATAGAATAATATTGTCTATCTATCAAATTCTAATTAATTTCAGAACTAACTATCCTAAGTCTTTGTCATTTAAAGACTTGTTGGAAGGAAACAACCCTCTCTTTCTACTTTGATTGAATAAAATTGATCAGTTCTCTTTTATAATTTGTCACAAAATTATTTAAGAGTGCCTTCAGAATCTTTGATTCTAAAGGTACTCTCAATTGAAAGGGATTTAATGATCAAAGTAAGTTTAGGGAATAATTTTAAATTCAAGCTGGTCTTTTTACAAATCGATTATTCTAGCAGTTGTTAAAATGAAATTAATTTTCATGACTATTTTGAATGATTTTATAAATCGATTCACTGCTTATCTTTATTATTTGATTAACACTGCTTGAACTGGATTTCATTATTTCTCATTTTTGTTTTCTATTTTAGTTTCTTTTATTTTTATTTTTGAAATTTTTATGATGATTAAGATATGATTTTCTATGGCTAAGTTAAATGTTTATATATATTTGCTTAGGGTTGAATAATTTATTTTATAATTCATTTTAACCCATAGTAAATATTCATATATAATAATCATATGTGAGCCTTATTTTAATTTTTGTAAATAATAAATTTAGCATTGTAAATATGTTTGTTTTTTTAATTTGATCTTTGATGGCATTTCGAATTATCAAATGCAAAATTAAAAATGAAATTAGTTGCATTTTGAAAATTAGTTTATGATAGTTTTGGTTGATTGATCTTCGTTATGGTTGAAATAATTCTTTAAATCAACTTTTCCACATTATATGAATTGGTTATATCACTTCAAATCAGCTTGACTTGATCCCAATAAGAATCATTATGAACTAAGCTTCAAGAGATTTGATTTATGTTCTCATTGGTCTAGAATTTGATGATTTCATCGACTTCATAAAACTCTATGAACCATAATGTTTCATGAACACAAAGTTTCCTATCACTCCACTGACAGTTCATCCAGTTTCTACGTATTAATTTAATCATGACAAAATTCAAAGCTAGAGATGAATGGATTTGACATGATTCTGTACATTTTAACACCTATTGATTTCCATGCTATGAATTGATAACCCTGTACTATATTTCGTATCAAGGCGATTTCAAAATGACATTGCATTTATGATTTGATATAGATTTGATGATTTTTATCAGATCATTATGATAGAATCATTCATGTATTCATCTTTGATGGTGAGCTTAGCACGCTTAGGCACGAGTCTAGGGTTATTTTTTTTTACTTTCCATACAGCTCCATACAACCGAGTGAAATTTTCATGTCTATGCAACTTTGGATACCTATTCCTTCGATTTTCATAATGCCATATCATTCTCAATTGAAGGAAAAATCAGAGATAGGTGAAGTTGTTCCATTATGCTGGTTTGAACCAGAGGGTTCAAAATGGCTTATTAAGGAACTTGAAGAATCTTGTTTTGTTGATAAAATTGGATGGGGAAAATTCTTTGATAATTTCAATGGCCAAAATGTAGAAATAACCCGTAGATTTGATTTGTCTTTCAATGGTGAAATCATGCAGATAGGGAATTTATAGTTAACTCTTTCTGAGGATTTCATACTTGAAGCAGCCAAGTTGCCACCGGTTGGAGAGAGGTGGTTTAAGAAGGGCATGATGATTAGAGATGAATGGAAAACATTTATGTTTCCTCTTCCCGAATATTCTAATGAATAGTTTCGTTTTTCAGTAAGATTTTTTAAACCCCGGTGGTTACCCTCGTTTCGTTTGATAGTTCGGTTCATAACTTGTGATGGACAATCTTCTCATGTACGTCTATATCACCTTAGGTTATTGATGCCATTAAAGGGATATAAGTTAAATTTTCCTTTTTTCTTACTTAGTAGTTTAGAAAAAAATGGCTACTGTTGTTCAAAATGCAATTGAGGTTTGGGATTAAAGTCTTCTCCATCTTGTGTTAATTAAAATCTTGGTCAAATATCAGTTGTCTCTTAATGGCAAAAAATGGGATTATTTTTTTAAATAAGAATGGCTTTGGCTGAAACGAAGGATGGTCCTTTGCTTGACCTAAAACTCAACAGAAGAGAAAGCGACCTCTGGTGCATAAGCCGTTTGAAGTGGATTTTAAAAATGAACTCTAAAGAAACAAGTATAAAAAATATTATCCAACATGTACGTTTAAAGGATAAACAAGAATAAGATAGTTGGATTCTCATCAATATTCAGGAGGCATTTTTCTGCAATGAACTGCGAGTAAATTAAGGAAAAATAACAAAATCTGAGACGTGGGTTTTTTGCAGAACGGACCCATTTAGCTGAGCCATGAGGTATTTCCTGAAAAAGGTGAACCAGTTGGGAGATTTGCTAGGTTCTCTGAACATGTTTTCTTTAGTTGCGACTGGCAAGGAAAGTTAGTTTGCCTTTTAGTTTTCTATTTGTGTTTATTTTTCTATTTAAGTAAATGAAAATTCATCTGTGATTCAATTTGATAAGTGAAGATGACCTGCTTTCACCAATTCATGATATAGTTCATAATGGTGAATGAATAAACCTTTGATGCCTTTGGCTAAAGAAGGAATTGATAACACTTATTTAAATGAGTCAAGGAGGGAGCCTTCATTCAGAGATATTCCTCAACCTAGTCAAGATTTGAATGAACCTAATTCTTCAAAATCTAATGAGTCATTTCATGATAAGGATGAAGAAACTTTGCAGCATGCTCTTAATCGAATATTTGAGAATAAAATCTTACAACTAAAAGTTGAATTGAAAGACTGCGAACTGGATGGAATGATGGAAAGATATGAACCTGAAGAAAAACAGATACAAGGAAGCCAAGAAATCAGTAATAAACACCAACAAGCACTTGCTCAAGCAAATAGAACAACAAAATCTTACGATCATAAAAATCAAAACTAAACTGTCCGAGGAAAGAAGGGTAGTTAATTTACAACACAAAACTTGACACCTACTCTGTTTTAGTTATGCTGGTATATTTCTCTTTTGACAGGTAATGCTATGATTTAATGAGCATACCTACAAAATCAAAGATTCTGTAGGCCTGCTTATAATTTATTTTGTTTTATTTTTTGTCATCATAATTTTAATGAGAAATTTATATTTGCATAACTGTTTGCTACAGGTGTACTTATGATATGAATGCGTTGGATTGAATGGAAATGGTTTTACTGACTGGTATACGTCTTTGAAGTTGTTTTATTGGAGGAAAACAATTTTTGCGTTGATAGCTGACATACATTCTGGATGGTCACACTTTGTTTACTTCGTTGGAAGTTCATATTTTCGATATTGTTTGCTACATTAATTTTTTGCCACCAGGTGTTGAAGCTGTTTCAAGTTTGGTTAATGTGAATGCCAGATGTTAAAAGTTGGTTGTGGTTTGCTTGCAATATGGACGAGTTGCTATTCGAAGATAAGAGCATGATAATGATCTAATGCCAGGTGCACTATTGAAGAAGATGCTAATTAAGTACACTAAGTCCTAGATGTTCGAGAGTTAGTAGTCTGGATAGTTTATTTTTAGCTTTTAGTTGCATAGAATAAGGAAAGGAAGTTATTAGCCTTTGTTATATAAACTATGAAACTTATTGTAATGGGGGATGGAGTATTGGAGAAAAGACTTATTGAAAGTAGAATACAATTTCTGGTTTTGATTACTCTGCTGGAGTTTTACCTTCGTGGATGATTGTTACTAGATTTCTTAAATTGGTATCATTGCTTGTTACTATTTCTGAAAACTTAATATATATTTCAATATGCTATTTTCTCATCTTACATTTTATGCAATTGTACTGTGATATAATTGTGTTTATTATCTGAAAATATACTCTATTCTCACAATATTAATGTTTGATTGAAAGTATTATTGAGTCTAGTTAGTTAATATTTTTATTGATAATTGTGATTTAGTAATAATACATTCCATATTTATTTCTGATCTCATTTATATTTTTTACAATGTTTTCATGAATGAATATAATCCTGTTATTCAAATATTTAGTATTGAACATTAGTTATTAATTAATAGGACATCACAGAATAAATAAAAAATAGTTTTCTATTTTTTATTTTCTGTTGTTGTGCATATTCAACAAAGTAATTTTTATGATAATAATTGAAATATTTTCATTTGAATTATTATCATTTACTTCTTTGTTAGCTTAAGTTATTAATTGCTAATTAATATAGTTTTCAAAGTTGCTCTCAGCTGAGATAGGGTAGTTAAGTTTTAATTCATAGTTTTAATTTAGTGTAAATTTAATTACTATTAAATAGGATTTAAAAATAGATTATTTTGTTTATTTTATAATAGTTCCTTAACCAGAAAACTGAAAACAAAAACCAAAGAAATCAGGAGACTTTCATTAGGAAAACAATTTTAGGATGATTTAAACTTAAGAATTGACATTAGGGTTAGATAAAATTTAGATTAACATAAGATATATTTTGCTGAGTTTTTATATTCTCCTTAAGAGGATAAATTCAACTGGTAGCAGGAGACCATAACCTGCGAGATTTAGTCATTCCAAACACACCGAGGGCTGTTTTAAGCACTTTGTGTGGACTATTTCTCCTTAGCTGGTATAGGTCAGAAAATCAAGCCAATGAGACTCTTAGAAGCTTCTGCTATAACATTCAAATCACTTAAAACCTGGGATCTCTTCTGCAACCTGGAATATTCAGCATCCTTGTTCTCCATTTGATTCTGCTCTTCTTTGGTCTAGGTCTTTATGTGCTCATATCGCTTCTGAATAGCTCTCTTCTCCTTTAAGATATCTTTGGATATTAAAAGCATCTTTTGATAATCAATTTCTTTTTCCTCCAAGTCTTCCGTAATCTTTTATTTGCAGTCATCATTTTTTCATTTATATTTTGCAAAAACTTAGTCTATTCCTTATAAAAAACTTGGTTTGTTCCTTATAAGTTTGTAAAGACTTTTTAATTTGATTTAATTCTGGAACTATCTCGGTGTTATAGCTAATTTTACCACACATGGTGGATCACACCTTTATGGCCTTCCCTGTCCCTCTGCAGACTCTTTAGACCCCATGGACCATTTTTGTACCTTTGATGTTTCCAAGATCATCCCTAAAAACATGCATTATTTTCCATACACGGCTTTTAAACCTATTCTCGCGTATGTACACAGATATGACCCTAAAACCCGCGTACATCAGGATGTGTGCAAAATACCAAATAGTTTTGGACTTTTCCTTAACGTGGATCCAAGTCACTTGTCTCTTGGCCTTCCATCTTCCTTGAGATTGCTCGAATTTGACCTTCCATTACCCCATTGAAGCACTATATAAGGAACCCTTTGGATACATTGCAAGGGGAGGAATTGAAGAGCAAAAAAAATATAGTCCATTGTTACCGGAGCTTATACTTGAGTCTGCATCCCTTTGTCCCTTGGAGCACTTTGTGTTATTCCCAAGCTTGCCTTTGCTTGTCAACATGCTATTGAGAGATGGAGGATTGAAGTGGTGGAGGCCTAGGTGGAGGACTCAGTTTCTCCAATTCGTAGACGTGTTGACATAGGTTGTCACTATTGTAATCTCTAATTTATATTAATATAAATATATTTTCCTGTCCAATAATGTGTATTTAAATGAGTATTTAATCCATGGATGCTTTTAAATGCTTATATGTTATTGATTATTTATGCTAGAGTAGGTCTAACACCATTATATAGCATGATTGTCTTGTTTGCTGAATGTTGAGAGAGAAAATTGCTAATACAAGTGAGAGTGGAAAAGCTCAACTGGGATCTACATCAACCATCCAGAATAAGGTATGTTTCGAGATCCTTTAGTGTTAGATATTTGGTTTCTCTTGCATATGGGAAAAGATTGATTTCTGCAGTTACTCTGTCTGTTATGGTACCCCAAGCCATAGGAATTTTTCTCCATAACAGAATTGGCGATCATACTGGGGAGTTCCTAGTCATTTCCTTTGGGGGTTTTATCGGCATTCAATGTTCTTGAATTGCTCTGATTTCTCTATTTCTGAGTCGGTTTTGGGGCATGTTTACCTAATAGTGTTTGATAGGAGTAAATTTTGTCTCAGATTGTCTGTTTACCTTCTTTTTTATCTCTTTTTCTTCCTGTACGTGAGTTTTGTCTTCACAGTCGCGTGTACACATGGTTTTTATTGGGATATCCATGTACATACGCGGGTTTTCTGCACACAATTGTGTGTACTCACGGTTTTTACTGGGATATCCACGTACATACACAGGTTTTCTACACACAGTCACATATGCCATGATTTTTGCCTTTTTGGGTAAGATTAAGTGTTGTTGGGTGAGTTTGGATGATTCCTGAGTCTTCTTGGATGCTTCTAGAGTCTGTATACACCTTTGCTTCTGACCAGAGACGGTTTTTAGTTTGAATTTTTTGAGAATGTTCTTTTCATTGCATTTTCTATTTTTTGTTTTGGGATTAGTGCATTAGTTCTCTTTTACCTTAGTGCTTTGCTTGGGTGCTATTTGATAGTGTTTGCAGAGTCTGGGGATGGTAGAGTCATTCTTTTGCTTTATTATCTCATTTTCATTCAAGAAATACAAAAATATTTTCTTTTTGCATCATTATGAATTTTTTCATTTTGCATTTTGCATGGTACTTGCAATAGGTTTGCTTGGAGAAGTACTAGTCAGGTCTTCATATAGGAATGATTGCATCTTCATTTGAAGGAAAATTTTGCACTTCACGTAGTAGCATACCCTGTTTTTCATTCAACACAGTGCATTAGCATTGATTGTTATGTGTGCATTTTACTTCTTGTTGCATCATAACATCATTAATTGCACGACCATTTACCCTTTTTGAGTAATAAGCCAATTAAAATCAATGCATAATAAAATGAATTACACTCTTTTCTTTTATAAGGTGCACCAACAAGATTAGGTTTTAGGGTCTTGGAATAGTTCATTGTGAATTAATTCTCCAAGACCACTAAACAAAATAGTTATGTGTCTATCCAGGTGAGAGTGTGAAATTCCTTTATGTAATTAGTGTTTCTCAGGATCCTCCTCTTACAATGGAGTTAAGCATGAGGCAGTGTGAGTGGTTATTGATTGGGATGACCCCTGGTCATAACTGAGTAGCACTGGAGATATTTCTAGGATTGTATTCATATCTGGGGGCTCTTTCGAGAGTTTCAGGCTTTGCTACCCTACCCATACGGTAAATCCCGCCTGCGATTGTCTACCTGAGCATTGATTATATTGAGGTGACCTTAGTTGCCTTACCTAGGTTATCGAGGGGGTACTTCACAGAGGTTATTCTGCAGGTGTCCTAACTAGGTAGGGGTTGGACAACACAGTCGCTATATGTGTTGAAGTTGAGGGCCACTATAATTGGTTACGAACCTTCGCTTGTTGTGTATGGGAGTCTGAAGCCTCTCCTAGGTAAGACATACCTACTTCATTCCGGAGCTCACATATCCTACCCTTGCTTGCTTGTGATTTGGATTTACATTATATAGGTGTATGCTCTGTGCACGCTAGTTTTCCTAGTGTTTGCATAATTAGATAGAGTCTTTTTAATTTTTTGATTCATTGTGGATTCGGGTGTGGCACTTCACTGTTCTTGTTGTTTATCAGGACTTACACCTTTGGGAGAGACTACTTCTCACATTGATTCACACATGATGGGAGATCACGAGGATGAGATTCCTGAGATGTCTTCTCCACCTCATGAGGTTGGGGATGTAGATTCTACTCCTGTATGTGATCCTTCACCATATATACCTTCACATTCTAATTATGATCCCTCATTCACAGATGGCCGGTATTGGTTACCAGGTGATGAGACTCATCATGAACCCACAAGCACTAGTTATATTCATTATGGCATACCTGATATCCCTACACACGATCTGACACATCACTACGCTTGGGGGCATTCCTATTCCTTTCCATGCGGAGAGATTTGGGAGCACTATTCACATTGCACCTTCCATCCCAGTGGTGGAAGCTACCTCACATGTCTGTCCTAGACCTAGTGTAAGTGGTCATATACGGATACCAAAACTGAGATGAGTGACCATAGGGAACACTTCTTATATCCCTTCACATGTCCCTTTGTCCTCAAATCCTACTCCTTTAAATGCATTTTTGACAACCCTTCCTCCCCCTCATTCACGTGGTCCTTCGGGTCAGAATGTTGCTACTAGTCATGTTCATACTACGACTACTCGTACGGTAGTATCTCAGAGTCAAGTACCTCCTATTGTCTTAGGAGGTCATATACCTGTTTCTAGATCATCTCACAGTCCATCATAAGGAGTTCCCCATATCCCTAACTATGGAGCTTTTCATGGGACATCCCATGGGACACCTTATGGAGCTTCTCATGGACAACCTTATGGACCATAGTATGGACAAAACTACCAGCCCTATGGGTATAGGTATCAACAACCCGCTTACTCGTTTAATTATGGCTTTGTAGAGCCACCTAGTCGAGGTACACCACATCATATTGCTTCCATGCATCCCTACATGGGTCAAATGGGAGGAGGATATTATGGCCAAGGCCATGGTATTTACAGTAATCAGCATTATATGAACCAAAATTATTAGGGAGCGTGGCATAGACCGGCTCAACCTAAGATCCCTTTCCTCACAATGTTAAACTTACCTGACTTATTGAGACTCATGAATGATCTGGTATCTCATGACTCGGCTTGGACGGCTGTCCCCAACAAGCTTCCCTCGAAAATTCCCAAGTTCAAGGGCAAAGCAAGAGAATATCGTAGTGAACATGTCACTACTTTTCACCTTTGGTTCTCTTCCAATTCATTACATGAAAACTCAATACGTTGAAGGCTATTTCAACGCACCCTCACCGGGCCTGTAGTGAAATGGTATATAGAGTTACCAAGGGGGGCATTTGTTTTGTTCGATGAACTTGCTATGACTTTCCTTAATCATTTCTAGCTACTCATGCACTACGACGTTGGTATAGAACTCTTGTCGACATTTCGACAAGATAAGGCCACACATATCTCGGACCATATCCAAGAGTGGCGTACATGGAAGAGGTTGATTAAAGCCTTCATTCCACTAGAACTTCTCCTCGAGTGGTTCCTCAAATCATTGTTACCATATATCGTGAATGATGTTTCTACATCCGGAGTCCAGAATGAGGAACAAGCGATCTTTAGGGGACAGGAGTTGGATTTGATTTATGCTCAATCTGGAATTCTATATGAAATTATACCTAATGCTTCACGTTCTAATTTTGATGCCAAGATCAAGCCTGGACCACATGCCGATGGCATTGTGGGTTGTGCAAGTACCAAAACTGTGGATTCGGTTGTGAAATAAGTGATTCAATTGTCTATTAATCAATCCGCATCGGGAAAAGCCATGACTTTGTCTCAACCCACCCAAATGACGAGTGTACTTTCTGTGCAATTGTCGGACTAGAAGGAAAACCAGCAGCCCGAAAGGAATAAGAAAAAGGGTAAAAATAATCGTAAGGGTGGGAATAAGAATGAAAATGCCAATTTTAATGACAAGAACACCCGCAATGCTGAGGGGGACACGCATTCTAAATGTAAGGTTAAGTTTCCTTGCAAATTGTGTAAGGATGACCACCTCACTCACTTGTGCCCTCGTATGGAAGATGCCTCGAGATTCATAGCACAGGGCCCATCTGTGCTGACCAATCCTTTACCCCATAATCAAAATATGAACTCGTGGACCGATGATCCTCATTATGAGTCGAGCGAAGATCAAAATCCATCGAAAGCCAATACTGGTCATGGTTGCATCAACATGGTGCGTGCTACTAAGGTTGTGACTCATGTGAAAGACTATGGTTTGTCACAACTGGACCTTGGTAAAGAACCCGTTCCACTGGAGAGCCCTTTGTGTATAGAAAACCCTATGAATAAACCTGATATTGCACCTCGCATTCCTAATGGAGTCATAAAGTGTTTGGGGAAAAATCCTAATGCCCGAGCCACCTAAAACTATTCCATTGTCGAGGATTTGGGCCAAACTCCTTGTGCAATTTCTGCACTTGAAGTACTTCAGAGTTGTCCTTCGCAAAGGAAAGCCTTGCTTTGTGCTCTTATGATTAATGATGATAGCTCTTCTTCCGTCATCAAATTTGAAACCATGGGACTATAGCCTCGCTTGCCTTACTATGTGTTTCTTTTGATTCATGTAGAATGTCTTAACATGACCATTAAACGCATTGTGATTGACAAAGGCGCTGCTGCTTCCGTGATGTCTTTGTCATGCTAGAAGGGTTTGGGTTCTCTTGAGTTGTCTCAATCCGCTAACATGTTGTCTGCCTTTGATGGTAGATCATTTCGGCCGCACGGGATTCTTCCTTCTCTTAAGGTTCAATTGGGAGGGAAGACCATCACGATCGAGGTCAAGGTGGTTGATGCACTCCTTGATTACAATATTTTACTGGGATAGAATTGGATGTATAGTATGCAAGTCATAGCCTCTTCTCTATTTTGAGTAGTGTGCTTTCCATTTAATGGGAAGATTGTTATGATTGATCAGACATCATTCAAGAATCTGAGTGTTAGTGCATCATCGAGAGCTTCTATCCCAATTATCGATCATTCTCAGTCAGCAACTGGGAGTGTGGGTGTAGGTATGTATCCATCCCTTATGGGGACCTTTAGTTGTCCTGTGCCCGCTCTTATGATCAGATCTAGTTTTGGTGGGGCTTCATCTTCGTTGAATTCGGTGTGTTCTTGCACTACCTATATGGAAGATCCTTGGATTTTTCCTTCACTGAGTCCTTCGAATGGACCTATTGAAACAAATGTGCCATTTCCTACAGCAATGATAGCATATCAAGTGAATCTTGATTGTGATGCAGAGCCTAGTCCTTCCTCTTCATGGACAGAGGAGGAGGACCCATATGTGCAGCCTGCATGGGTAGTTGAGTCCTCTCATGCACATGATTTCCTTGATGATGTTTTTCCATCAGATGAAGCCATTATTGAGGCCATGTCTGGGGTTGAACCACCTTGGGAACAGTTACATCATATATCTTATTTTCTTCCCAAGCTTGACCGTATGGAGTGTGAGGAATTTAGGGAGATTCTTAGTGAGGAGATTGGTAGTCCCATGGTTCCATTGAGCTCTCATGGTCAGATAGCTAATGAGAACATGGTGAATATATCACCTACTATTCCTATCAATATCTCTCACGATCCTGGCAAAATTGAGAATGTCTACATTGGGGCGGATTGTTCCCTTGATGAGATTAAGGAGTATACTGAGCTGTTTAAAGAGTTTCGTAACATCTTTGCTTGGTCATACGAAGAAATGCCAGGTATCAACCCTCGTATTGTCGAACATGAAATTAAGACCTATCCAAATGCGAAACCTATTCGACAACATTTGCGTGTAGTGAATCCTAGAAAAGCATCCACTATTAAGGCTGAGATAGAGAAGTTGTTAAAAGCCAGTTTTATCTATCCCGTTCCCTTGACGGAGTGGGTTTCAAACCCCGTTCTGGTTGATAAGAAGCAGGGAGTGATCCGTATATGCACTGATTTCCATGATTTAAATCATGCTTGTCCTAAGGATAATTTTCCCACACAATTTATTGATCAGATTTTGGATGAGTGTGCAGGAAGCGAGGTATTTTCCTTCATGGATGGGTTTTTTGGATATAATCAGATTTAGATCAAACCCAAGGATCAACAAAAAAGTGCATTTATTTGTCCTTGGGTTACATTTGCATACTGGAAGATGCCTTTCGGTCTTAAAAATGCCGGTGCCACATTTCAACGGGCTATGACCTTGATTTTTCACAATCTCAAAACAATTATCGAAGTGTTTTTGGATGATCTTGCTGCTCATTCTCATCTGAGAGTGCGTCATCCATACCATTTGAGATTAGCATTCAAAAGATGCCTCCATTACCGGGTTAGGTTAAATCCTCATAAGTGCATCTTTTGCGTGAAGGATGGTCGCTTCTAGGGTTCATTGTTTCCAAGGAGGGTATAAGAGTCGATCCCTTAAAGGTTGAGGTAATACTTCAATTGTTTCCCTCGCGTAATATTAGACATCTTCAGTGTTTGCAAGGCATGACAAATTTTATGCGGAGATTCGTGGTTAATTTTGCCAATTTGACTAAAGGATTTATGCGTCTTTTAAAGAAGGACACTACCTTTTACTAGGATGAGCGAGCCCAAGAGTTCTTTGATGCTCTTAAGTGAGCCTTAGCATCGGCCCCCATGCTTAGTCCACCCGAATATAGCCATGATTTTTTTATTTATGTGGCCACGTCCATGGAGACGATTGATATGGTTTTGGTTCAGGACGATGAGGAGCTCCATGAGCATGTCATATATTATTTGAGCCAAAACCTTATTGATGCAAAAATCCATTATTCTTATGTGGAGAAACTTGCCTTAGCCACCGTTCATGCAGTTCAGAGATTGATACATTACATTCTCCTTCGCCAGACCTTGGTGGTAGCTCATGTCAATCCACTTCAGTTCGTCCTCACTAGAAGGATGATTGGGGGAAAATATAATAAGTGGATTGTTATTTTGCAAGAATTTGATCTTAAATTTGTTTCGGTGAAATCGAAGAAATCGTTAATTTTTGCAGAGCTCATTTCTGATTTTCCAAGTGTGGACGAGGAGGAGGTTTATGAGGATACGTTTGTCGATGAGCATATTTTCCTTATCTCAACTTTGGATCCATGTTATGGGGGTATCATTATAAATTTGCAAACATTGAAGGTCCCTACTCACCTTTCACAATATGAGCGACGACGATTACATCATGTATCTAAGAACTACCTTATAGTGGATAACAATTTGTACTATCATGGGGTAGATTCCATTTTACTTCATTGTTTAACCCATGAGGAGGCTAAGGTTGTGCTGAATGATTGCCACAGAGGGGTGTGTGGTGGTCATTTATCTGGGCTTTCTACAGCCCAAAAAATCTTAAGAGTGGGATATTTTTGGCCATTGATCTTCAAATATTGTGTCAATGCGGTCAAGAAGTGTCACCCTTGCCAGGTGTTTGCATGCAATATGTGCTCGCATCCTGCCCCATTACATCCAATTATCACCATCAGTCCCTTCACCAAGTGGGGGCTTGAATTTATGGATTGCAACCCAGCTTCAGCTAGGGGGCATCATCACATTATAGTGGCTATTGATTATTTCACGAAATGGGATGAGGCTATGCCCACGGTTAAATTCGATGGTGAGACAACTGCGCAATTTGTTTCAACCAAATTATTACTCGGTTCAGCATTCCAAAATAGCTGGTCACTGACCATGGTAGGCACTTTCAGAATAGAATGATGGAAGAGTTGGCCTCGAAGTTAGGGTATAAGCAGGAGCACTCCTCTTCTTATTACCCCCAGGTGAATGGACAGGTTGAAGTAGTGAATAAATCACTTAAGTCCATTCTCCAAAAAACCATCTCACAAAGCAAGACAAATTGGCATATCATGTTATATCCTGCTTTGTGGGCCTATAGAACCGTGGTTAAGAATGCCACCTATTTCTCTCCATATCAGCTCATACATGGGGTGGAGTCTATCTTGCCGGTTGAATGCAAAATCCCTTCATTGAAGCTAGCTATAGAGATTTGACCAGACACTTCCACATTGGAGGAACATTTGGTCCACTTAGAGTAGCTTGATGAGTAGCGCCGAGATGCCTTAGTGGCTTTGGAAGTAAATAAGCATCGCGTTAAGGTCCAATATGATAAGTCTATCCATCCAAGAAGGTTTAGTGAATGTGATTTGGTCCTTTTAATGGATCAAGCTAAAGAACCCTTGGGGGAAGGGAAGTTTAATTCCATGTGGCATGGTCCTTACATAGTCAAATGTGTATTAGAGAAGGGCACTTATGAGCTGGTAGATTATGAAGGGACAGCCTTGGCAGAGTTTAGAAATGGGCTCTATCTTAAAAAATACTATGCATGATCTTCATCCAGGGCTGATTATTGTATATTTTTGTACAAATTTTTGCATATTTAGGTTTTCTTATGGTGATCGGTGTTGGGCTATAGGGCAGACCCGGGATTTATACCATTAACTTCGCACCAACAAAATACCCACAGTGTTGGCCCTTTCGGCAACAATCTGCGAGCAGATTGCAGTCTCACCCGAAATAGCTATGGGATGCCGCAGAATTAGGTTTCTGTAAGCAGAAGAGGGATATTACTGTACCTTAGCCTTTAACAACTTATATTCATATACACAGAGATTCAACATTCACATATATAACTTCTCAGCTAAATAAACAAACAGTGACTTGCATAACGCTTTACTGGGAATTCACAGCGAAGTTATTTAGTTAGCAGTGATCTTATTTATCAGATATATATTTATTAATGCATGAAAGAACATAACAGAAACAACACAAAGAACCACAACACCAGATATAACGTGGTTCACCCCCAGTGTAGGGGTTACGTCCATAGAACTGTGTTTATTCAACTCTTTACTAAAATCACAGTTCTGATCTGCGCACTCAGCTGCAGATCCTTTCAAGTCTTTAAAGCCACCCACACAGCTGCAGGCCTCTGCGCACATAGTTGCAGATTTCCTTAATCACCCAAAACCCTCTACACACACAGCTGCAGAGGTTGTCCATGCACACAGCTGAGACTTAACCTTCTCTTACAAAATAGCCTTAGCTTTGCATCAATTTATCTTACATCAAAAGCCTAACCTGATTTCACTATAAGAGTGCTTATTTATAGTGCACTTATTACAAAACCATGGACTTAAACCATGGGCACCCCGAACCCTAAACCCTGGATTTAAACCATGGGTTTATTACAAAACGAGGACTTGGACTCAACCCCGACACCCCTAAGACTGTTTTGAGTTGTAACTCCACTTACAACTTCCACAAAAACCGCGGAGTTACCAAAATTAGGGACCGTTAAGGTGCGCGCCCCAACATGCCCCTAAGACTCACTAGTGGCCCGTCCCGGGACACTCTGCTGCTCTTCTGGTAAGCGAACTTTATCAGCAAAAATAACGAACTACTTGTTGAGGCCACGCATGATATTGTTGTTGGCTTGCTCCTTTTCGACCAATTCCTATAATATTGTGGCTGATGCTTCGCTGGCCTTTGTCTGTGCAAATGCACCATATTCCTTTAGGACTTTGAGTTGAGTGTCCACAGCAGTACTCAACTTGAAAGCTTCGCTGATAAGTGGCTGCATAGAAATTTCCACTTCTTTTGATTTTTCTCTGCACGATTCAATTTCCTACTGGAGTTCATTGCTTCACTTTACCTTAAGCATTTTCTCCATAGGTGGCAGAGTCTTAATTTTTGCTTTTACTGTATCCAACTCTATCTGTCGCTGCCTGATGATTTCTTGCAGCTGTCCAATTTCTGGATGTTCCTGTAGGGTGGTCCAGCCCTCAACACTGTCTTCTAACAGCTTTGCTGCGCTACTCGTAGTATACGATATTTTTGCTGCAGAGGCCTGAATGTCTGCTCGGCGTTTCCCTCTGACCTCCGGTGGGCTCTTTGGGGTGATACAGAGTTGGAGCTCCATAATCTAGACCTCATGTTCTATTTTGAGTTTCTTGATTTTGCCGCGAGACTGCTGTGCGTAGTCTTTCAGCCTAACTAATCTTTGTTTTGGTTCTTCTACCAGCTGTACGTCGAAGTCAGGAAGACTTCGACATGCTCATCCAAGACTCATACTAGGGTAATGCGCTTATGTTCTGCATCCCTCTTTCTCTGCTCCACTGCGAAGCCCTGCTGCTGACTTATGGAATTTTCTAACTGTTTTTGTGAATATTGGTCTCGTGCCTGAATTTCTTTCATAATTGCTGACTGACAGAGATGTAGCTTCGTCATGGATATCTTAGTGTAATCTATGCCAACCTTCATACTCATCTCCAAACGAGAGGCTGTATCTGTTAATATGAGAGCTGCGCTCGACACTTGCCCTTTGTTATCTCTCGCTGGCCATTGCCTTAGGTCTAGCTGCGCACTTACTGAGGCACTGCTTGCTGAGGGGCCAGTCAGTGATTTTGCTGCTAAGTCCTTCAACTCTGAAATGTGTTTTGCTACTTCGGTGATGGCATGCAGATGTAGATCGGAAAATTTTGACCATTTCTTGGTGAGAAATTCTGTGGACTTCGATAGACCCTGAACAAACTCCTCACTTGTCAGGCTGGGCTCCACATCGATATTCTTCTTCTTCGACGCCTTCATTTTCTTTCGGGACTGGGGTTTTTTTACTTCTTCTGGTTCTGGTGTCTTGCGCTTATCCTGCCGATTAGGTTCTGAAGTAGTTTGAACCGATTCTTCTTCTTCTTCTTCATTGCCATCATCTCCACCCTGGTCACTTTCACTCTGCTGCGACTCGGTTTGTTCTTCACTATCTTCAGGGGGGTCTTGCTGCTGTGTATGACTAGGGCCTGCGCCCATATTTGTAACTGGGGGAATTGGAATAGTGGGGTTTTTTCCTGCATCCTTCAACCATTCCGCCAGCCACTGTTGAACGACCGTGAGGATGTCTTCTTTGGTCATGACATATGGTAACTTAAACCATTGAAGCTTTGGATCTGCGTGAGCCTGGATGAAAAGATGATGCATGTCAACACTGAAATGGGCTGTGCCATCGTATTGAGATAATAACTCATTAGTGAGTCAAGGGGTTTTCATGATCTCATACGAGATACTCATCATATAAAAGGAAAATACACAGTTTGTCATCTGCTGGAGGGTTTTATCCTGGGAAACCCACAGAGAGGCGTACCGCACTACGCCAGGTAAGTCCGGAGGTATAGCAGCAAACTGCGCCTCGGTAGGTTCTTGCCATCCTACCATGGCGATGAGGACTATCAACCAGGAATAGTGAAAGGGCCTACCTTTCTCCTATGTGTCGCGGATGTCTTCAAGGAATTCCTTCACGATATATGCTGCCCAATTGTAATTGTAGCCTTCGGCTCAGTTTGCGGCAATTCTGATAACTAGGGCAAGCACTTCATATGGTCTACACTTTCGCATGAGCTTACATGCAAGAAGCTCAACTGTGAAGCAAATATTGTGTTGTTGAATGGCAGAAGTGTGATACCCTTGTTTTCCCTTTGTCAGGATGAAGCGTTCCTTCATGCTTTGTGCGAGCTTCGTATCCTCATGCTTTGAAGGAAATTCGGTCCCCGGATCAGGTCCTGCTATTGGTAAGACTGTGATCCTATGAATGAGCTCTCCATTAATAGGAATTTTCTTATCTCCTATCCATAGGTGGCCGTCATGTATTAATGCCAGTAGCTGCTTGACCACTATGGTCACCTGTGTACTGCAACCAAAATGGGGAACATCGAGCATCTTCAGCAGACCTGCTTGATCCAAGCCAACAGCCCACTGTTTTACTTCTAGCAATGTCACGTTAGTCTCTGGATATTTGACAAAATGCAAGTATTGTGCTGGGGTGAACTGTGGAAACTCTCCATGATCATTCATGTCATGGTCTTCATACTTAACTCAGTCTATTTTCCCTGTCATGGTCCTGACCAACTGCACACCCGGGAGCAAGGAAGGGGTGCGTAATGTGAAATTCTTTAGTCGTTGAGGTGGCTGGACTCCTGGTCGAACTGGTGGAAGATACAGTGGATGCTTCGGTGCAATATTCTCATCTTCTGCAGGCGGGGCCTCTGCTGAACCAGACGGCTACATCTCGGGGTCTTCTGGTGTTTTCCCTGATTGCTTATGTCAATCTTCGTTGCGTTTAGAACGTACTTCAGGCTTAAACTTCTTCCAGGAAGAGCATGTCTGCATTGGCTGGGTCGACGCTGGGGGAGTTTCTTCATGGGGAGTAGATGCAGGTGGTTGGTTGAAAAGGTTCGGCAAACCTGTCTGCTCAAATTCTCTCAATAGTTCCTGGAACTCATGATCAGTGGACATGGATGCAATTGTAAAACTCAAGAAACTGAAAAATGCGAACCTTGCGGGTGTGGGTGTCTTCTTATAGAATCTATCCCTAAAATCTGTCATAATTGTGCATTGATGGCACCAATTCTGACAGAGATCTTGTCCAGACGGAGGTAGATTTCCTAAGATTGCATTAATACAGGCAGTTAATACAGAGAACGTACCGACGCCACCATATGTGACTTTTTCTAACGGTTGTTTTTGTTTTAGTTCCGATAGACCTTTCCTTCTTCGGCACAAGTAGTAGCTATGGCTATGCCTAAATGAGGGCATTCGACACCTCTGGATACCATCTGCGGCATGGAGTCGAGCTTCGACCCTCGACAAAATGTCATCCACAGCTACACTGATTCCTCTTATTTCCAGGAACTTCATCAGACATAAGTCCCGACACTCATGGAGAAGTTGGGTTGCTTTGCTTACCGTGTCTTCATCCCAATAATCTCCACTGGTGTCATACTTAGGCTGGCCTTCTAGTCCAATGTTGACTGTACGTGTCTTCAGGGGTTGTGTCACTTCATGGGCTTCGATGACTGATCTGTGTACGTCGCAATGTCCTTATAACTCAGGAATACCAGTATTGCATGGAGCATTATCCTCATCAATTGCGAGGTTATAATGAGTTTCTTGGGCTTTCCCATCAGGACGGTATTTTACTACTTCTTGATCCTTAAATACCTTAGGATGGAGCAACCTGATAGCTACATTTAAATCTGGGCAAAATTTATTAGCAGAAAATGTAAGCACAAAACGATCCATAAGATAATCCCAACTTACAATATCCTGGCGAAGCTCAGCGTACACGTGCCAGTTCTTTTCTATTGGTTCCAAAGTATGCAAAAACCTAGGTACCCATGTTGTCTGAGGTACATGCTACCATGCTTCATAGTACTGTGCCCAAGGTTCCTGAGGGCTAGTCTTCCCATCAAACCTGCTTTGTACCTCCTGGGGCTGATCCATAATTCTGAGGTGCAGGAACTTCTGACAAGATTCCCAACTAGGACTGTTCTTCTGATGGTCATTTCATCATCTGGCTGCGGTGGTTCTGAATACTGAATCCAGAGTCTCCCTTTTCTATGAGTCTGGTATCTAGTCTGAGACTTGTTCAATAAACTGTTCTGGATCTAACAAGTCATCAAAATTAGGTAGGATTCTTACCTGTGCACCAAGCCATCTGATAGATTTAGTAATTCTAGCACATCTATGTCCATGCAGCTCATAAAGTTTGTTCTGCCAGTTTTCTAACCCATCATGCAAGAGTTGTCACACTGCCAATACATGATACCTTCAACACAGTAGGGTCAACATAATCCTCTTCCTGAGCTGTGATATTGTAAATGTGGTCCAAAGCATCCTGGTTTTCATCTCTTACTAGCTCCGTGTATCTCTCTCCTTGAGAAGGGTCCAATGGGACTATGACTCTCATTCCTTTGCCTTTGAAAGTCATCTGTCTCTTCTTTAAGTTGATTACTGCATCATTATCTATTGCCCATTCAATGCCTAGTAGTGCAGGATAGGGGTTGCTGTCATCAATTATTTCAATTACCTCAAATTCAGCTAAGGTACTGACTCCATCAATATCTACTGGGACATTAGGGAGTCTTCCTAGGGGCATATTCTTCTACTGATTGGCTAATATCAACTGTATAGGGGACCAACCAAGGGTAGGTTTTCCTATTTGTTCCCACGTTTGCTTATTTAAGACATTGACCTCTGATCCTAGGTCCAAAATAATAGTAGTCATATCATACTCTCCTATCTGAGCATTCAATCTCTTTTCCCTGCCAGTTCTCCTAACTCTATTAACAGCTTTTACCTGACCAGAACTTTATTGAGGTTCGCAGGAAGCAATAACTTTCTGCAACTCACTTAAAGCATTCTGATTTCGGAGGAGCTTCAGACAACTCTGTAAAAAGGAGGACAATGTATTTACTTTGTCTGTCAAAGCTTCTTGTGTCGACGGCCGTTGCTGATGTTGTTGTGCAGGTGCTATTGATGTGCTAGGAGCAGCAAAACCTCTCTTGGCTTCCATGAATGTCTCTTTTTCTCTTTCGACATCAGATGCTGGGACTTTCACAGGGGCCTTATGAACCCAAGCCTCGTCAGGCTGTTTCTCCTTATTCTGTGCTTCCGTCGTAGCTCCACTCCGGGTAACAACATTAATAGCTGGGGAAGGTCTTTGCTTGATGGAAATCATCTGAATATTCTGAGTAGGGGTACTGTTTCTTTCTTGAATCTTAGCTATCAACTGCGGGCACTGCTTGATCACATGATCTACTGCCCGGCAATACTGACATGTCGTAGTTGGGTTCTGGCAGTCTCTCGTGAGATGCCCAGCCTGGTTATAGTTGTAACACACAACCTGACCCCGACCTCTTCCGGCCATACCACCTCGACCATGACCTCCAAAAGTACCTCTACCTGATGCACCACTATGGTATCCATAGCCATCATTGCTCTGTCCCTCATTTTGTACCCGATAAGCGTCGTAAGTTCATTCTCGCATGAGGTCAAAGCTGCGACACTCATCTTCGTTGTGTCCCACGGACTTACAGAATTTACAATAGGGGTTCTTAGGTATTTGCCCATACCTCTGTAGCAGATAACAGTCTTTAGGTCGATGCTGACCTATCATTCTGCAGAGCTCACATTATAGGACTTGTGGTTGAAACGGGTTTGGCGCACCAGTATTCAGGTAATTTCTTACCACATGACACTGTTCCTTGGCATGACCTTTTGTCCGACATTGTGTGCACCAGACCTCTTCGCGACCATTTTTTCCTTTCTTCATATCGCGAAGCTCTAGGGCCATCGCTGCCAACTGCACCTGGATTTGAGCAATACCATAATTATCTTCGATAGGAGCGATTTCAAGCTTCATCGCTATTTCCAGGGCCTCCTGCTGGTCAGCAACCTTTTGTTGCATGAGTGGAGTTCTGATATGCGTTAATAATGCTGCAATGAACCATTCCTTGTGCTGCGCAGGTCCAATGGTGAAACTAACTTGGTATAGTAGAACTTTGAACCTTTGATCAAAGTCCCACACTGATTCGCCGCATCTCTGCTGAATCTCTTTTAACTCAATGATACACTGCGACTCTGATTTTGGATTCTTAAATTCCTTTATCATTGCTTCTTTTATATCAGCCAATACATGGTTCTGAGTGCTGGAAAACTTCATGAACCAGGTCAGAGCATGGTCTCTCAATGAAGTAACCAGCTGCGCTCTTTTTGTATCTTGATCTATAATGGTCTTAGCAGTCCACACTGCTTCACATAAAAACCAGAACTGTTCTGGATCCTCTGATCCAGTTCCGTTGAAAACAGGTAGCTTAATGTCATCATGCATGTGGGCCATAGTGGATCTAGGGGGGGTTGGAGGGGGACTGGAAGTAGGTGGGGGGGAACTTACTGGGGTATACTGACATGCGACAGGAATACTTGGTCTAGGTTGACTTGTAGACTGCGACGGGTTCTCAGCGATAATAGGTCTTCGCTGTGGGGTTACAGGAGGGTTTCCAACAGAAGGGGTTTCTTCAGGTTCTGACTCTGCGGGATTTACAGGGGAATAATCAGTATGCTGACCCTAGGAATAGGATCTAAAATCTGTCTTGTACCTTTTTCCACTTCACAGCAAACCGCTTTTCTCATCGAAGGTATTTTCACTTGCAAACATAGGTTACTAATATGAAATCTAACAGTCTGATTCAATTAGCAATATACCTTTTTCAGCTAATAGCATTTTAATTCTCAAACTAAATGAATTCAAAAACTTACCCCTTGGTCCTTTGAAAAAATGCCACTTAGCTTCACTAAAGGAAGTACTCGTGTCGATGGCGAACTCCATCACAAATGCTTCAAGATTCCGTGTTGTCCAGAAATCAATAGTGCGGGATATCTCGTTGTTCACCCTTTTCAGTATATTAATTCTTGTGGGGGTCCAATCAAGAAACATACGTTCTTGGAAGTTCATCCTTCTCTCTGTTAACCTGGATAACCACTAGTGCAACTCTATGTGGATACTACCAAAGAAAATTTCATAAACATCACAAAAAACATACCTTTGTAAAAAGTCGTTTGCACTACAATGCAGATCTTTGTTCTCTTGCTCAGCGAATTTTAGATAAGTCTCATCAAGCCAATCACCGATTTCTTTCACGGAGGGTCTCCAAAACATAGCCCTCAAGGTACGACGCAAACCCCTCTTGAGCAGATACTGAGTTCAACCAGCAACAGAACCAATTTGTTGGGATATAGGGCAGACCCGGGATTTATACCATTAACTTCGCACCAACAAAAGACCCACAGTGTTGGCCCTTTCGGCAACAATCTACGAGCAGATTGCAGTCTCACCCGGAACAGCTATGGGATGCCGCAGAATCAGGTTTCTACAAGCAGAAGAGGGATATTACTGTACCTTAGCCTTTAACAACTTATATTCATATACACAGAGATTCAACATTCACATATATAACTTCGCAGCTAAATAAACAGACAGTGACTTGCATAACCCTTTACTGGGAATTCACAGCGAAGTTATTTAGTTAGCAGTGATCTTATTTATCAGATATATATTTATTAATGCATGAAAGAACATAATGAAAACAACACAAAGAACCACAACACCAGATATAATGTGGTTCACCCCCAGTGTAGGGGTTACGTCCACAGAACTGTGTTTATTCAACTCTTTACTAAAATCACAGTTCTGATCTGCGCACTCAGCTGCAGATCCTTTCAAGTCCTTAAAGCTGTGCACATAGCTACAGGCCTCTACACACACAGCTGAAAATTTCCTTAATCACCCAAAACCCTCTGCGCACATAGTTTCAGAGGTTGTCCACGCACATAGCTGGGACTTAACCTTCTCTTACAAAATAGCCTTAGCTTCGCATCAATTTATCTTACATCAAAAGCCTAACCTGATTTCGCTATAAGAGTGCTTATTTATAGTGCACTTATTACAAAACCATGGACTTAAACCATTGGCACCTCGAACCCTAAACCTTGGATTTAAACCATGGCTTTATTACAAAACGAGGACTTGGACTCAACCCCGACACCCCTAAGACTGTTTTGAGTCGTAACTCCACTTACAAATTCCACAAAAACCGCGGAGTTACCAAAATTAGGGACCGTTAAGGTGCGCGCCCCAACAGGGAAGCTAATTGAACAGGAAACAAAGCATCAACTCCATATACCAACTGAAAAGGGGATGTCCCAATTGACTTCTTTATAGTTACTCTATCAGCCCAAAGAGAAAATATTAATTTGGTATCCCAGCTCCTTTTATTTTCAAATAACATTTTCTTGATACTGTTCACAATATTTTTATTACTAGACTCTGCTAATCCATTACCCTATGGGTAATAAGGTGTGGATTGTTTCAAGCTAATGTTATTTTCTTCACAAAAATTCACCATCTTTTTTTACTTAAAAGCAGGAGCATTATCAGTAATTAATTTCCTAGGGCATCCAAATCTACTGAGAATATTTTCCTGAAGGAAATTAATTATGGCTTGTTCAATTGCTCTCCTTGTGGGGATTGCCTCTGCCCACTTAGTGAAAAAACCAGTGGCAATTAAAATCCATTTATGCTGACCACTAGAAGGAGGATGAATTTATCCTATGAAATCTAAACCCCATCGCTGAAATGGAAAATTTACTGCTATAGGTTTCAAGGGTAACGACTGAAGTTTATGATTACCTGCAAACTTTTGACACTCCACACATGCTTTGACCTGATGATATACATCTGTGAAAAAAGCAGGCCAATAATATCCTGCTTTTAGGATTTTGAATGCAGTTGCTTTCTATTACTTGTGCCCACGACATACTCCACTATGCAATTCAGCAATAACAACATCAACTTCTGATTTTTCCAAACATTTCAACATATTCCTCCAGGATCTTTCCAGTACAAGACTTGATCCATTAAAACATATTTCATTGCTCTAAGTTTTAATGATCTACATTAATTTCTATTCAATTCTGGAGGGCATTGTAAATATAAGAGGAAATATACAATTTCTTTATACCAAGAAGAATCACAATACCTGCTGTAAATCTGCTGCTCACTATATTATGCTACCATATCTTGTTCTGAATTTTCTGCCATCAAATGAATATTTAATACCTGACAATTTGATTATGTTAGTAGCTTGACTAAATGCTGGCCTTTCACCAATTTTGTTGTTTTAATATCCACGTCATATTCCATAACCTTTGCTATCCATCTGCCTCTTTTCCCCTCACTGTCAGGTTGTACTAAAATCTCCTTGATTGTCGGACTTGGAACATATGCCAAAATTTTGGAATGTAAAACATATATTTTGAAAAATTTGAGAGCTTTAACTAATGCATATGCTTTCTTTTCCATTGTATTATATTTAAGCTCTGAATCTCTTAATGATTTACTGAAAAAAGAAATTGGTTGTTCCAAGCCATCTGAATTCTTTTGCAATAACACAACAGCTATGGTATCTTCAGATGCGAATGAAAAAATTGCAAAATCCTTAGTATAATCTAGAGCTATCAATGCATGCTTTATTGCTTCAAATGACTGTCTAGCTTGATATGACCATTTAACCTCCCTATCCTTCTTGAGCATCTCAGTGATATGTTTGATAATTTCTGTGAAATTAGGAATGAACCATCTTAAAAAATTGATTTTCCCAATGAAAGATTGAATTTCTTTTTTATTTCTAGGAATAGTAATTTTTAAGATGGATTTTACTCGCTTTGGATCTATTTTGATTCCTTCAGTAGAAACAATGTACCATAATAGCTTACCTTCTGTCATAGCAAAGTGAGACTTCTTTTGGTTTAATGACAAACCAAATTTTCGGCACTTAGTAAAAACCTGTCTTAGATGCTTCAGATGATCTTCATCAGACTTGGAGAAGATGCGATATCATCTTGGTATATTACTATGAATTTTTTAGTTTCCCCCACAAAGGCTATGTCCATAGCCCTCTAAAATGTGGCAATTGCGTTCATAATCCCAAAAGGCATTTTGTTGTACATAAAATTCCCCCATGGAGTTGTGAATGTTGTTTTTTCTCTATCTTTAGGTTGTATTGCAATCTGGTTATAACCAGAAAAACCATCAATCATTGAAATTCTATGAGACCCTACAACTCTTTGCAAAATATGATCAATTTTAGGTAATGAATAATTGTCTTTCAAACAAGATTTGTTCAAGTTGCGGAAGTCAACACAAAGCCTTATTTCTCCATTTTTCTTATGTATAGGCACCAAGTTTGCAATCCAGGATGAATATCTTAGAGGTACAATAATTTTCGCATCCAACAATTTTTTTACCTCTTTTTCAATTACTGGCAGTAATGTTGGATTACGCCTTCTAATTTTTTATTTAAAAGGCTTAGTATTTGGTTTCAAAGGAATTTTATGTTGAATTATGCTAGTGTCATAAGTTCTTAAATCTTGATATGACCAAGCAAAAATGTCCACAAATTCTTTCAGCAAACTAATATATTTTTTCTTTTCCCCCTTTGACAGTGACTTTGACATTTTGATCATTTTGGGTTCATCTTCAGAACCAATATTATAATCCATAACATTCTCTTCACTGGTCTGCAAGGTGGGTTTCAACAAAGTATCATATTTTGAGAACAACCTCTCAAGTGGAACAAGCCCCTTAGGAATGGAATTTCCTTTTAATTCAACAATCTTGTGATCAACTATTGAATAATTTGTACAAGGTTCATTTTCCATTAATTCAACATCCTAATATTGATCAACTAAATCATTTGAAAATTCACCTGTTAACTCCAGAAATTCTTTTATCTCTTGATCATCATGAAATACTTTCCAGTGTTTGATGTCATGTGGAATAGATGGCCTGTATCTCACATCAATTGGATATTTCAAATGTGTCACTTTTGGAACCTTAAAGTAAGATACTTCTAAAGCCAAGGAATCAGTTGTTTCATTATATTCTCTTGGAACAAAAGTTATATTGAAAGCTATAAAGAAATTTTCTATTAAATGCCAAGCCTCATTTCTATACACTTTCAACAAATGTTGCTTTACCTGGTAAACAGTCTTTACTTGCTGGATTACTAATTCGGAGTCACCAAACACAGCAAGCTCTTGAATACCCAAATCTTTTGTTGCTATTAATCCAAGAATCAAAGCCTCATACTTAGCAGTATTATTGGTTGTTTTAAATTCCAACTTGTGCATAATAGAAATGATCTCACCTCCAGCTGAAATAAGTAACACTCCTGTTCTTGCTCCCTCCTTACTTGACGAACCATCAAAATACATTTTCCATAAACCATATGGTTCTTCTTTCTTTGTCTGAACTGGAATATCTTTATGCACTTGTAAAACTCCTTCAACATCATCACTTAATTGCAACATACACAAACCAAGGTTCTCATCAATTGAATAAATTGGATGATTATTAGGGTGTTTACTGTCACTTACCAAATATGCCATCTGTACTTCTCTGTAAAGTCTTCTGAATTCTCCTCCAAACACTGGAATTGTAGCATATGAAAGGTCCATCTGCAGAGTTCCTCCCACTCTTTTTTACCAAGATCTAGAGAATAGCATACCAAATTTATGAGAAATATCTGCTACAACTATGTCCATCAACACACTCTTCATAGGTACTTGAGTCAAATTCACCAGAAGATATTTAATAACCCCAATACACTTCACTACCCTAGATTCAAACACATACAAGTCATGACACGGTTTAGTAACACTCATCCCTAAAGCTTCCATGACTGCTTTTGGCATGAGGTAATGTTAAGCTCCTGAATCAAGAAGACAATTGTGTAATAATTGCTCATGCAATAAAAGAGTCACATAAAAAGGAGGAGGATATTTTGAATTATAATCAGGCTGATCAAAAGTTTTAGAACCCACAGTGATGGTAGGCTTTTCATCCTACAAATTGATTTCATCAAATGGGATAGAATTCACTGCATTTTTAAAAGGTTTAAAATTTGCTTCCCTATAAGCTATGTTTTTTATCAACTCTATTAAAGGAACAGGGATCTTAACCGTATTAAGCTCATGCTCCAAATTAAACCCACCTATAGCTTTATTAACTTCCTCCAGAGCTATCACTTCATCTCTTTTCTCTTTTACAATTTGTTTCTGATTTTAAGGCATATTTTGTTTAGGAGGAACAGTTTTCACAATCTTCTTAGCCTGTGCTGCATGTTTTACCCGTGATCTAAGACCATATGATTTCTATGGAATCTCTTGACAAATTTCAAGCATAGACATTTGATAATAATTTTCTTCATAATGATTCAGAACTATAGCATGATGATAATCAGCTTTAGTCAAAAAATGAGAAGAAGAAACATCATCAAATTGACTAATACTATGTTCTTGTTCTTCCAAATCATATAACTCCCCTTCATCTATCTCATATGATTCATCATCTCTCACATGATAATTTTGAAATGGAGGTTTAATTCTGTGCTCTTCGTTTTCTCTTCTCTCCCTTTGAATATCATTATTTATTCTTTCTCTTGGAAAAAATCTAGGAACAAAAGGTCTTCTGATTTGGTTTTGATTTCTCTCTCCTTCAGGTATAGGATTGTTCTAATTTTTATCTCCCAACTCCAACCTATCAATCTTAACAGATAAATTTTTAATGATTTTATTCATTTCATCCATTTTACTGTCTAAATATCTTCCTATAGAATTGGATGGAATAATTTATTTTTTACCTTTTTATCTAGAATTTGATAATATGTTTCTTCTTTGAGTTTGTTTGAAGCCAAGATATTAGACTCCACTTCCAATGCTACATCTTGCATATTTAGAAGCGATACAGACTTTCTCTCTCTCAACAATAAAGAAAAATAATGATCAAAAGAGTTTGCATAAGTTAACTTCGCTGATGTCTCAGAAGGGTTTTATTTCAGCTGGTATTCTACTGTACATTTTATTGAACGTTTTAGAAAAATCTCCCACAGCTTCATCTTTCTTTATTTTCAATGATCCAAACTCGGTAATGTAGTATAGATGATATTTATTATCTCCCCATTGTCTCATGAACACTTCTTCTAAAGCATTTATACCATCTATAGAGTTTGGTGGTAATTCCCTAAACCACTTTGTTACTTCACCATCTAAGCTTTGAACAAAAACTCTCATCCAAACATCTTCATTCTCAAAATTCTGATTATTTGCATAGCTCATATATGTATTCTAGTGCTCTCCTGCTGTAACATCTCCTTAACCATTAAATCTTGGAAGATATTTTTGGTAATATCCACCTGGGAGAGAATTTAGAGGTTGAGGAAAAACTAGAGGAGCACATCCTGCTGCTACCATAGTAGCCATCCTATTTTGAGGCTGAGCCATTCTAGGACTAGAAATATTTGAACTTGAATTGGACTTGATGATACTTGAATGTTGCAATGAAGGAGGGAAATTACGAGAATTTGGATGATGCAATGGGATAGTATTTACAAAAGGAATGTGGGATGAAAGTAAAGAAGAATCCCCTGTTTGCAATGCTTCAAGTTTAACTTCCTTAGATAACAAAGGATTTGTGAAGACTTGGAATTTGTCTATTTGAGAAGGGGTAAATAATAGATCTAATTCTTCTTTTCCTTTCTTAGAATGTGGACCAAAAGAAGGAACAAGAAAAAATGAAGATTCAGGAATCTCCAAGGCTGAAGGATGTTTAAATTTTTCTTATTAGGTAGAACTTAATCATCTCCTAGCTTCTTTGAATATCTGTTCAAGATCCAAGACTCCTGGATTTAAAGGTGATGAGGGATTTCCTTGAGTTCCTATCCTTTTTGAAGCCACTGTAACTTTCTACTGGTAATTGATATAGGTTACTGATGTAGCCTTATAATAGGTCTCACTGATCTTTTTCACCCTCCAAAATCAGATATATAAAGATGTCAAATACCCAGGGAAGATGTACTTTCGTTTCTCCGTCCCCGACAACGACACCAGAAGATGTTATCCCTAAAGTTGAACCTAGACTATAGGAGTTCAAGATCAGAGAAATATTGAAGATAATTCAAACCAATAAAAGTCAATTTAGACAGAGATGGTATATAATCAAAGCTGTTTGGTAATTAGATAAAACAATCATCACAGAACTGCATGACATATATTAAAATACAAAATTCAATAATAGAAAGTATTACGAGCATGAATTTACAAATAAATGAATATGGTTCTGCAAAAAAACACTTTAAAGATAACTGGAATGTATCACAAGAATCTTGTAATGGATTAACAAGACCATATATAGGATAAAATCATAATAAAATGCAATTCATAAACAAAGGCAGAACAAGCTCATGATCATAATCATATAAAAGTAAAGTTCTGTATTAAATATGCAAAAGAGTATATGTCTTACAGTTCATAACCAAAACTTGATTCCCATCTATGATTCCAACCCCCTACCACATCTAGCTGCTAAGTATTATATACAAAACTTTTAAGTTTTTGAAACAATTATCAAATCCTATTTTCATGGATCGAACTATTCAAAAATAGAAAAGTCTTAGATATTCAAACTTGAACTTAATACAAGTGTAATAAAAATAGAATAAGACTGTCTATCTGTCAAATTCTAATTACTTTCAGAACTAACTATACTAAGTCTTTGTCTTTTAAAGACTCTTAGAAGATTCTGCTATAACAGTCAAATCACTTAAAACCTGGGATCTCTTCTGCAACTTGGCATATTCAGCATCCTTGTTCTCCATTTGATTCTGTGCTTCTTTGCTTTGGGTCTTTATGTGCTCATATCGCTTCTAAATAGCTCTTTTCTCCTTCAATATATCTTTAGATATTAAAATCAGCTTTTGATAATCGGTTTCTTTTTCCTCCAAGTCTTCCCGTAATCTTTTATTTGCAGTCATCAATTTTTCATTTATATTTTGCAAAAATTTAATTTGTTCCTTATAATTCTATAAATACTTTTTAATTTGATTTAATTCTGGAACTATCTCGGCCTCCTTTTCATCCATAATAACTTCATCTTCTTGTATAGATTTCGAAACTGAACCATTTCAGAATATACTTGTTTATTCATGCAAAACCTCTCAGGTATACATCTTGAATTACCTTGAAGATCAATGAAGTTTTCATTTTCTAGACAGTACCGCTCATTGGATACATGTATGTTTTCCTCACTTAAGGAATCATTTACAATCGCAAGTTTTCCAAAATATTCATTTCCACCCCTAGAATTATGTATTAGTTCCATTTCTGCCTCCATCCTGCTCCTTAGCCTAGTCCTGGGCTTCAAACTAATACCTTCTATATTTAAAACCTAAATTCATTCTTCTTTCTTTGAATTTACATTTTTTATAACCATGCTTAAAGTATCAGGGTTTTTAATATCTTCTTTTACCTGCTTACTTGTTGTTTCATCTGTAGCTGAAGTTTCTCGAAACAAGTTATTTACTTGCTTTGGCTCTTCTATGAAATCTTTTCCTTCTTCTGCAATATGTTCAATCTGCTCTTCATGCTTTTCTGTTTGTTGATTCAAATCCTTTGTTTCTTTATATAAATTTTTTGTCTTTTTTCCTTTTTCTTTAACTTTCTCTTTGAACCCTAATTCAAGCAAAAAACTCTCCCAACTTCGTCCTTCTTTACTCAAATGTGAAATCAATAGCAACTTGATTAAACCCTGGTGATATATTGAATGAGCAGTGTGTTCTAGATGGGTTTGAACCCATGTGACCATCTTTTGTAGGATTTTTAACAAATAAAATGGAATATTAAGTTTTAATCTCCCATTAAGATGCATTAACAGTCTTAAATGGCACTTGAGGATTCGGTCATAGCGACCTTCACATGTTATGTAGTTCTAAACCATTTCCAAAGGAATTTTCCAATTAGGTTTGATTTTACTTATGTGAATACCATTTTTCCAGCTTAGCTTCTCAAACCCTGGCAACAAAAATTCACTATAATTGCCATGAAAATATTGTTGTTTGAACCATTTTCTCCTTGTACTGGAGCACCATTTGCTTCTGCAATAGAATCTTCATCCACTGTAACCCTTAAATTCTTGAAATCAACAATCCCATCTCTGTAATTTTTTATGAAGGCCCGAGTCACTTGCATGTTGTAACCCTACAATCTCTCACAAAAAGGAAACCAACCAACATTTCTCATTAACTGAGACGATCTCGTAAATTGCATTATCCACTGTGTATTATCCGGTTCAAGTCTGCAAATTAAACCTCATGGCTTCCTTTTCAATATAATGTCTGCATTTTCATCCATTGCTACCTTTGACATTTTGATAATTTCACACAATACAAACAAAGGTAGACTTAAGACAATTCGATAGATCATAATTAAACAGGTTAATGTAACATTAACATGTCAATATCAACATTAATACCCTATGTCCATCATGTTTAATGATGTCAATTCCTTGAACTTATACAAACACCTGCGAAAGAATAGAGCATGCCACGATCAAAAGGTTCATGCATTATTTGGATGTGCCTTCAAAGAATAATCATAATGAATTAAACCATAGTACAATCTTTGCCATGTGTACAATCCTTTCCATGTACTCTCACTCCATCATTATACTAATAGAAGCTTTAAATTAATATCATGAATCAAGCCAACTGGCAGCACTACAATGTTTTCCTTTTAATATATGCTTCCAATTTATATAACAAAATTTACGCTTAATTTTAATAATATCCCTTGCTTTAATACAAACCAATAACTTTTAAAAGATAAATGATTTGAGCTTTAAAAGAGAAAAACATAGTAAAAATCATAACAAACAAAAGTAAAACAAGGGTAAAAATGTAAAGAATAATGTAAAACTAGGCTTATGAACCCAAATAGAAACCTTAAGAAAAAATAAAATAAAAACCCTTGGATAAATATAAGAAACAACCATAGAGATAACACCATCCATTGAATAAAAATTTGCAGAGATGTAATGGTTTCACAATCTACCCACCAAGACCACTTTCCATCCTCCCCCGTTAACAGAAGAAGAAATTACAACCAAAGATATCGAAGCATGCTACTAGGGGTATAAAAATTTGAGATGGGATATTCATGAAGGGTATTCTTTCAAAGAGTATCTTATCAAATATGTATTTTTTTACAAGAAGGAAAATGATAACTCATTAAGGAAATCAATAATGCACGAGTATGGAGGAGACCAAGGAGCCACTAATTTCTGAGGGTGGTGAAGCAGAAAAAACATTACATCAAGAGGATCGAAAGTCACTGCCAAATTAATTTGAAAAAGATAAGGAAACATCTCATGAGAATGAAGAAGAGTAACTTGAAACTATTGAATATCATTCTGAAACACATTTTACTATGACATGGACTAAAGGGCATATACTGATGGGTGCTTCAAATGTGAAGGAGTACCTACTAATGGGTGCTCACAACTCTATGTTGGTGACATAAAGATCAGATTTGAAAATGTTGCTGCAATCCAAATTTCTCATGAGCATAAAGATGAAGAAATTATAGAAGCTAATGAAGAACCAAATTCAACTTCCCCATCACCACTCAAGCTTCAAGAAGTTGATCAAATCAAGAAGAAAGAATAAGAGGAGATTCCTCAACAAGAACCTCTTTTTCTTGAAGAGTATTTGAAGATGAGTGAAATGGATATCCATGAGGTCCTTAGAATACTCCATGAAACCCAAGCATTGGTATAAAATTATTTTTGGAAAGTTTCTTCATTGGAGGAGCCATCCTTCCTTTAAGACATGGAGAAGATTCAAAGAGCAATGTGCAAAATCAAAGGTAATTTTATGTCTTTTATTTTTTATGGAAAAAATGTGATTGAGCTTAGTGAATGGTTACAAGAATCCTACTTGAAGAATAATGAAGATATTCATAATCTCAAAATTCAAAATGAGAAACTCCTTGAGAGGTTGCAAGATACTTGTTCTTCCTCCTATGTTTCAGATTGTCGTATGGTAGATTACTTGGAAGATTATCAAGACATGATGGATCATGAGAAACATGAAAAATTGCAGGTTCTTGATGTGTTTGAATATGATATTGATGAGATCCAATCACTAGTAGTGGTGGAAGAGGAAATTGAGTTGCCTCTTGAAAATGGTTACACACGTTTTGAAGAAGTGCATGATTCCACCACCTTGGAACAAACCCATGAGGAAATTTTTGCATTTTTAAGGGAGGTGCATAATCATACCCCTATGGATCCTTCACATGATGAAATTTTTTCAATTTCTGATCATTTGGGTGAGTAGGTTCTTTCTCCTACATCCTACACTTCCAAATTTCACAGCATTCATTCTAATGAAGTATGGGCGAAAGGTTTCTTTTTTATAGTGCCACATGGCGAGTATGGAATTTGTATCTCTCCTTTTGAGGATGCCATTATTAGAGAACCATATTATTTGCATTTTCAGCAGCATCCTTTGTTACATTATGATGACACACATATACATGGGTGTGCCTGTGATGTTCACTTGAGTCCCTTGGAGACTCGTGATTTTCCTTGCTCCTTGCCTAGTCTATTTGATCTTGGAGGAACTTCATCCCACACTTGGGTGAAGAAATATATGATTGAATAAAATTATTATTGGCAGAAACATCCTCTGTTATCTCATGATGATATACGTATTCATGGGTGTATTAATGATACTTCTTTGATCCACTTGAAGTCTTCATGTTTTCTTTGCTCCTTATTGGGTTCATATTTTGGTGGAGGTTCTTCATTCACTTCTTGGATGAAAGAACACATGGCTGATTCTTTTGGAGCAGTAGTATAGGACATGGGATCCTCACCTATGTCATTGGAGAAGATATGACATCATACTTGATGCTTGTGTGTATGTGCCACATGATGATCTACATACTTGGATGTACAAGCACTTTCATGATTCTTTGATGAGGTACATTCTTGATGTACATTTGTATGATGTTGTTATGTACTTTCATGATCTATATTTTGTACTCATGATGTTTGGAAGGGTACAATACAAGAAATGGGATCCTATAATTTCTTGGTTTCAACTCATTTGGAGTAGCAATTTGATTGTTGGTTTGAGAAAGAAAACCAACCTTCAGTTGTTTGAGTTCATCTTTGCAGAGCAATGTTATAGCTTCCTATGTGGGAGACCTTTTGAGAGATGGATTCAATTTTCACATGCTTGGTTTTCATGGCATTTCATCATAAAAATTCACACCATGCATGTATCAGGATCATATGGGATCCTGGGATATTTTTTGTCTCATTGGTTTCAATTGTGGGGGCAACAAGCAGCATTGGATATTTATTCACCACTTGAGAAGATTATTGTTATTAGAGTAATGCAGCAACAAGCATGGTGGTTCCTCTCTAAAATTTTATTGGAATATAAAGAAACTCAAAGTTTGGTAACTCATAACCAACTTCAAATAATTATGCAGAAGCAAAAAGGGGTGAAAGTTTAGAAAATGTTTCCAAAATATGGAGGTAAATATTATTTGCACAAATTTGGTTTCATGGATTTGATTAATCCTTTTGGTGTTAGTGGTGATGTTACAGGATATATCAATATTCACAATCCACATCTCTTTACTTTTGGGAACACAAAATTGCAATACATGAGTGCCACTACTCAAGTTGTAGCTAAAGAAAATCAATGAGCAGAACAATCAAAGAATACTTAGTACAATGGAAGGATCTACCAAGAGAAGATGCCACATGGGAAGAGGAGAAGATTTTGCAGCATCCAAATCTGAAAGTGCTTGAGGACAAGCAATATTGGGTGGGGAGGATTGTAATGTCCCCATTCAAATAATTGCATAGCAAGACAATTCCATCAATCCTACTAGTTCCCTAGGTTGGATGGATACATTTGGAATTTTAATAAGGGAGCTAATAAATGATGTTAAAATGTTATAATGGAATAAATATTTAATAATGGAGCTAATTAAATAAATGAAAGAGAAAATTGAAGTGGAAATGGAGCATGGAGATGCATGGAGATTATGGGGCCCACACAAGCTAGAATTTCTATGCCACATGGCATCCTCCTCTTGTAATTTTGAATCCATGGGAATCCTAACGTTCTTGGATGAGTTAGAAGGCTAATACACTTGGCATATGCATAATAGGTCTAATTTGGAAGGAAATATAACTTACATGGGAGAGGAAGAGTCAAATGGGAGCTTCTTGGACATTGGGGCTAGATTCCCTAACATCTATGATATCTATGACACCAATGATGAATATGTTATGAAATTTATGACATATTGCAGACATGAAGGCTAGCATCTGACCATTATGATATACCAGGCCTAAATATAGCATCCAAGAAGGCGCTCATGTGAGTTGGGGAGTTTCAATGGGTCCCTAATCGAATTGGGGGAAGATTGAAGGCTAGGGAAGGGAGGACACATGGAAAATGTTGGCAGGGGTTTTGGACACATTAGTTGCATGACATCGTGGATGTTGCACAAGCTCAAAAGACACCACGCAAGTGGAGAATGGCGTGCAAGCGGAGAATAGACTATTTTGCATATTTTGTGTCAACGTTTTGTACTTTGGACCATATTTTGCAGATATTGGTCATGATTTTGTAGATTCCATTAAGATATTGTTAAGAGTTAGTTAGAAGTGGACCTTGAATGTAAAGGCGCAAACCTATCAATAGAAGTAGAAGTACAAGTGATAGAGATATATCAATGAATGAGATAGAGACTTGAACAGGAAATTGAAGAGCACTTGTTGAATTGTGAATTGTTTTGAATATGTGGATCATTGCATGGAAGTAATATGACAAGATGGAAGTTGATATGAATTACAGTTTCCTTTTATCTTTTTCTATCTTACTATTTCTGCAATCCAATGATGAATGTTAAGTAAGTTTGCGACATGGATCTATGATGCGATGTTTCTTGCTTCTAAATGGGTTTATGTTTCTATATATGTTTACACCACGATATGGTTATGTTAGTCATGCATGAATGATGCAAACTGTTAAGATCTGTTAGAATAATCAACCCATAGTTACCTACCTTAGACATTAATTTTAATTATTTTTGTCTTATTACCTAGTTTCCTATATTCCATTCTATGCTAGTTCCCTTCTACAAGTCCTAGAAGTCAACACATGCTAAAAATGAGTCATGGATCACTTGGGAAACATCATGGAAACCCAATTTAGCATGTCTACTTTATTCCAGATCCTCCAAAGCGCATATCTTCTTTTTCTGAAAAACTGGCTCTAGACTAGGTGTAGTTGACTTGTTTTTTTCCCAAATCATAATCCTTCCTTTCATCCAAATAAAAGCATGTATGAGTTTTTTTTCCATCCCTCTTTATATTTCCCACTTGTCTTAGCAAATTTGTGAGCATCTTCATAGATTTAGAAACTGCTTTATGCACCTATGGGGGATTTGACTAGATTTAGTAAGCCTATTTTTTTACTATTTCGAATGGAATATTTATGCATTAGATTATCTCATGTAATGTTATATTGAAACAGCCTATTACTTCACAAGGTTGGATATTGTACACTTATTGAATATAGATCAGTGTTATGCTCCAATTTCAGTCTCCTTTGGTGTGAATTTTGCATGATTAATTAGAAATTTTGTGAGTGTAATTGTTCTATCTCTTGGGTTCAATTTCCACATGGTATCAGAGCCTTTGTATATTGATTTCTCTCCTTCCTTATTTCTATTGCAAGTTCAACATCTTAATTGGGAGTGCATTCTGTTGACTAGAGGGCACAGTTTCTGAGCTATGGACCAATCTCAGAAGATCATCTTGACTCCATTCAATTTATTTGAGTGGAAATATAAGACGAAGCTATTGTTGAGAGTGAAAGGTCTCTATAGGGTGACTATGGAAACTGAGGCAGAGCCCAATGCAGCTGCAGATAAAATTAAATGGCACAACAAGAGGGATGAGGCCTATGGTCTTTTGTTTCTGAGCATTTCAAGAGACCTCCTCTTCCATCTTTATGGATTGACCTCACCTAATGAAGTGTGGGAGAAGCTAGAATATATTTTTGGAAAGACAAATGAGATGAGAGGACATAAAATTGAGAATGAGCTTATCTCCTTGAGTCCCAGTAGCTTCGAATCATTGCAATTCTACTTTGCCAAGTTTAAGGCCCTTGTTTTGCAGTTGAAATAGTGTGGGATTGAAAAGAAGGAAGAAAAACTAGTTTTGGCCATAATATCTAAGCTTGGTATTGACTATTCAGTGTTTTTTTTGACCTTCCATGCCACCAAGATGTCATCTCGAGCCTGGAAGATGCCTAAGCGTATAGAGTTCATGGAATCCCTCACATAGAAGCAAGATAAGTTGGTGATGATGGGGACATTCAAACCTTCCAAAGACCAAGATTTGGCTGCTAGAGATTCAAAGATGGATTCAAAAATCAAGAAAAAATATAAAAATCCACCTGAGCAAAAGAGAGACAAGAACAAGTCTCAAGAGGAGCCCCAAGGTTCCAAGAAGAACTCCCAGAATAAGAAGAATAAAGGAGAAATGAGCAAGTGCGCATATTGCAGTAAGGGCTATCATCTTGAGAGATCTTGTATGAAGAAGAAAATTGACATGTTGACCCAACTCCTGGAAAAAAATAACATCTCCCTTCCTGATTGCTCAAAGAAGAGGGAAGGAGGATCAAATTCAGAGGACAGAGAGAGAGTACATTCCTTGGTTGTTGGCACATCAAGATCACCTAGCTTCATCATAGACTTTGGAGCTTCTAGAAATATGGTTTCGACAAAAGAGACATTCTCCTCTCTTGACATGTCGAAAGGTCCACTAATAGTTTTGGGAGATGACTCTCTCACTGACAGTTTGGGGAAGGGAAGGATTGATCTTGACCATGGTAATTTCAATAATGTGTTGCATGTTCCAGGTCTTGCCTCTAATCTCTTATATCAGATGACTCATAATGGGTCTCCAAATAATGTCATATTCTCCCCTGATAATGTTGAAATCACTGAGATTTCAAATGGTAAAGTCATAGCAAAAGGTGTTGTAGATCACACTTCGAAGGTATACAAGTTTTCCCATTTTCTACCCTACTCAAACCCCTCTGCTTTTTTTATTCATGCTAATGAAGCAAGCAAGCTTTGGCATGAAATATTTGGCCATCTTAACTACAAGTATATTTCTTATTTGAGTGAAAAATATATGGTCATAGGGTTACCAAGGATCAAGTTTTCTAAGGGATTTTGTCAAGGTTGTATCTTAGGAAAACACCTAGAGCACAAGTATGAGAAAGCTAGTCATGAGAGAACCTCTGCACCTCTTGAGCTGATCCCCAGTGAGATTGCTATTCCATTCCATCATATGTCCATGATTCAATCCAAATATGCACTGACCTTCATACATGACTTTTCTAGGTATTGTTGGGTTTAATTCCTAAAGCATAAGTCTAAAGTTTTTGACCTCTTCAAAGTCTTTAGAGCCTTGGTTGAAAACCAGTCTGGGAGGAAACTCAAGATACTCAAATCTGACAATGGTGGTGAGTATGTCAAGTCTGAGTTCATTCAGTATTGTAAATATGTAGGTATTCAGATGCAACATTCAATCCCTTACACACCACAACAAAATGGTGTTGCTGAGAGAAAGAACAGATCACTAAAGGAGATGACAACCTGCATGATGGAGGCTAAACCTGGATGATGGAGGCTAAGAATTTTCCACCAAAGTTTTGGACTGAAACTATAAAATGTACATCCTACATCTAGAATAGGGTTCCTCATAATCATCTTTATGGTATGACTCCTTTTGAAGCTTGGAGTGGGCACAAGCCAGATGTGACCCATTTCAGGATTTTTGGCTCAAAGGCTTGGGCTAGAATTCCAACTGAAAAGAGGAAGGCATTGCAGCCCCAAAGCCAAGAGCACCTATTTGTTGGGTATTCTAAAGATTAAAAAGGGTATAACCTGATCAAATTGAGCACTAACTAATATTTCATTGAAAGAAGTGTTCAGTTCCAAGAAGAGCCTTTAGTAGCAGTTGAAGTTGGAGAGTCTTCTTCACCACCAGATCCATTGATTGTAAGTGGAGAGACTAATGATTTTGATGATTCTGATATGTCTGATAATGATTATTTGATTGTAGATCCTAACATTCCTACAATACCAAAATGGGAATCAAATACCATTCATGCAGCTGGGGAACTATCTGGAAATCCTAGTGACACTAGGAGGACTAGATCTCAATTTGAGAATGCCCTTTGTGTGAAAGATCCTCTATTTGATAAGAAGTGATATCTGATGGTTGAATTATATCCACAGAAATATGAATATGCAGCACATGATCCAAGATGAAAAACAGCCATGAAAGAAGAATTCAGCTCACTCCAGAAGAACAACACTTGGGAACTGGTTGATCTTCCCCTAGGGAGGAAGCTAGTCCAATGTAAGTGGGTTTTCAAGACTAAGTTTTCTGATGATGGTTCACCTTTGAAATATAAGGCAATATTGGTAGCCAAGGGCTACTCACAAGTACATGTTATTTAATACAATGAAACATTTTCACCAGTGGCAAAGATGGACTCCATAAGGCTATCTATAGCCATTGTAGCTTCGAAGCAGTGGGAGGTACATCACATGTATGTGAAGTGTTATTTCATAAATGGAGATCTCACTGAATATATTTACATGTAGCAACCTGAAGGGTTTGTTTCTAATCCATATTTAGTGTGTAGGTTAAAGAAATCATTGTATGGGCTCAAGAAAGCCCCCAGGGATTGGTATGCCAAGATTGATGGCTTTTTGATATCACTGAGTTTTGTTCGATGCAAGTTGTCTATTTGAGGATGATTCATGGTTCTTTGATGATTATTGTATTGAATGTGGATGAACTTCTGATTATAGGAAGTTCAAAGAAACATATTTCCTCCTTGAAGGATGCAATGAACCATGCATTTTCTATGACAGATTTGGAATTGTTGAGCCAATTCTTGGGTCTTGAAATTGCTCAATCCCAACATGGAATCAAAGTACATCAGTCCAAGTATGCTCTAGATTTTTTGAACAAGTTCAACATGAAATATTGCAAGCCAAGCAAGACTCCCTTCCTTTCAAGAGTTAAGCTTGAAGAAGCAGGTTCTTCTCCTATGGTAAATAATACACTGTATAGGTAGTTGATTGGGTGTTTGCTTTATCTTACACACAGTCGACCTGATCTATATTATGCAGTAAGTGTGTCTTAGAGATACATGGATCAGCCTCATGATATCCAATAGAGAGCATCCAAAAGGATCCTAAACTTTGTTCAAGGAACAAGAACTCATGGGATCTTCTACAAAGCAAAATCTGATCTTGATTTGGTTGGGTTTACTGATAGTGATTGGGCAGGTGACAACACAGATCAGAAGTATACATTAGGATATGTGTTCATTCTTGCAAAAGGACAAATCAGCTGGTCAAGCAAGAATTAGAATTCCATAGCACTCTCATCTACAGAAGCAGAGTATAGAGGAGTTGTAAATGCATCAACTCAATGTTTGTGGTTGCAGGGGATACTTGGAGAATGTGGATTTGAATCATAGTTTTCAACTATTATCTACTGTGATAATCAGAGCACTATTTGAATATGCAATGATCCAGTTTAGAGACAGCTAACCAAGCACATTGAGATCCTTATGCATTACATCAGACAACTTGTGCATGATGGCACCATTGATCTACTCTTCTGTGCATCTTCAGAAAAAGTAGCAGACATCTTCAACAAAGTTTTTTTGAGAAGACCTTCAGCAATCTCAAATCACTGTTGCGGATTGCTGATCATGCTGTGAAGCATGATTGATGACAATATTTCCAATTTTTTTTTTCCCTGTCCATGCTTAAGGGAGGATTTTCCCACTGGGTTTTTGCCTCTTTCCGTGGTTGTATGGACAAGTGGTATGTAAAGGGTGACTAAGCCTTGTTTCTAGGCCCTATATTTTTCCAATATTTACTCATAAATTCAGGCTTAAGGGGGGTTTTTAGAATAATCAACCCATAGTTACCTACCTCAGACATTAATTTTAATTATTTTTGTCTTATTACCTAGTTTCCTAGATTCCATTCTATGCTAGTTGCCTTCTACAAGTCCTAGAAGTCAACACATGCTAAAAATGAGTCATGGAGCACTTGGGAAACATCCTAGAAACCCAATTTAGCATGTCTTATTTATTCAAGATCCACCAAAGCTCATATCTCCTTTTTCTGAAAAGCTGCCTTGTTTTATTCTGATTTAAGGCAAGGAAAAACTAGACTAGGTGTAGTTGACTTGTTTTTTTCCCACATCATCCTCCTTCATTTTCTCCAAATAAAATAATTTATGAGGTTTCTTTCCATCCCTCTTTATCTTTCCCACTTGACTTAGCAAATTCTTGAGCATCTTCATATATTTGGAAACTGCTTTATGCACCTATGGGGGATTTGACTAGATTTAGTAAGCCTAATTTTTTACTATTTCGAATCGCATCTTTATACATTATATTCTCTCATGTAATGTTATATTGTAGCAGCCTATTACTTCAAAAGGTTGGATATTGTACACTTATTGAATATAGATTAGTGTTATGCTCCAATTTCAGTCTCCTTTGATGTGAATTTTGAATGATTGATTAGCAATTTTGTGAGTGTAATTGTTCTATCTCTTGGGTTCAATTTCCACAATATCAATGATGAGTGGTAATTTTAATGATTAATTAATCAGTTATATATGTTGAATAGATGGATAATTTTTTGATGCACATAGTCCTCTTATATTATACGGAAACTTGGTTTCGATAACTCTCCCTCGAATGCCTCAAGTGAGACCTCATCCACTTTGCAGGTGTTGTTGGACAGGCTAAAACCTATCTGGGATGGTGGTTAGGTAGATCAGGGTGAGTTGAGAATTGACAGAGTGGGAACCCCTATCGACTATTTTTGTTAGCTAGGTTTGCGCCAACAAATGGTTCTGTTGTCGGGACCTTGTTGCGACTCAGAGGAGGATATGTGGCATCCGACAAGACCATAAATTCAAGATTGGTTTGATTATATGCTATGAGAATTTTCTAAGACATAAAATTAGAACCCTATATTGACGATAGAAAAGTGGTTGGTAAGGTACATACATGATGGTCCGCATGAGTACTTTTTTCTCTGAATTCTCCATCATTCTTTACGAGAGGTTAGCGCGATTCAACTATTGCAAGACAAATTTCCAAGGAGGTGAGCCAACATCCTGGACCCATGAACTGATCCAAGAGTTGCAGGAGACTGGAAACAAGGCATCACGGGCTGTTGAAGTATGGATGGGTAGTGTCTTGGAAGGATATATAACTGAGTTTGCGGTTGACACTGTCAAGTCCTACAATGAAGCAAAAAGGGAATTTTTCAACGAACCCAGAGGTAGGTTCTTGTTGTCTCTACAATTGTCAATTAAGATGCTTGTCTATGAAAAATGCATACTAAAGATGCACCTCGAGTAGTATAACTACGGTGTGCAGAGGTTGTAGATACCACACCGAAAGGGGGGAGACAAATGGAAGGATAAGGGGTAGATGTGTGCAAGTTTCGATGAGACTGTGAGGTAAGCTGAGGAATAAAGTGGTCTTATGAGGGGAGGAGAAAGGTTTAATAAAGAGAAGTGGCAAAGGATAGGGGAAGGTCTTGCTATGATCAAAATAAAATACTGCGAGGGAAGACCACACGGAACGAAGTGACCCTATAGTGATGAAAAGGATGACTATACTACACACATGATATCAGTAAGGTCAAAACCCAACATCAACGTGCCTAATCCTCCGTGCACTACTCCACATTCAAGAAGAAGCACAAGTTCCATGTCAACTTTCCTAACGTACCAACAACATTCTAGTAGTAGATTAGTGTCTGTAGGAAAAAGGGCCAGGATGGTAGGAGATGATACGAAGTTACCTTTGTTCCATGGGAACAGGATTGACGATCCTGAGAAATATTGGTTTTATGTGAGGCAGTATGGATTGTCAGATAGACTACTGATGATGAGGTCAAGAATGGCCAATTGGTGACCACTCTTGGGGGTCGTTGTTAGAATAATCAACCCATAGTATTTACCCACTTAGACATTAATTCATTTATTTTGTCTTATTTGCCTAGTCCATGAGTCCCACCATGTGCAAATTGCTAATTGCCTATCCATAGAGGTCAAACTTGCCATTATTGACTCATGGAGTGCTTGGGAAATCCTTAGGAATCAAATCTTCTTTATTGCTGGCCTCCTAGGCGCCCATCTGCTTTTTCTGCTTTATTCCCTGCTTTTTTAGTGTTTTAAGGCACATAGGAAAGCAAGACTAGGTGAGGTGAATCAGCTTTGTTGCCTCTTCCTCCTCCACTCTTTCCTCCATGAAAAAGCATGTATGAGCTGCCATTTGACCACTCTTTAGCTTTCCCATGCGCCCTTGCTAATTTGTGGGGTCCTTGATAGATTTGGGATCAACTTTTTACACCTATGGGGGATTTGCCTATTTTGGGTAAGCCTTCTTTATGCTATATTTGGATGCTTCCTTATGCATTCAATTTTCTCATGTATTCTATATATTTAGCAGCCTATGTTATTACAGGGTTGGCTATTGTACACTCAGTTAATATAATTTTGTGTTACAGCTCCATATTCAGTCTCCATTGTTGATAATTTTGCATGATCAATTGTTAATTGTTGTGGGTGAAATTAATCTACTGCAGGCCTGAATTTATACATGGTATCAGAGCCATTGTAGGTTGTTACTCTCCTCCAAAATTTTTTTTGCAGGTTCGACATCAAGACTGGGAGCCTTCTACTGACAGCCGGGACAGATTTTCTAAAGCTATGGATTCACAGAAAACTATCCTCACTCCCTTCAACTTTTTTGAATGGAAAGCAGAGATGGAGATCTTGTTGAGAGAGAAAGGCCTCTACAGGGTGAATATGGATATAGAAGAAGAGCCCAATGCTGCTGCAGAGAAGATCAAATGGCATAATCGGAGAGATGAGGCCTATGGCCTCCTATGTCTCAGTATTTCTCGAGACCTCCTTTTCCATCTCGATGGATTGACTTCACCGGATCAAGTATGGGAGAAACTTTCTGAAATCTTTGGAAATATAGATGAGATGAGGGGACACCAGATCAAAAATGAGCTGATCTCCCTGAGTCCCAGTAATTTTGAATCCCTGCAGCTATATTTTTCCAAGTTCAAAGCACTAGTTTTGCAGCTGAAACAGTGTGGTATTGAAAAGAAAGATGAGCAGCTCGTATTGTCCATCCTCTCGAAGCTAGGGCCTGATTACTCAGTCTTTGTTTCGACCTTCTATGCCACAAAACTCACAGCTCGAACCTGGAAGATGCCTAGCCTTGCAGATTTCATGGAATCTCTCACACAAGAACAAGACAAGCTGGTGATGATGGGCACCATCAAACCTTCCAAAGACCAAGCTCTGGTTGTTGGAGATTCAAGGGTGGATTCAAAAAGCAAAAAGAAAGCTAAAAAGCCACCAAAGAAAGGAAGAGACAAGAAGCAGTATCCAGAGGATCAACAAGGTCCCAAGAAAAATACCCAGAAGAAGAAAAACAAAGGTGATATGAACAAGTGGTCATACTGCAATAAGGGCAATCATACTGAAAGCTCTTGTATGAAAAAGCAGATAGATATGTTAACTCAACTGTTGGAGAAGAATGGAATCTCCCTTCTAGAAAGCTCAAATA
>LPNX010287832.1:561059-606950 GCA_001517045.1 Pseudotsuga menziesii | reverse complement strand
GCAGAGAACCAGACACATTGAGATTCACATGCACTACATCAGAGAGCTTGTGCATGATGGCACCATTCACCTACTCTTCTGTTGATCTTCAGAACAAGTAGTTGACATCTTCACAAAAAAAATTTGTGAGAAGACCTTTAGCAATCTCAAATCACTGCTGGGGATTGCTGATCATGCTGTCAAAGCATGAGTGGAGACAATATTCTACAATTTTGTTTTACAGTCTATGTTTAAGGGAGGATTTTCCCAAGTTGGTTTTTCCTCTTTCCTTGTTTCATATGGACTTGCAGTATGTAAAAGGGTGACTAAGCCTTGTTGCTAGGCCCTATATTTTGATTTATTACTCATAAAGTTAGGCTTAAGGGGGGGTGTTAGAATAATCAACCCATAGTATTTACCCACTTAGACATTAATTCATTTATTTTGTCTTATTTGCCTAGTCCATGAGTCCCACCATGTGCAAGTTGCTAATTGCCTATCCATAGAGGTCAAACTTGCCATTATTGACTCATGGAGCACTTGGGAAAGCCTTAGGAATCAAATCTTCTTTATTCCTGGCCTCCTAGGCGCCCATCTACTTTTTCTGCTTTATTCCCTGCTTTTTCAGTGTTTTAAGGCACATAGGAAAGCAAGACTAGGTGAGGTGAATCAGCTTTGTTGCCTCTTCCTTATCCACTCTTTCCTCCATGAAAAAGCATGTATGAGCTGCCATTTGACCACTCTTTATCTTTCCCATGTGCCCTTGCTAATTCCTGGGGTCCTTGATAGATTTGGGATCAGCTTTTTACACCTATGGGGGATTTGCCTATTTTGGGTAAGCCTTCTTTATGCTAGATTTGGATGCTTCCTTATGCATTCGATTTGCTCATGTATTCTATATATTCAGAAGCCTATGTTATTATAGGGTTGGCTATTGTACACTCAGTTAATATAATTTTGTGTTACAGCTCCATATTCAGTCTCCATTGTTGATAATTTTGCATGATCAATTGTTAATTGTTGTGGATGAAATTAATCTACTGTAGGCCTGAATTTCTACAGTCATGTGCTAGATTGGGTAATGAAATTTATACAAGTTCCTTCAGGGACTCCTACAAAGACAATGGATGAAGTCAGGAAGGGATTAATTGAAGGATTCAGAAAACCAAAGTTTGAAGCGCAGTATATTATAGAGTTAAAGGAAATTAAAAATTTTCCTAATAAACTATTTGGGACTTTGAACAAAGATTTAAGACACTGATGGAAAGAGTTAGTTTCAAAATGAGTGATGTTCTGCATAAAGAATGGTTCATCGCAACGCTGGTATCCCATATCCGACAACTGCTGATGCAGCAGAAGATCGCGACATAGAGCGAGGCCCTGGAGATTGCAATGAAGTTAGAGGGTTCACCTATTGGAGAAAGTGCAACTGGTATGAACCAAATTGTTGCGCTACTAGAAAACTTAACACTTCAGCTACAAGATATCAAGAAGGGGAAAGAACATCGCGGAGATATTTGGTGAAATCGATGTCGCTTAGATGGACATACCAAATATATTTGCCCTGATTTCTGAAATTATCTATTATCTGGAGCACCAAACCCATTGAGCTGCAACAGTGTGCCATGGTGCCACATATTCCAAGTCTATGGGCATCGACATGAAGAATGTGGATACATGAAGAAGATGGTGATGTAGCCGACAAACCTATACTGCTCATTTTGTCGATTTGTGGGGCATGAAGATAAAGAATTCCGTGCATATGACCTACTCTAGGAAATGATATATGAGTCATACTATGTGAATGGATAAGATCGTAGAGCCATATAGAAACCGCAACCGTAGGTGGTACAACCTATACCTCAACCATAGTATACAACATCACCGCAAATGTAGTTTATATCTCCGCAACCACAGTTTGTGCCACAACCACATTTCCCACTACATCCATAATATAATCAGATGTTGATGGATCCGTAGTAGCCACAGTATGTTCAGGAAGCACACTATGTTTAGAAGCATACGAATCCCCCGCTGCATAAATTGGCTTAGCCGCAGTACTAGAAACAAGGAGGATTTCGAGGAAGAGGAGGATTCTTTGGTTGAGGAGGAGGACGAGGTCGCAAACCGGTCTAGTGTTACAATTATGGGGTATTCAAACATTACTAGAGAGATTTCCCAAAATTACAGTGTTCATGTACATATTGTAGCACAATTAATCACACCATCGAGAACTGCCCACAACTAATATAAATATGGCAGGAAGGAAATGTTCCTCAGTTGTAGAATTAGAACCAATTACATAATCAAAATCAGATACAGAACCAGAATCTCTTCAGAACCAGGATCACAATAAAATTCCACTTCAGAATCTGACTATGAATCAAACTATGAACCCACCATTAAACCAGAATCCACTGATGAACCAAAATCCATCGGCGAACTAGAATCAGGGGTCGACAGTTGCGATGATATCAGCAGAGCCCAAAAAAGAGGACTTTGATGTTGCTATTGTCACCTAGGGTGGTGTGAAGACTAGGGAGGATGGACCACATCCACAGTTTTGATTTCCTGGGAAGAAGAAGGAACCATTTGACATCGTTTCCGAAATGGATACATTCTTCGAAGCGCAGGATGCAAATGGAAGAAATCCTGGTAAGTCACTTTTTTATGAAATGCCCTTTGCTTTTGATTCTTCATTGGAGGCAGGACCATCATGGCAGCATGGTACCTTGCAGAACTTCCTTAAGATATGCTTATCACTAGCAAGCGATCCAAATTCTCTTGCTAAGATTAAGAACATGTTGCATTGACTGGGTAAGGAGAAAAAGGACTCCGTGGTGAACTCCTTGCATAAGAAAAAGAGAGGAAAAGAGATGCGCATGAACATTCAGATTTGGGGACTATGAAGTAGATTCAGTTATTATGGATCTAGGATCAGATGTGAATATTCTAACAAAACAAACATGGTAGAAAATGGGGAGGACGATGTTGGGTTGTTCCTCTGTGCAGCTGCGATTGGATAATCAAGCCAAAGTACAACCAATCAGACATGTGTCAAACCTGGTCATGGATGTTGAAGGTATGAAGACCTATGTTGATTTTGATGTGATTGAAGTTGTTGATGGTGGAGGATCCTATCCCGCATTGCTAGGGATCAGATGGACCAATGATAGTATGGTAGTAATTAACTTCAAGAAGCGAATGATGACATTTGAGAATCAAGACATCAAAGTCATCACTCCAATGGATCCAAATGAAGGGAGAAGGTATATTGAGCTATTAAAGGAGGAATTTTTTAGGGGATGGGATCATTATTACAACATTTCAAAATATTACATCCACCAAACTGTTGATGGATAACTTGGGTGGCACAGTGCTAGTTCTATGTCTTCTAATTTTGATGATGCGTTAGAAAATTGGAAGAATCACATGCAAGAGGTGTCCTTCAGGAAGTGCACTCTGATCACGCAGTCTCTATGCCATGTCATGATCAAGACTATTAAATTTCCAATCTATGATAGGCTTCCCGAGCTATATGCATTCTTAATGGAGTTTGAAGAGAAGGTATCAGAACCTCAGCGATTGTTGGCACTAGAGGAAGCACTAAAGGCTACTTCCAGTACACTGGTGGGCGACCCATAAGAAGATGATTAATGGATGGGCACAGCGTCGATGACTAATGATAGTTATATTAGGTGACACAAAAGTATATCACACTAGGAGGTATGATGGACAGAATGACCCCAACTGTCATCTAATGGAATGTCAGACTCTGTGGGCATCATGACCAAAGGATGAATGGGTTCATGCCTTTGTCCACACTTTGGATGAAATGCCAAGATCATGGTACGTATCAGCAGAGTTGTGTAGAGAAATAACCACTTAGGAAGAACTGACCATTTTCTTTGATCATACTTTTTGGTTCGCAGATGCCAATCCCGATGTCCATAATGTGATTCATCTCATCTGAGATGTGGTGTTGAAGGTAGTTCTAGTCACATATCCAATGGATCCACATGCGCATTTCCACATGCAGTAAATGATGGAATGTTATAATGTGTATGGCGGACTTGAGGACAATGATGAGCTATGAAATATCAATATTTCAGAAACAGAAGGGAGTAGGTATATTGCAGCACAAGATATACTGACCAATCCCATGAAACAACCATTGGAGATTCTTAAATTCAACATTGGGACAGAGGAGAACCCCAAATTTGCAAGTGTCGGGGACTATTAGGACGAAGAAACCATGTCAAAGATCACATATCTATTGCATGAATTTCAAGAATTTTTCTGACGAATTTCTCTTAAATGAAGGGGATACTGGGTGATTTAGGGGAGATGAATATCCTATTAAATCTAGACGTGAAACCGGTAAGGCAGAGGTCGTATCGCTTGAATCAGTGATACAAGGAGAGGGTTAAAGTTGAGCTGGATAGGATGTTGGATGTTGGAATAATTGAGCCAATTGAAGAATAGGAACGGATCAGTCCTATGGTGGTCTAAGACAATAAAATAGGTGAAGTTCAGATCTGTGTAGATCTACGAAAATTGAATGATGCATGTATGCATGATCCATTGCTAACACCATTCACAGATGAAGTGCTAGAAGGAGTAGGTGGTGAGGAGATGTATTCTTTTACAGATAGATTTTCTGGATACCACAAGATAAGTATCACAAAAGAATATCGACATAAAACCACATTTGTCACTGAATGGGGTTGTTTTCAGTTCAAAGTGATGCCTTTTGGATTGAAGAATGCACCTGCGATATTTTTCTGGGTTGTTGTCGCTGCCTTGAAATTTTTTATTCAGATTTTCCTACAAGTTTATATGGATGATTGGGTAGTGCATGGCCTAATTAGGGATCATCTGGAAAACCTGTGACTGATGATGGAAAGATGTCAACAACATCAGATCATGTTGAAATCAAAGAAGTGCACCTTTTGTACACCTTTTGGGATGTTGTTGGGTCACATTGTTTACAAGCAAGGATTGTTGGTTGACCTTGTGAATATAGCGCTAATTTTGAGCTTGCCACTACCAACAAATGTGAATATGCTTAGGGAAATGCTAGGGTACACCGAATACTATCACAAATTCATCAGAGGTTATGTTGTGATTATTGCCCCTATAGAGAATCTATTAAAGAAAGACATAGCATTTGTATGGAGCAAAGTATGTCAAGGAAGCTTCAACACACTGAAGGCCAAGATGGCTTCTGTTCCAATACTAGTTTTCCCTGATTAGGACAAGGAATTCCATGTTCATGTGGATGCATCATCTATTGTGTTGGGAGTGGTACTTCCATAAACAAGAGAAGGGGACCTAGATCACTCGATCTCTTTTTCTAGTTGGAAGTTTTCATTTGGTGAGAAAAACTATACGACCACAGAGAGAGAAGGTCTGGCAATGGTATATGTGCTATAGAATTTTGGGCATTACTTATTAGGGAGTCACTTTAAGATGTTTACCGACCATTCTAATTTCAAGTGCCTAGTCAATAAGCCTATGTTGGGGGGGGGGGGGATATATGTTGCTGGCTACTTCTCTTTCAGGAGTTTGATTTTGAGATAATTGTAAAGCTGACTCGCTTAAATTCTGGCCCTAATCTCTTATCCCAGATTGAGACAGGCAAGGATCGCACAAATATTGAAGAAGGATTGTCGAATGTGCAACTGTTCAAAGTCGATGTGGCATATGATTATTATGATCAAATAATTCAGTTATTGATGACAAGAGTCGCACCATAGGAATGTTCAAAAAGTCAGAAGAAGTAGTTGGTGGTTAAGGCTTTGAATTTCCACTTGATCGCTGGCCAGCTTTATAAACTAGGACCAGATGAGATTTTGCGACGATGTGTCCTACCGCACGAACAAGGGTAGATTTTAGAGGAGACCCATGTGGGAGTCTTTGGTGGACACTATGGAGGATGAGCTACTGTGAGAAAGGTGCTTCGCACAGGGATTTGGTGGCCCACTTTACATAATGATGTGACGGATTATGCGCAGAGTTGTGATATCTGTCAATGCATTGGAAAACCATCATGGAGGGTTGTGATGACGCTGGTACCACAAGTAACATTGCAACTCTTCGATAAATGGGTCGTGGACTTTGTAGGTCCAATCAACCCATCGGGGAAGAGAATTGGTGCGCCGTACATAATCATAGCGAAAGATTATTTGACAGAGTGGGTGAAGGTCGCACTAGTCGTGGATTGCACTGCTGCGACAACAACAAGGTTCCTGTTTGACAACATTGTGACATGGTTTGGATGTCCAAGGATATTGATGAGTGACAAGGGAAGTCACTTCATCAACCGCATAGTAAGCACGCTGACGGAGGAATTGCACATACAACACAAGAAAAGTACCCCATATCATCCCCAGGTGAATGGAACAGTAGAAGCTTTCAACAAGATTTTGGAGCATGCATTTACAAAGGTATGTAATGCTAACCATGATGACTAGGACTTGAATATTCCAGTAGTGTTGTGGGCATATTGCACCACTTGCAAGAGATTGATGGGACAGACACTGTTCAAATTGGTATACGGAAAGAGGCGGTCATGCTTATGGAGTACATTGTTCCAAGTCTACGCAGAGTTGCAATGATGGGTATGGATGATGAACCATCACTAGAAGAGTGCTTGGAGAAGTTGATATAGCTCGAGGAGGACTGCTTTATTGCAGGATTCCACCAGTGCATCAAGAAACATCAACAGAAGGCTTGGAATGATAGCCACATCAAGAACAAATAGTTTTAGCAAGGATATTTGGTGCTGTTATATGACAACAAGTTCTTGAAGCATCTAGGTAAGTTATAGATGCATTGGTTAGGTCCATATCTTGTTAATTCTATTAATGCTGGAGGTGCAGTTCAAATACAGCAGTTAGATGGAGCAATGCTACCAAATCTTGTGAATGGTAGCTGACTGAAGCCCTACAGGACAAGGACAGAACAATGCAATGCTTAAGGCATTGCAAAAAAAAAAGTAGCTAGGATGATGGATGAACAGATGACACGCCAAGAGGGATTGGTTGCACACAAGTAGGAGTTAGTAGCATAGTTAGGATTTCATGCTGTGACATTCGTAGGGCTACAAGCAAAAGTCAAATCAGTAATAAATGAAGGCAGTTAAAATTAGTTAACCACTGATGCTTGTGGAAGTGACGTGTAATGATGGAAGATTCGATTATTGGGTTGGAAGAATTGGCAGTGGATTCAGGTAGTTAATGCATGATTTGGTCATGATGATCTTGTTGATGAGGTAATGATGAGTAAGAGTTGATTTGGTGCTATAAGAATGAGTTAGACACGGTCAAAAGACACCATTATGCAGAATGGAGTTGAGTTGTAGAGCGAGTTGTTGAGAACTGGTGAGGAGATTGAGGAGTTTGCTAAGTCGAGAGAGGGTTCTTGATTATTAAGTCTTCAGAGGAATTGGTGTGGCATGCAGAGTAACCTAGATATGGTAGATATTTCCAGCGAGAGATATTCACCAAATAGACCAGTTGCAATTATGGAATAAGTAACCAGTATGCACATCGGATCATCGACGGTGCAAAAGGGGAATAGAAAGGCACATAAGCCTAGCTCTTTGGTACCACAGAAGAGACAGATTAGAACGTCTGCAAGGATGAAAGAAGAGGAAATTGTACCAATGGGGCTGTCAAGCTTAGGAGTGGTGGATTTTGCAGCTAGAGAAAGAGTGTCTATCAAGGACATCCCTGGATATATCCATCCTAGTCGGCCCAGTGCGTAGGACAAGAATCCCACAAAGAATCAGAAGTATCATATAAGGATTTAGTTGATCCCATAAGGGATGGTATGCACTATTTAAATCATTCTTACATTGATGCAGCTGAAATAAGAAGACCACGACCTCCTTTTCGTAGAGGACATTGTGAAGGGACCATATGTGGTAATGGTAGCGATCAAAGGTGGGCTGATAGAGTGCATCCCAAAGGACTGGGCGAGTGGGTTGGATAGAGCTAGAGTACTCAGGTTGATCAACATTTCACACTTTGGGCGGCCACCCAAAGCAAATGCATGCCATAGAGTAAGTGGCGGCATGACTTGAAGAGATGGAGGGGGAATCTAAAAGTATCACTGAAGAAATGACATAATTTTGGGGTAGCGTCGTCCAAGACGTGCAGTTAGAGAAACTGACCAAGAAGTTGTAGGAGGTTGAAGAACAATTACTGACACTGAATACTTCATTGAGAACAATGTCGCTAGTCATTTTGATTATGTGGTCATCTGAACTCAGAGAATTGCAGTAGCGGGTAGGAAAGGCTTAGGAGAACCAACGGAAGAGAAATGGCCAACTTGATGAGTTCCAAGAAATTTTGGCACAACTGTCTATTAAGACATTTTTCGCGCTAACGACTTTGCAAGAAGGTAAGAAGGAAGTCACTGGAAATATGGAGGAGAACCCATTGAAGCAGGATTTGCTGGGAAGTAAGGACATTGCTAAGAGAATTCAAGCACAAGTGAAGGATATCACTCAGTAGTATGCATACTTCAGACTGAAGATCAATGAGTCCACCATGTCCACCTGACATGGCTCGAGGGTGAGTTACAAGATTTTGTTGGGGGACTGTTGGCAGGGGTTTTGGACACATTAGTTTCATAAACTCAAAAGAAACCGCGCAAGTGGAGAATGGCATGCAAGTGGAGAATAGACTATTTACATATTTTGTGTCACCTTTTTGTAATTTGGATCATATTTTATGGATATTGGTCATGATTTTGTAGATTTAGTTAAGAAGTGGTTAAGAGTTAGTTAGAAGTGGACCTTGAATGTAAATGTGCAAGCCTATAAATAGAAGTAGAAGTACAAGTGATAGTGATATATCAATGAATTAGATAGAGAGACTTGAAGAGGCAATTGAAGAGAACTTGTTGAATTTGAACTGTTTTGAATTTGTGGATCATTGCGCGGAAGTAATATGACAAGACAGAAGTTGATGTGAATTACTATTTCCTTTCATCTTTTTCTATGTTATTGTTTAGAAATCCAATGATGAATGTTAAGTAAGTTTGCGACATGGTTCTATGATGTGATGTTTCTTGCTTCTAAATGGGGTTATCTTTCTAGATGTGTTTGTGCCACAGTATGGTTATGTTAGTCATGAATAAATTATGCAATATTTTAATATAAATGATGAATGGTACTGTAAATGATTCAGTAATTGGTCATATATGTTTAATAGATTGATAAGTTGTTGAGGCACATAGTCCTCTTCTATTATGCGGAAACTTGGTTTCGATAGCTCTTCCTCGAACGCCTCGGGTGAGACCTAATCCAATCTACGGGTGCTGCTGGACAGGGTAAAACCTTTCTGGGCCAGTGCTTAGGGAGATCGTGGTGAACTGAGTGTCGATAGAGTGAAAACCCCTGTCAACTAGTTTTGTTGGTTGGGATTTCCCTACCAACAAATCTTGAGCACACACCCTAATTCGAATTGGCTTGAGTTCGTGGATGGATTGGTAAATTTAGAAGGCTAAGGATGTTTATAAAATATAGGGATAAACCAATATAATATATTTTATCATTTGATAAATTTGCATTTGGGAAGAGAGAGAGCTAGTGGATGACTATTTTCTTGCCTTAGCCAATTTCGAGGGTGAAAGATTCCCATGTTAGTTGGCGTTTGGAGAAGACATTCAGGTATTTCATGGATATTTAATGGATTTTGTATTTGTAGGTGTACTCTACAAGGAATCTCTTGGTTTCTTCTAGTGCATCACATTCTCTCAACCATTTCCAGTCTTTATTGCATATTCTTTCTCATGGAGGGATTGTGCTTTGGGTGAGCGATTGTACTCTTTGGGAGAGCTTATCATTGTCCATTTATGATTTTAATAATATTAATATAATATTTTTGTCATATTCATAAAGTATCGGGTAGAAATACCAAATGGTTTTATGTAAAAGTGATTATTAATGAGAAAACAACGACCATTTCCCCACTATATTGTTGTATGCCATTGTAAAGTTGATGATTTCGAATGAAAGAATGTTTCTCTAATATATTTATGATTAATTGACTGTAATTGATGAGTATTAAAAGTTTTGTATCCATCACTTAAGCATTTGAAGTCATCTTACTCAGTTTATTTGCATTTGGAGAAGTTTTGGTGTTATTTCCCCAAGGGTCGAACTAATGATTTTGTATCTGTTTGGGAGAGGGTTATAACAACCTTTATAAAATGAATAATGATGCACTGAGACCTTAATAATTTCCCTTAAACATACTCTACCTCTTTTCATAAATTTGAGTGGGTTTGAGAGCATTTGGAAAGCCATTTTCAGCATTTACCCTAGGGGAATTGGAACCCCAATTTGCTAGCGAAAACTCCTACCTTGGCCAGAATATTAAAAAATATTGCATAATTATTTGGAGGGTCATAAATCATCCCTGAAAATCACATTCAATTCTTAATATAATTAATATACCTTCTCAGAATATTTGGGAGCATTTGGGTCAATTTGGAGACCTAGACATCAAACCTAGTCAAAGGTTGAAATAGGGAAAAAGGTTAAAAATTGGTCATTTTAATAAAATTTCTAAAAAAGGGAAATTACATGATAATAATGGAGAAACTTTCTGAATACTTAAATCACAAGTGCTATTTCCTACTGGACCTAAGCATGATTCAAAACTATGAGTTTCACGTGAGATTAATAGAAGGTATTGATCAACCTGTCAACCCTTTAGCTAAGGAAGGAGTGTTTTCCAAGGGGAATATGGAAAACATTTCTACTACAATACCAATCCATATCTCCAACAAACCTGATGTTGTGGAGAATGTTTTTATTGGAGAAAATTCTTCACCTGAAGAAACTGTCGTTTATACTTCCTTATTCAAGGAGTTTCACAATGTATTCTCATGGTTGTACGAGGAGATGCCATGCATCGACCCATCCATTGTAGAGCATGAGATTAAAAACTAATGTTAAACCCATTCAATAAAATATTTGACCTATGAATCTGTGGAAAGTGGCAGTAGTCAAGACTAAAGTGGACAATTTTTTGAAGGCAGGTTTCATATACCCTATCTCTCTCACGGAATGGGTATCCAACCCCGTTCATGTTGATATGAAAAAAGGGACCATACATGTTTTTACCGACTTAAGGGATTTTAGTAAGGAATTCCATAAGGAAATATACCCCATATCATTCATATATCAGATTATTAGTGCGTGTGCTGGTAGAATTTTTTTTTCGTTTATGGATAGCTTCTCAGGATATAACTAGATTCAAATTAAACCCGAGGAACAGTATAAAACTTCCTTTATCTACCCCTAGGGTACGTTCACATACAAGAATATTTCATTTGTATTGAATAATGTCGGGGCAACCTTTCAATGAGCTATGAATTTCACTTTTGATGATATCAAGCACGTTGTCTAGCCCTACCTAGATGATCTTCCAAGCCATTATCGAAAGAGGAAGGATCATCTTCATTTAGTTTTTGAAAGATGTAGGAACTACAAGATTCACTTAAATCCACATAAGTGTTTCTTTTGCATAGAATCAGGATGAATTATAGGCCTCATAGTCTCTAACAAGGGTATAAGGGTTGATCCATTGAAACTCGAGGTGATTATGGATATTCCTCCTCCTTGAACCATTAGACAACTACAGAGTCTATAAGGAAAGTCCAAATTCCTCATATGGTTGATTGTGAATTATGCCAAGATAACTAAGGGCTTCATGCATTTTATTAAGCAAGATACCCCATTCCCATGGGATGAATCTGTGTAGCAATCCTTCTAGGCATTTAAGAAAGCACTATTATCATCTCCTCTCTTGTGTCCTCCACATTACATGAAGGATTGTATATAGTATATGACTGCATCTTAGTCTACTATTGGTGTAGTTCTAGTTCAGGAGGATAACAATATCCAAGAGCATGTAATTTACTACCTTAGTCATGCTTTTGTTGGTCCTGAACTTAGGTATTCACACGTTGAGAAACTATCTTTGGCTGCGGTTTATGTCTTTCAGAGGATGAGACATTACATTTTGATAAGGGAAACTATTGTAGCTGCGAACTTAAATACATTTCAGTATGTCTCGTCCCGAAGAATAATCGGGTGAAAGTTTAATAAATGGATTGTCATACTATAGGAGTTTGACTTTGAATTTTAGTTCACCAAATAAAAAAAGTTCCTAATATTCATGGAACTTATCTCAGAGTTCTCGAGTGATGAAAGCATAGTCCCAGAAGATGAGCCATTTCCTGATGTGCACATTTTCTTGATATCAACCTCTCATCCTTGGTACAGATATATCCTATTATATCTTCATATTTTGAAGTGTCCCACCACCTTCTCACAGGAAGATCGACACAAGTTAATATTGAATTCTAAAAACTACCTCATTATCAAAGATACATTGTATAGAAGATGGGTAGATTACATATTACATCGATGTCTTACCCATGAGGATATTGAGTTTGTCCTGAATGATTATCACAATGGAGAATATGGGGATCATTTATCTTGGTTAGCAATGATCCATAATATCTTGTGTGTTGGTTATTTCTAGAGCACCATATTTAAGGATTACATAGAAGCTGTGAAACACTGTCATCCATGCCAGTTGTACACCAGAAATATGTAGTCGCATCCTTCTCCTCTCTATCCCATCATCGGAGTAGGACCCTCACAAAGTGAGGGGTGGATTTCATGACCTGTAGCCCAATTTCTATTGGGGGGCTTAAGTATATCATTGTCATTGTAGACTACTTTACGAAGTGGGCAGAGGAAAATCCTACCCTTAAAGCCGATGGTGAGACAACAGCATATTTCATGTTCAATCAAATCGTCGTGAGATTTGATATCCCAAAGAAGATTGTCACTAAACATGAAATTCACTTTCAGGAAACAATATGATGATGGAGTTGACTACTATGATAAGTTTTAGGAAATCACAGATAGCTGTTCCTAGAACCAAACATATAAACATGCATAAAAGTATACACGACAAGATAGCTCATCAATAGTTAAAAACTCCCATTACTCAGAGTGGAAAATATCACAGAATATACTAGAGAACATTCAGGAAAGAAAATAGGTTCAGAAAGTTAGAACGCTCTCACAGTCAATGAAACACAGTCGAAAAAAATTCCACATAGCCTCTTCTCCAACAGGAAAAATTTGCAATTTCTTATTGTAAAATGAAGTAGTTCCTCTTACAAACAATAGTTCACAAGTTTTTTCCAGGAAAAAAAGCCCCTTAAATTCTAACTTTCCTATATTTAAGCCAAAACAGCTAACCGCTTGGGCTGCCCCAACCCTGTGACCTTTGGGTTCCTCAAACCATTTAATATCAACATTTTGTCTTTTCTGCGAGTACTCATGATTTACTTCATGCATTACGTTTTAGAGTACTCAACAAAGCGGGATCCGCTTGGTAACTGACAGATCTTTCTAGGCCTAGGCTTTTGTCGCCATTAATTCTTCCTTGTCTTTTGTTTTTCCTCCTTAAGATCCCTTCAGTTCTAGTATGAACTCTGCCTAACACTGCCCAGCTCCCTCTCCACTGCTTGTCTCCTAGCTACACCTTCGCGCAGTGGTAATCTGAAAAATCTCTTGGGTTCGTATTCAATTAAACGACATTTATTATTAGTTAGGATCGCATATTTTAAATCAAACTTCATCAACAAAATAGCTAGTCATCACAAAAGGCCCAGCAATGCACTCTCGTCATGAAAATCTTAATAAGCATCAAAATCACTGCTGCCCATACAGGGGTTTAAAATTCACAAAACGACGGGAAAAGCAAAAATTATCGGTGGCTTAAAACACTACAACATCGGCCGAGTAGTCTCACCCACAGCCGCATCAGCAGATTTCAAACAGGCGATGGGATCCACCAGACCGTTAAGTTTATCGAAGTCGGAAGAGCTAAACTCAAATTCTATGCGGAAGAGTTCCCCATCGGCAAGCGGAAAGACATCAACGTTAGACACTTAGTGCATTGCACTGCCGCAAGGACGGAGTAGGAAAGACTACGGCCTCCGATCCAAAAGACAAAGCGACAAAGACCCAACAAAGCATCGGTGGGTGGAGTAATTGTAGGGCGGGTAACTGGTTCATTTGGGAGCCGCAAGGGTGGGAGATAAACAGACTACAGCCTCCGATAATATAAACAAGTCAAGAAAAATGACACAACAACAAAGAAGTTAAGATCATCATTTGAAATCCACAACGGAGGCTCCCTAAGGAAACATGGTTCCGATGAGTTGTTTAAATGACCTCCAAAATAATGGCTAGCATGAGAAGCACGCTTCCAAAAAGAAAACGCAGCTCAAAGGGAAGCAAACCAGACTCTAAATTCCACAACCCACAGCAATTTCAAACATAAGCAACTTTTCGAAAACATGAATAGAGTTAACCTCAAAATAGTCCAAAATTAAAGCAAGACAAAAGAGTTCATGGATCCAAAAGATCCAAGGCAATGCTAAAATTAACAAGGGGGTCCAAAATTTGAAGATTTGGGGAAAACAGTTGCAGCTGCAACAATTGGCGAATACTTGGTGGACCTAGATCTCTGGATGATTATTTCTTGAGTACAGACTGTTTAACAACGAACGAACCTGTTGAATTCTTCCAGCTATCTGGATTTCTCAAATGGAAAATATATGTACTTTTAATCATTGATGATAGTCCAATTTAGGAGAGTAGAAACCAAGATTTTCAAGTCAAGATAACTCTTTTGAGGCCAAAAGATGAATTTCATTTGTTACCTCTATCTTCAGGTAGCTGCCAGCTTGGACACCACATGATTGTAGCATATGGTAAATAGAAATATTCATTTGTTCCTCATTCCCATGCCATTTTTTGCACTTTTCGTGCTTTTGAACTTTTGTCCTTTTCATATGAGTCCTCCTGCATGCCTTTCTTTCTGAATTTTGATTCAGGCTCCTCTATCCCTAGTGTCCTTTTGTGTGAGAGATGTATTCACGTTTCAGCTCACAGAAAGGGAGTGATTTAATACTTATATAGTTTAACATTTGTTTTGATATATAATTCTTTCATAGGAGATTTCGACTCTTATCTTCTTGTTGAGGCCTGGAAATTCGTAGGCAACAACAGTAAGGGATTCTCCCCAGTCAACATTCCCAACTAGCCCGTGACTGTTTGGTATAGGGAATCCGTCCGGTTTGCGGTCCGACTACCGTAGGTCAAGTAACAAAAAATAAAGGTTTTACCGGTTGCGGCCTGGTCCACCGTGTATATTTTTGTATTTTGACTTTAAGTATGATATGCAACTTCCTATCGAAGATGCAGATTGATAGATAATACAAGGAGTAGTCACAATGTGATGCACAGGTTCTTACCTCTCGTCTTAAACTCTCTCACATCTAAATCACACACAGCAAGAAATTACAACTAACTACCTAGCCTATCCCTAGGGAGAAAAATTATCATTCATTAATGAGTAATGTGTATTGTGCATGCATTATAAAGAGAAATTACAGATAGCTAATATTCCTTTCTACAACACATGAACGATTAAAGATATTTAGACAATCAGATAGCCAATTGTTTATGAACAACATGCATTACTCATGGTGGTAATTTCACAGAATAAACCAGAAATCATTCAAACAAGAACATAGGCTCTAAGCGTTAGAACGATCTCACAGTTAATGGACAAAACTGGAAAAACGAAATAGTTCATCTTTCACCAATCCATAGCATAGCATTTGAATGTCCCACCAAGCTTTATCCAACAGGAAAATTGTAATTATCTATTGCAAAAGGAAATAGTTCTTCTTACAATATGTCTTCACAAATCTAACTGGGAAAAAGTCCCCTATTCCCTCTAACTTTCCTACATTTATACAAAAACAACAAAACCTTTGGGTTTCCTGTTGGGGCACGCACCCTAACAGTCCTTAAGTTGGGTAGCTCCACGGAGTTACGAGAGTTGTAAGTGGAGCTATGACTCAAAATAGTCTTAGGGGTGTCGGGGTTGAGTAAAAACCTCCTTTTGTAATAAACCCATGGTTTAAATCCAGGGCTTAGGATTTGGGGTGCCCATGGTTTAAGCCCATGGTTTTGCACTATAAATAAGCACTCTGGTAAAGAAGTCAGTTTAGGCTTTTGATGTAATATGAATTGATGCGAAGTTAAGGCTATTTTGTAAGAGAAGGTTAAGTCCCAGCTGTGTGCGTGGACAACCTTTGCAGCTGTATGCGCAGAGGGTTTTTGGGTGATTAAGGAAATCTGTAGCTGTGTGCGCAGAGGCCTACAGCTGTGTACGTGGCTTTAAGGACTTGAAAGGATCTACAGCTGAGTGCGTAGATCAAAACTGTGATTTTAGTAAAGAGTTGAATAAAACACAGTTCTGTGGACGTAAACCCTACACTGGGGGTGAACCACGTTATATCTGGTGTTGTGGTTCTTTGTGTTGTTTCTGTTATGTTCTTTCATGCATTAATAAATATATACCTAATAAATAAGATCACTACTAACTAAATAACTTCGCTGTGAATTCTCAGTAAAGGGTTATGCAAGTCACTGTCTATTTATTTCGCTGCAAAGTTGTATATATGTGAATGTTGAATCTCTGTGTATATGAATATAAGTTTTTAAAGGCTAAGGTACAGTAATATCCCTCTTCTACTTGCAGAAACCTGATTCTGCGGCATCCCATAGCTATTTTGGGTGAGACTACAATCTGCTCGCAGATTGTTGCCGAAAGGGCCAACACTGTGGGTCTTTTGTTGGTGCGAAGTTAATGGTATAAAGCCCGGGTCTGCCCTAGAGCCCAACAAATTGGTTCCATTGCCGGTTGAAATCAGTATCTGCTCGAGAGGGGTTTACATCTTACCTCGAGGGCTATGTTTTGGATACCCTCTGTGAAAGAAATTGGTGATTGGCTTGATGAGACTTATCTGAAATTCACTGAGCAAGAGAACAAAGATCTGCGTCGTAATGCAAATGACTTTTTACAAAGGTATGTTTTTTGTGATGTCTATGAAATTTTCTTTGGTAGTATCCACATAGAGTTGCACCAGTGGTTATCCAGGTTAACAAAGAGAAGGATGAACTTCCAAGAACGTCAGTTTCCTGATTGGACCCCCACAAGAATTAATATACTAAAAAGGGTGAACAACGAGATATCCCGCGCTGTTGATTTCTGGACAACGCAGACCCTCGAAGCATTTGTGACAGAGTTTGCCATCGACACAAGTACTTCCTTTAGTGAATCCGAGCGACAGTTTTTCAAAGGACCAAGGGGTAAGTTTTTGAATTCATTTAGTTTGAGAATTAAAATGCTATTAGCTGAAAAAGGTATATTGCTAATTGAATCAGGCTGTTAGATTTAGTATTACTAACCTATGTTTGCAAGTGAAAATACCTTCGACGAGCAAAGCGGTTTGCTATGAAGTGGTGAAAGGTACAAGAGATATTTTAGATCCTATTCCCAGGGTCAGCATACCGAGCACTCTCCTATAAATCCCGCAGAGTCAGAACCCGAAGAAACCCCTTCTGTTGGAAACCCTCCTGTAACCCCGCAGTGAAGACCTATTATCCCTGAGAACCCGTCGCAGTTTGAGAGTCACCCTATCCCAAGTAGTCCTATCGCAGGTCATTCTACCCCAATAAGTTCCCCCCCCACCTACTTCCAATCCCCCTCCAACCCCCCCTCGATCCACTATGGCCCACATGCATGATGACATTAAGCTACCTGTTTTCAAAGGAACTGGATCAGAGGATCTAGAACAGTTCTAGTTTTTATGTGAAGCAGTGTGGACTGCTAATACCATTATGGACCAAGATACAAAAAGAGCGCAACTGGTTACTTCTTTCCAATACCATGCTAAGACCTGGTTCATGAATTTTTCCAGCACTCAGAACCATGCATTGGCTGATATAAAAGCAGCAATGATAAAGGAATTTAAGAAACCAAAATCAGAGTCTCAGTGTATCACTGAATTGAAAGAGATTCAGCAGAGGCGTGGCGAATCAGTGTGGGATTTTGATCAACTATTCAAAGTTTTGCTAAACCAAGTTAGTTTCCCCATTGGGCCTGCGTAGCACAAAGAGTGGTTCATTTCAGCATTGCTACCGCATATTAGAAATCCACTTATGTAGCAGAAGGTTGCCGATCAGCAGGAGGCTCTGGAAATCACGATGAAACTTGAAACCGCTCCTGTCGAAGATAATTCTGGTATTGGTCAAATCCAGGCGCATTTTGCAGCGATGGCTCTAGAGCTTCACGATATGAAGAACGGAAAAAATGGTCGCAAAGAGGTTTGGTGTACATAATATCAGACAGAAGGTCATGACAAGGAACAATGTCCTGTGGTAAGAAACTACCTAAATAATGGTGCACCAAACCCATTCAACCCTTCTATTCTATATTGTGAGATCTATCAGACAACTGGCCAGCATTGACCTGAGAACTGCTATCTTCTGCAGAGGTTTGTGCAAGTCCCTAAGAACCCTTATTGCAAGTTCTGTAAATCGGTGGGACACAATGAAGATGAGTGTCGCAGCTTTGACCTCATGAGAGAACAAACTTATGATGTTTATTAGGTACAAAATGAGGGACAGAGCAATGATGGCTATGGTTATCGCAGTGGTGCATCAGGTAGAGGTGCTTTTGGAGGTCGTGGTCGAGGTGGTATGGTCGGAAGAGGAAGAGGCCAGGTTGTGTGTTACAACTGTAACCAGGCCGGGCATCTAGCGAGAGACTGTCGGAATCCCACTATGACATGTCGGTATTGCCGAGCAGTAGATCATGTGATCGAGCAGTGCCCGCAGTTGCTAGCTAAGATTCAGGAAAGAACCAATGCCCCTACTCAGAATCTTTAGATGATTTCCGTCGAGCAGAGACCTGCCCCAGCCATTAATGTTGTTACCCGGAGTGGAGCTATGATAGAAGTACAGACTAAGGAGCAACAGCCTGACGAGGCTTGGGTTTGTAAGGCCCTAGTGAAAGTCCCAGCATTTGATATCGAAAGAGAAAGAGAGACATTTATGGAAGCCAAGAAATATTTTTCTGATCCTAGCACATCAGTAGCACCTACGCAACAACATCAGCAGCAGTTGTAGCCGCACGAAGCTCCGACAGACAAAGTAAGTACACTGTCCTCCTTTTTACACAAATGTTTGAAGCTCCTACAAAATCAGAATGCTTTAAGTGAACTACAGAAAGTTATTGTTTCCTGTGAACCTCAGCAAAGTACTGGTCAGGCAAAAACTATTAATAGAGTCAGAAGAACTAGCAGGGAAGTGAGGTTGAATGCTCAGATAGGAGAGTATGATATGGCTGATGTTATCTTGGACCTAGGATCAGAGGTAAATGTCTTAACTAAGCAAACTTGGGAACAAATGGGAAAACCTAACCTTGATTGGTCACCTATACAGTTGAGATTAGCCAATCAGTAGAAGATTGTGCCCCTAGGACGGTTCCCTAATGTCCCAGTACATATTGATGGTGTCTGTACTGTAGCAGACTTCAAATTTATTGAGATCATTGACGACAGCAACCCCTTTCCAGCCTTGCTAGGAATTGAATGGGAAATGGAAAATGTGACAGTCATTAACCATAAGAAGAGACAGATGACTTTCGAAGGGAAAGATTTGTGATTCATAGTCCCACTGGACCCCTCACAAGGAGAGAGATACACAGAGACAGTAAAATATGAAGACCAGGATGTTTTGGATCACATCTACAATATCACAGCTAAGGAGGAAGATTATGTTGATCCTTCTGCCGAAGGTATCATGGATTGGCAGTGCAACAGCTCCTGCATGACGGATTCAGATGATGGGTTAGAAAACTGGCAGAACAGACTTTATGAGCTGCATGGACATAGATGTGCTAGAATTACCAATTCTCTCAGATGGCTTGGTGCACAGACACGAACCTTACCTGTTTTTGATGGTTCGACAAACCCAGAACAGTTTATTGTGCAATTCTCAGAATAGGTACCAGAATCACAGAAAATGGAGACTCTAGATTTAGCATTCAGAGCCACAGCAGCCAGATGGTGGAATGGTCACAAGAAGTACATTCATAGTTGGGAAGCATGCCAGAAGTCCCTTTACCTAAGATTTAGGGACCAACCTCAGGTGGTCTAAAGTAGGTTTAATGGTAAGACTAGTCCTCAGGGAAATTTGGAGCAATGCTATGAGGCATGGAAGCATGTACCTTGTGAAGAATGGGTACATAGGTTTGTGCATACCCTAGAACCCATAACAAAGAATTGGTATATGGAGGTCGAGCTTCACCATGGTGTTATAAGTTGGGATTGTCTTGTTGATAGTTTCATGCTAACATTCTCTATTAATGAGGTTTCTCCTGCTTTGGATGCAGCTATTAGATTGATTCATACTAAAGTATTTGATGATCAAGAAATCACAGAATATCAACCTGATTGGAAGGTATAGGAAGCCAATGCAGTAGAATGGTATAACCTCGCAATTGACGAGGATGACGATCCATGCAACATTAATATTCCTGAATCAGAAGGACACTGCGAAGTGCATGGACCAGCAGTAGAGGCACTTGAAGTGACTCAACCCCTGAAGACGTGGACCATCAACATTGGGTCAGAAGAAAACCCTAAGTATGCTACCATTGGAGATTATTGGGATGACGAAATGGTAAGCAAGGTGACCCAACTTCTCCATGAATATCAGGATCTCTTTCCGACGAATTTCTCAGAGATGAAAGGTATCCTTGGGGATATATGAGTGATAAAGATCTCATTGAAACCTGATGTGAAGCCTGTGAAACAGCGCCCTTATAGGTTGAACCCTAAGTATAAGAAAAAATTCCAAATGGAGCTGGATGAGATGCTCGCTGCAGGAATCATCGAGCCTGTTGAAGAATCTGAGTGGGTCAGTCCTATGGTGGTGCAAGAAAATAAGACTAAGGGAGAGATCAGAATCTGTGTCGATCTGAGGAAGATGAATGATGCCTGTTTGCATGATCCTTTCCCCACTCCCTTTATAGATGAAGTTTTAGATAATGTGGGAGGTCAAGAAGTGTACTCTTTTACTGATGGATTTTCAAGTTACCATTAGATTCGAATTGCTCCAGAAGATCGACATAAGACAACCTTCGCTATGGAAATGGGATCCTTCCAGTATATAGTTATGCCTTTTGGATTGAAGAATGCTCCTACTATGTTTTCTAGAGTAGTCATCTTTGCTTTTAAGGAATTCATACATAAATTCTTAGAAGTTTATTTTGATGATTGGACTATCTTCGGGTTAGTAAAAGACCACATAGCTAGTCTAAGACTTATGTTGGATAAATGTAGACAACATCAGATTTCCTTGAACTTGAAAAAGTGTATCTTTTGTGCCCCCTTTGGAATTCTGCTCAGTCACATTGTTTGTAAGCAAGGACTGATGATGGATCCTATGAAGATAGCCATTATTGTGAACCTGCCACCTCCGAAGTCTGTTAAACAACTGCACACTACGCTTGGTCATACTGGTTATTACAAGAAATTCATTAAAGGATATGCTCAAATAACAGCCCCCATGGAAAAGCAGTTGAAGAAAGATATTAAGTTCAAGTGGACACCTGAGTGTCAAGCAAGCTTGGATATTTTGAAGGAAAAGATGGTAACTGCTCCTATCCTAGTATTCCCTGACTGGAATAAGGAATTTCATGTGCATGTCGATGCATCCTCCATTGCTCTGGGTATAATATTGGCGCAGTCGGGTGAAGGTAATATTGATCACCCCATCTCTTTTGTAAGTAGGAAATTATCCACAGCAGAGAAAAATTATACTACGACAGAATGAGAAGGTCTAGCTATGGTGTATGCATTGCAGAAGTTTCAACATTATCTATTAGGATCTCATTTTAAGATGTTTACTGACCATTCTGCTTTGAAGTATTTGGTTAACAAGCCTATGCTAGGTGGAAGGATATGTAGATGGATGATTCTGTTTCAGGAATATGACTTTGAGATCATAGTCAAACCAGGAAAACTGAATCTAGGTCCTGACCACTTGTCAAGGCTTGAGTTGGGAGAAGAACCAATCAGCTTGGACGATGGTCTTCCTGACGCCCAGTTGTTTTCCACCTAGATGGTTGATGAATACTTTTAGGATATTGTTCAGTCTTTGTCTACAGGTTTTCCACCTGCCGAGATGACAACACAGCAGGAGAAGCAGCTGGTGGTTCGAACAGCTGACTTTACCTTAATAGCAGGACAACTATATAAGATGGGACCAGATGAAATACTGCGCAGATGTGTCCTAGAGCATGAAAAGCCGTTAATTTTGGCTGAGGCACATTCTGGGGCAGCAGGAGGTCATTACGCAGGAAAAGCTACAGCACAAAAGATTATGACAGCCGGATTGTGGTGGCCTACAATTCATAAGGATGCAAGAGAATATTGCCATAGCTATGACATTTGTCAGAGGATATGCAAACCATCCAGGAGGGATGAGATGCCTCTAGTTCTGCAGGTAACTTTACAACCCTTTGATAAATGGGCTATTGATTTTGTTGGACCTATCAATCCCCCTGCAAGGAAATTTGGAGCAAGATACATTATTACAGCAACTGACTACCTTACTCGTTGGGCCGAAGCTCAACCAGTCAAGACCTGTAGTGCTGCTACAGCTGGGAAGTTTATTTTCGATAACATCTTGACAAGATTTGGGTGTCCTAGAATTCTTATGAGCGATCAAGGATCACATTTCTTAAATAAGACTATTGAAGTATTGACTGAATAATTTCAAGTATATCATCGAAAGAGTACTGCTTATCATCCTCAAGCAAATGGAACTGTCGAAGAATTTAACAAGATCCTTGAACACACTCTGACGAAGGTTTGCAATACCAACAGGAATGATTGGGACCTTAGAATTCCAGCAATACTGTGGGCTTAGAGAACCACCTGCAAGCAGTTGATAGGCCATACACCTTTTAGACTGGTTTATGGATAAGAAGCAGTCATGCCCATGGAGTACATTGTACTTAGCCTCAGAATATCTGCTTTTACAGAGATGGATGACCCAGATATGATGAAAGAAAGGCTGACAAAGATACTAGAACTTGAAGAGGACAGATTCATTGCAGGGTTTCAGCAGCAAGTTCAGAAAGCTAGAGAAAAATCATGGCATGATAGACACATCAAGAAGAGGCAGTTCCAGCAGGGTGATCTTGTGCTCCTATATGACAACAAATTCATGAAATTCCTGGGTAAGTTTAGGACACATTGGAAAGGACCATATATAGTGCAGAAAGTTACTGATGGTGGCACAGTCCAATTAGCTAAATTGAATGGAGAAATTTTACCTTCTATGGTGAATGGAAGTAGGTTAAAGAAGTATAGGGACAAACCGGGACCCCTTGATCAGGAGTAACAGCATGAAGGATAGTCTAAGTACCAAGAATAGTTGAAATTGGGTACTAGACTATAATAAAGTTGTTCTCAAAGCTACAAGTGTTGAAGACTATCAAAATCTCAAGGTTGAAGTTTGGTTTCCGTATAGGTCAGGATGGGTCGAAGGTGCATATTGTGTTGAAGGTTCCTGTCAAGGTGAAGCTGAAGTTAGTAGTTATGTCAAAGATTAAAGGTGTGTCACAGCCTAAAATGTGACGGATGGGACAAACTACATTTGGCGGTGTCGGCACGAGAACTGCCCTAAATGTCTGCAATAATGAGATTTTGGGAAAATCTGGCGCCGTGTGGACAGGATTTCCGCCACTCCATCAGATTCATCGTCATTAATGCACCATGATGACAGATTCCATTCTAGGATTCTATAAGAAGCCACACCGGCCTCTGACTCCTGCATTGCACACGTCTTTGAGTTTCTTCAGTTAGCACTATGTCAAATGACTGTGAAGTCCAGAAGTTATTACGAGTGGTCAGGGAGAGAGGTTTGCTAAACCTTCTGAGTAATCCACCTGAGCAACCATGTTTTCCCAAAGCACAAAGAAAGGTAGAAGTTCGCTCTAAGGGGTCGAAATAAAGGTAGAAGTGTGCTCTAAGCTGCACAAAGAATAGCACCGGTCTTCACAGAAAAACTCTAAACCATCCCAAGATGTATCCTCCTGGTTTGGAAGTACCATGGTGGCTGTTTGTCTTATGCACCTTGACACACAATTCTGGGGACCCTAAGTTGTGGATGGTCAAATGTTCGGCAAGCAGATCGAAGGATGGGGTCGCTGATAGATCCAGAAGGCCTTAGCCAACATACTACGAAGGAAAGGAACAAGCAGCCAACAACTACATGTATGGCTTCAGCAAGCAGCGCACTATGTTTCACCAACAAGATTCTACTACCAGAGAAGCAGCTGAGTGTCCTGGGATGGGCCACTGGTGAGTCTTAGGGGCCTGTTGGGGCACACACCCTAATGGTCCTTAAGTTGGGTAGCTCCGTGGAGTTACGGGAGTTGTAAGCGGAGCTATGACTCAAAATCGTCTTAGGGGTGTCGGGGTTGAGTAAAAACCTCCTTTTGTAATAAACCCATGGTTTAAATCCAGGGTTTAGGATTTGGGGTGCCCATGGTTTAAGCCCATGGTTTTGCACTATAAATAAGCACTCTGGTAAAGAAGTCAGTTTAGGCTTTTGATGTAATATGAATTGATGCGAATCTAAGGCTATTTTGTAAGAGAAGGTTAAGTCCCAACTGTGTGCATGGACAACCTCTGCAGCTGTGTGCGTAGAGGGTTTTTGGGTGATTAAGGAAATCTGCAGTTGTGTGTGCAAAGGCCTGGAGCTGTGTGCGTGGCTTTAAGGACTTGAAATGATCTACAGCTGAGTGCGCATATCAGAACTATGATTTTAGTAAAGAGTTGAATAAAACATAGTTCTGTGGACGTAACCCCTACACTAGGGGTGAACCACGTTATATCTGTTGTTGTGGTTCTTTGTGTTGTTTCTGTTATGTTCTTTCATGCATTAATAAATATATACCTGATAAATAAGATCACTGCTAACTAAATAACTTCACTGTGAATTCCCAGTAAAGGGTTATGCAAGTCACTGTCTATTTATTTAGCTGCGAAGTTGTATATATGTGAATGTTGAATCTCTGTGTATATGAATATAAGTTGTTAAAGGATAAGGTACAGTAATATCCCTCTTCTGCTTGCAGAAACCTGATTCTGCAGCATCCCATAGCTGTTTTGGGTGAGACTGCAATCTGCTCGCAGATTGTTGCCGAAAGGGCCAACACTATGGGTCTTTTGTTGGTGCAAAGTTAATGGTATAAATCCCGGGTCTTCCCTATAGCCCAACATTTCCCCACCGGGTGACCTTTGGGCTCCCCCAACCGTTTAATCTCACAATTTTGTCCTTTTGTGAGTGCTCATGATTCATACAAACGTTTACATTTCAGATTTAAAAAATAATTTTATGAAAAGGGACTAGCTTGGTAACTGTCGAACTTTCTCAATCCCAAGCTTCTGCTTCTATTGATTATGCTCAGCAATCCGTTGGTCCCTTGCTGGATCCTGTAGAGCTTAAACCTGACTTTCTTCTTCTTTTCTCTGCTTTTGCTTCTTTGTTCCTCAACCACTTCTTTCCTTGCTGGCTCCCTTCTACTTTGTATCTTAAACACATCTTACTCGCAGTAATCATCCTATCATAAACACAAACTGTTCTTAGACCATTTATCGTTGACAGAGTACACAAAATGTGTCAAAACATACATCCAGTAAAATGAACTTTAATGCATGATAACACAAAGAAAAATCCTACGAGTTCATATCCTAAAATCACAAGCCCAAAAGACAAATTCTTTAACTCAAGCGAGGTTGCATATGGACTATTCGACATCCTCCAAAGAAACACCAAAAATGACACAGTAACCGCCATAGAAAAATAGAGTGGAAGTGCACAAGAAAGGTGGGAAAATACTAAGCATGAGGCGAAAACATGAACTCACCTCGGCGGGCGAAGAACTACAGATCAGACGATTAGTTCGTCAAGGAGCTGCAACGGAGGGAAATGGATAGACTCTGGGCTCTGCGGAAAAATAACATATCTCTATTCAGAAGCTTGGAAGGATAAACCGCATTCGTCAGCACATAAACCAACCAACCGTCAGAGAGATGGCGCACTGTGCAGCCGCAACGGTGGGAGAACAATTTACTATGGCTTCCACAATACTAGAAAACGTTGGTGAAATAAACACTAAACACTGCAGCATCGAACATCGAAAAGACTATGGCATCGGATGATTAGTGCATTGCGCAGCCGCAATGGCGGAATATGGGAAGACTACGGGCTCCGCGGAAAAATAAAACATATCGACGAGCGGAAGAACTAAGGACTATGGAAGAATAGTCCTATTCACAGCCGCAACGGCGGGAACATAAAGGACATCATGCCCTGCTATACAAGGTCTGAATCGGAAGAGAAAACAACTAAAAGATCGGAAAGGTAGTGCTTTTGGAAGCCGCAACGGAGGAAGCCCAAAACTTAAGGATCAACGAAAACAACAAAGCGGGGTTACAAAAAATCAATGTATCAGGAGGACTTCACAATCTTCCATCCGTAACTACGGAGAACAAAGTAACGGTACTTTTCGACATGAAACAAAAACTCAGTCGATTGAGACATATGCATCAGAAAAGAATAACGAAGCTAAAGTTGATTATCTCTCCGCAATGGCAGGAGAACAAGCTGATAAACTTTTGATTCAAACACTTGGAAACACATTCAAAGGCAATGATGGAAATGCATTCAAAGGCAATGATAAATTTAAACAAGTGGTGGATTAAATCAAGCATTAGAAAAAATCTTTCTGAAGGATCATTAGATCAAATCAAATAAGAAAATCAAACCGATATAAGCAAAGGAGAGTCCCAAAATTTTTTGAATTTTGGGAAAATGTTGCAGCTGCAACAATTGGCGACTACTTGGTGAACCCCAGATTTCTGTCTTAACTCCTTCCCAGTAAAAGACTGTCTAGCTCAAAATTGAAATATTCTAGATGTTTGTATTCCTAAGTTGGCCAACCCATACATTTAAATCATTGAGAAGTAGTTCATTCATTGGGAAAAGGTGACATCAAAAATATTTGCAAGTATGAATAACTCTTTTGAGGCCTAATAAGTGAGATTTATTTTACCCGTCCTTAGGTAGTTTCTAGCTTGGACACCACAGGATTGTAACATATAGTAAACAACACTATCCCTTTGTTCCTCATTCCTAGGCCAAGCGCACTTTTGTGCCATTTGAAATTTAGTTCTTGTGAGTCCTCCATCTTCCTTTCTTTCTGAATTTTATTCAGGCTCCTCTATCCATAGTGTCCTTTTGTGTGAGAGAAGAATTTACTTTTCATCTCACAGACGGAGAGGAGCTTTTGGCAATTTGAAGTTCATGCTTTTGATATCTTTGCTATATGTATTGTTTCTTTTCAGGAGTTTTGACTCTTGATAGCATTTAGGATTTTCTGAAATCATGGCATGGGATCATTTATATATGATATACTATTTACCTTGCTTCCTTTCTGTGGTTCCTTTGCTGTCACTCCCTTGGACATTTTAGATGTGAAATGGATGGAGCCTCGAAATAGTATTCCAGACTTCTTAATTCTAAGTTATTTATAGGGGTTAAGTAAGACTTCAATGAATACATGGCCAATTAGGAACACTGCTACTAGAAGACATTCTATGTTTTAAAGCACAGTCTTTTGCTCAAGATTTCCATTAATTAAGAACCCTGATGTTTCCCTTGTAACCAAAAGTTTGCCTCTTTATTCCAAACCAAAAGAACTAATAACAAAGCAGTAAAATAAGAGAAAATAACATCAAAGAAATAAATCAAAAGAAAACAGCATCAAATTATTTATGTACAAAGGAAAAAGAAAAGAAAATGTGTGCTTGCCCCTAAAAATTCTTCAATACAATGAGTTAAAGGGCTAGGCTGTAGTGTAGGCCAAAACCTATCCATGGTCTAAGTGTACCATTTTTGAAATCGAAACCATGTCTACTATCCTACCATCATCCTTATCAGCCTGAGGAAGTTGAAGGAGCTCAGGCTGAGTGTCAATCATAGAATTGGCCTTTCCTGAGGTATGATATCTCAGTTCAAGCTCCGTTAGATAATTTCCCAGGACAAAATTAGCAGATTCATTACCTTCTCCCAGCTTAGTGACAGTATGCTTCATGTAAGGTTCTCTCATAATTTTAATCTGATTCGGGGTACCCTTAAGAGGTAACCATAAATGAGACCAGTCTGAAGCAAAATAACCTTTTACCTGGCAGACCAATCTCGTTTCAGAATAATCCCATATCCATCTGGTATGTCAGCCACCATAATTTCAATAAATTGACATATCTTGTTATTTGCAGATAAGCGTATGAGAACATTCTTCATTTCTCACACTACTTTGACACCCATTCTATCTAGTTGCACTGCTTCCCAGGCTGTGGGTTCTAGCTGACCATTAATATTTCTACAAACTTCAAGTGGCATAACATTTACCGATGACCCAGAATCTACCAAAAAATTATGCACATTATGATCCAGCATTTCTAGAGTCAAAAGAAAAGGCAGGGTTTTAGCTTTTTCTTCCCAGCTTGGTTCTATATCTTCTTCCCCCGGTTGATTTTGAGTGGGTACATCTTTTTTAAGATCCTCAATTTCTTTAGTGTTTCCTTCATTAACACCTACCTGTTCTTCCACAAGTTTGACAGGCTCACTGATTGTCTCTGTTTCCTGGTTGACATTAGTGACTTCAGGTGTTTTATCTTCGACATTAGCATCTGCCTGTCTCTTGACATTCTTTTGCAATTTTTTAATCTTCGAAATTATTGCATTGTCTTTAATTGTTAGGTCCATGTCTTTTGCTGCTGTAGGTGTATATTCAAATTTAAGAGTACTCTCTTCTGTGTCGAAAAGCGAAACACCATCCCATAAAAACATGGTATCATTATCTTGTTTCTCTATGTTCTTGTCTTTCTTTTCCTCTTTACCACTGTCCCTAGTCAATTTAGAGTCTAGCAGCTGATTCATAACCAATGTCGCTGAATTTAACCATTGAGGACACTTCTTTTTAGAATGAGGTTGTTGGTGAAAAGTGTATAAATTATCCCCCCTACCTATGTTATATTCACTGATGCTGAATTTGGTGGAGGGATTTTCAATTGGTTGCTATCCTCCCTTTTTTGGTAGTAGGGTTTGTAAGTTTTCTGAACTTCCCTTTCTTTCTCCAGATCTATTATTTGGTTGGATAGTTTCTGAATCATTTTCAGCATTCCCTCAAAATCAGATGATTGCTCCTTCTCAGGTTTATACAGTAATAAGGCTCTTCTCCCGGTAGTTTTTTCTTCAGGTAGCTTGGGATAGTCTTCTATACTTTCCTTTTCTGCCTCTACCCTTTCTGCTTCTTCATAAGTTTCTACCAACGTAGGTCTGGCTTTCATTTTGGCAAACATGGCCAGCTCAGGTCCTAGGGCTGAGGTATAATATTCAATTAACACTTTGTCTGAGGGTCTGTCAGTTTCAGAAAAGTTCTTTAGGTATGTTGAAAACCTTTGAGTAAAATGATGCACCTTCTCATCCTTCTCTTCTTTTTTAAAAACAAGGCCTTTCATTAGTGAGGCATGTGTCTTTTTGGCTGTGTATTTACTCCTAAAAATGCTTTCGAAGGTGTCCCAATCAGGAATTGAGTTTGTAGGCAAACCGAAATACCAGGATGCTGCTGCTCCTTTAAGGGTATGTGGGAACAATCTACAGACCACATCTTCATACTCCCCATCCCTCAACCCTTCTACTGCTAAATAGAAACTTTGCAAGTGGTCATCTACAGCAATCCTTTCTTGGGGATCAAACTTAGGCAGCAACTTATCAAAAGATTGAGGTAGGTTGTGCAAAGGAGGTGTTACGTTCAAAGGTGATCTAGATTTCCAAGCCGGTAGAGGGTTGGGATGATTCACATTTATACCAACCATGAGCAAAGGTGAACAAATAGGAGTCTGAGTAAAAAACACCGTAAGATGAAACTGGGCTTACTTGCTTCAAAGGTAGAACCAAAACCTGTAAGTACTTGGGTTAAGCCAAAAGCTTCCAAATATCTGCTGGTGGGGTAATCTTGGGAAAATATGTTTCCACGGCCAGCCATGCACTGGCCACCCTCCTTCTAGCGCCAAAACTGTTGAGGCCTGGAAATTCGCAAGCAACAACAGTAAGGGATTCTCCCCAGTCAACGTTCCCAACTAGCCCATGATTGTTTGGTATAGGGAATCCATCTAGTTTGTGGTCCGACTACCGTAGCTCAAGTAACAAAAAATAAAGGTTTTACCGGTTGCAGCCCAGTCCACCGTGTATATTTTTTTATTTTGACTTTAAGTATGATATGCAAGTGCCTATCTAAGATGCATATTGATAGAGAATATGAGGAGCAGTCACAATGTGATGCGCAGGTTCTTACCTCTCATCTTAAACTCTCTCACATCTAAATCACACACAGCAAGAAATTACAACTAACTACCTAGCCTATCCCTAGGGAGAAAAATTATCATTCATTAATGAGTAATGTGTATTGTGCATGCATTATAAAGAGAAATTACAGATAGCTGATATTCCTTTCTACAACACATGAACGATTAAAGATATTTAGACAATCAAATAGCCAATTGTTTATGAATAGCATGCATTACTCATGGTGGTAATTTCACAGAATAAACAAGAAATCATTCAAACAAGAACATAGGCTCTAAGAGTTAGAATGATCTCATAGTTAATGGACAAAACTGGAAAAATGAAATAGTTCATCTTTCACCAATCCATAGCATAGCATTTGAACGTCCCACCAAGATTTCTCCAATAGGAAAATTGTAATTATCTATTGCAAAAGGAAATAGTTCTTCTTACAATATGTCTTCACAAATCTAACTGGGAAAAAGTCCCCTATTCCCTCTAACTTTTCTACATTTATACAAAAACAGCAAAACCTTTGGGTTGCCCCATTGGGTGAACTTTGGGCTCCCCCAACCGTTTAATCTCACAATTTTGTCCTTTTGTGAATGCTCATGATTCATACAAACGTTTACATTTCAGATTTGGAAAACAATTTTATGAAAAGGGACCATCTTGGTAACTATCGAACTTTTCCAAGCCTAGGCTTTTGCTTCTATTGATTATGCTCAGCAATCCGTTGGTCCCTTGCTGGATCCTGTAGAGCTTAAACCTAACTTTCTTCTTCTTTTCTCTGCTTCTGCTTCTTTGTTCCTCAACCACTTCCTTCCTTGCTACCTCCCTTCTACTTTGTATCTTAAACACATCTTACTTGCAGTAATCATCCTGTCATAAACACAAACTGTTCTTAGACCATTTATCATTGACAGAGTACACAAAATGTGTCAAAACATACATCCAGTAAAATGAACTTTAATGCATGATAACGCAAAGAAAAATCTTGCGAGTTCATATCCTAAAATCACAAGCCCAAAAGACAGATTCTTTAACTCAAGTGAGGTCACATATGGACTATTCGACATCCTCCGAAGAAACATGAAAAATGACATAGTAACCACCATAGAAAAATAGAGTGGAAGCGCACAAGAAAGGTGGGAAAATACTAAGAATCAAGCGAAAACAAGAACTCACCTCGGTGGGCGGAGAACTACAGATCAGACGATTAGTTAGTCAAGGAGCCGCAATGGTGGGAAATCAATAGACTCTGGGCTCCGTGGAAAAACAACATATCACTAGTCAGAGGCTCGGAAGGCTAAACCGCATTCGTCAGCACATTAACCAACCAACCGTTGGAGAGATGGCGCACTGTGCAGCCGCAACGACCGGAGAACAATTTACTATGGCTTCCACAATACTAGAAAATGTTGGTGAAATAAACACTAAACACTGTAGCATCGGACATCAAAAAGACTACGGCATCAGATGATTAGTGCATTGTGCAGCCGCAATGGCAGAAGACGGGAAGAATACGAGCTCCGTGGAAAAATAAAACATATCGGCGAGCGAAAGAACTAAGGACTACGGAATAATAGTCCTATTCACAGCCGCAACGGAGGGAACATAAAGGACATCACGCCCTGTTATGCAAGGTCTGAATCGGAAGAGAAAACAACTAAAAGATCGGAAATGTAGTGCTTTTGGAAGCCGCAACGGCGGAAGCCCAAAACTTAAGGATCAGCGAAAACGACAAAGCGGGGTTAAAAAAAATCAATGTATCGGGGGTACTTCACAATCTACTGTCTGCAACTGCAAAGAATGAAGTAACGGTACTTTTCGATGCGAAACAAAAACTCAGCCGATTGAGACATATGCATCGGAAAAGAATAACGAAGCTAAAGCTGATTATCTCTCCACAACGGCGGGAGAACAAGCAGATAAACTTCCGATTCAAACACTTGGAAACGCATTCAAAGGCAATGATGGAAATGCATTCAAAGGAAATGATAAATTTAAACAAGTGGTGGATCAAATCAAGCATTAGAAAAAATCTTTCTGAAGGATCATTAGATCAAATCAAATAATAAAATCAAACCAATATAAGCAAAGGAGGGTCCCGAAATTTTTCGAATTTTGGGAAAATGTTGTAGCTGCAACACTTCCTTTTGGCATTCAATTCTTGGCATGGGATCATTTATATATAATATAATGTTTACCCTGCTTCTTTTCCATGGGTCCTTTGCTATCACTCCCTAGGACATTTTAAATGTGACATGGATGGAGCCTCAAAATAGTATTCTAGACCCTTTGATTCTAGTTTATTTTATAGGGGTCAAGCAAGACTTCAATGTGTACATAGCCACTCGATAAAATTGCTAAAATAGAAGAAATTCTTTTAGATAAACAATAATACATAGTATTATACCCAAGAACTTTAATCATTCCAAAATTCTGATGTTCTCCATGCAACCGCGGGTTTGCCTCCTTTATTGAAATCAATAGAATTTAAGCTAAAACAAAACTGAACTACATAATTCAAAGAAAACGGTCAAGCCAGATTATTTATATACAAGATAGAAGAACACAAATAGACTTAGGAAAAATAAGGTTTGAGAACTAAACCATTTACTGGTAATTTCTCTTCCCACCCTTGTAAATCTTGCAACTTATAGGTTGAGGGGCCAAGCTTTGCCGCAATCAAGAAAGGACCTACCCACAACTGCTGAAATTTAGTGTGTTTTCCTTTCTCATCATGTGGGTGGTCCCATTTGAGAACCAAATCTCCCACCTAAAAATATTTTGTTCCAGCCTTGTGTTTATCAAACCATCTCTTTACTACCTCTTGTTGTTGTTTAAAGCGTTCTCTGGCTTTAGATCGAGACTCTTCTGCCTTCAGGAGATTATATATCCTCATTTGCAAGACTTCATTATCTGATCCTATAGATTCTTGAGCTATAATGGAAGAGGGTAGCATGATATTGGGGGGTAGAATGGCCTCTTTACCATACACAAGGGTATACGGAGACACTCCTATCGAAGACTTGGGGGTGACTCTATCAGCCCAAAGGACGTTTGGTAAAGCTGAGTGCCAACTCCTCTGATTTTCTATCACTGTCTTTTTTAAAATCCTAATTAGGTTTTTATTTGTAGATTCAGCTAAGCCATTTCCCTGTGGATAGTAATTAGCAGAGTAATGCAATTTAATCCCTTTCTCATGAGCAAAATCAGTTAATCTTATTGAGGAAAAGTAAGTAGCATTATCAAAAACTAAAGAGATTGGAACTCCAAACCTGGTCATAATATGGTCTTGCAAGAAGTCTATGATTGCATTCTCATTTATTTTTCGCAACAGGATGGCTTCGACCCAGCGAGTGAAGTAGTCGGTTGCTGTCAGAATATACTTGTGTTGCAGGGAAGAATTTGGCCTTATCTCCCCAATGATATCTAACCCCCATTGCTCAAAAGGCTCTGTTATCATCATAGGTTTCAATGGTCCTGCTGCTTTAGCTTGTCTTCCACTACATCTTTGACAAATGTCACACTTTCTGACATGGGCATGTGTGTATTTGTATAGTGTGGGCCAATAGTATCCATCTCTGAGAATTTTGTGAGCTGTAGTATCTCCAGAAAAATGTCCCCCAGCAGGCCCATCATGCAAATCTAACATTACCTTCTTCACATCTTCTTTCTCTAAGCATCTAAGAAGAATTTCGTTGTAATTTTTTCTTAATAATATTCCTTCAATAATATGATATGAGGCTGATTTAAGACGCAATGCTCTTCTTTGCTTCGAATTCCAGTGTTCCGGCAACGATCTTGTCTGAAGGTAATGTACAAGGTCTCGATACCAATATTCTGGGGCTGTGAAAAGAGGACATACATCCATCAAATGTAATTCAGCCTCATCTTCCCAGGCATGTTCTTCATTGTTTCTATTTTCGGTCATTAGTCTGCACAACCCCTGCCCTTTAACTATAGAAGATGGTTTGAATTTGAGGTCATATTCTTGAAGAGCTGTTACCCAATTACCCCTTCTTTTTCCTAACTCCTTCTGTACAAAAAGAGACCTCACAGCTGGGTGTGGGACGATTACCTTGGTTTGGTTTTTTAGTATGTAGGGCCTGAATTGTTTCACTGCTTTGAACACTGCGTAAGCTTGTTTATCTATAGCCAAGTATATCAATTCGGCCCCTTGCAGACCAATGCTCATAAAAGATATGGGGAATTCATCTCCCCCATCTTCCTTCTGAGTAAGTACAGCTGCTGGCGAATCATCAGATGTGAAAGTGTACACAATAAAATCTTTATTGAAATCTAAGCTTTTGAGGGAGGGTGCATGCACAACAACGATTTTAATCTTGTTGAATGTGTTCTTCTCAACCTCAGTCCACTTGAATTGTACACTTTTCTTTACCATTTTCTGCAAAGGTTTAACAATTTGAGCGAAATCTGGCACAAACCTTTGCATGAAGTTTATTGTCCGCATAAATGATTGCATGCCCTTTTTATTATGGGGCAAGGGAATATGTTCAATGGCTTTGATCCTTTCTGGGTCTATGGAGATTCCCTTCTTTGAAACCACATGACCCAGTAACTTACCCTCCGTAACAGCAAACACACACTTCTTGGGGTTGAGTGAGATACCATATTTTCAGCAGCGTTCAAAAATATGCTTTAGATGAAACACGTGTTCTTCTCTCCTCTTTGAGAATATTGTGATGTCATCAAGGTATACTACAGCACTGTGTCCAATCAAACCATAGAAATCTATGTCCATAGCCCTCTGGAACGTAGCTCCAGCATTTATAAGCCCAAAGGGCATTCTTCTGTAAGCGAAAGTTCCCCACCTAGTCCTGAATGTTGTTTTCAATCTATCTTCTTTAGCTACTAATACTTGGTTGTAGCCTGAAAATCCGTCTAATAAAGAGAATAGTTCAGAACCTGAAACCATTTGTAGTAGCTACTCCATGGGTGGAACAGGATAATTGTCTTTATCTAAAGTGTGATTTAGGTTTCTGAAATCCACACATAACCTGATTTCTCCAGATTTCTTCCTCACTGGTACCATATTTGAGACCCATTCCGAGTGTCTAACCTTAAAAATGATTCTAGCATCCAATAACTTCTTAACTTCACTCTGGATTAGAGGTTCCAATTTTGGGTGCATTTTCCTTAAAGGCTACTGATAAGGTTTGACTCCAGATTTGATGGGGATAACATGCTGGATGATAATGGTGTCATATGTCTTCAGATCTTCATATTTCTAGGCAAAAACATCTTTATATTGATTAAAAAGACTGATGAACTTATTTCTTTCTGCTGGTGAACAGCATTTTCCAAGATTCACATATTTAGGCTTTGTCTCAGTTCCCAAATTGATCAATTCAAACTGTAGAGATAAGCTATGAGTCCTCACGTTTGCTGGTCTTCTAAATTTTTCATTTAAATCAAACATCCGTTCTAAGGTTCTGACTCCTTTAGCGATGAAATTATCAAATTTGAGCTCGGCCTGATGTTCTTCATCATCAATAATCACCCCTTTAAATTCCTCGTCATTCGTTAAGCATTCTATAATCTGCTGATCGTCATCGAACACTTGTAGGTTGGTAATCATATCTGGAACCGAGGGCCTGAAAATTAATTCAACAGAGCACCGATTATTAGAGGGCACAAGCCTAGTAGCTGATGTGGCCAACAAGTCAGCTACCGCATTCTTAAGTCTTGGAATTGATACAATATTAAATCCATTAAAAAATTTGAGTAAATCCCATACCTCATTTTGATAATCTTTTAAGTGAGGAGAAATGCAATGTATTTGATTCCGAATTTGTTTTACAATTATTTCAGAATCTCCAAACACTTTCAGATTATTTTCCTTTAATTCAATTTCTTTCCTTAAACCTTGAACCAATGCTTCATATTCAGCTGTGTTATTTGTACATTCAAACTCTAACCTACATGAAAGAAAATGTTTGTTCTTCTCGGGGTCCATCAGGACATGGCCGGCTCTTAACCCTTCTAACATTTTAGATCCGTCAAAAAAAAGTGTCCAGAAATCGCTAACTAGTGTGCGGGAATCTACTTCTACTGCTAAGTTTACTATTTTACAATCGATTTCATCACCCTATGAAAACTGAAAGAGATCAGGCTCAACGTCTGCTGTGTCGCTGGCTTCTTCTGCTTGGTAATTTCCTGGTTCTAACTCAATAAAGTAATTTCCCAAAATAGAATCCACTAGTTCATTTTTTTCCTCAAACTGAGTAACGTTGTATTTCATATGGGGCTCCCTCAAAAATTTTATTTGATTCGAGCTTCCTTTATATGGCAGCCACAGATGTGACCAGTCTGAGGAAAAATATCTGTTTAGCTTTGTCGACCAGTCCCTGCTCAGAACAAGCCCATAAGCGTCTTGTATGTCAGCCACCACAATGTCAATAACTTGACACACCTTATCATTCAAAGATAAACAGACTAGAACATCCTCCATTTCCCCAATCACCTTCACATTCGTTCTATCCAACTGAACAACCCTCCAGGTGGATGGTTTAGGCTGCCCATTTATCCTTTTGAATACCGACAACGGCATAACGTTGACCGATGCCCCTGAGTCTACCAAGCAATTATGCACGTTGTGGTTAAAAATTTCAAAAGTGAGGAGAAACGGTGGATTCTTGCTCTTAGGCTTACCTCCTACACTTGCTTCCCCAATTTCTTCTTCTTCCTTGGGTTGATTATCGGTGGGCAGCCCCTCCTCTGATGCTTCAAGTGCTTTCAAAAGATTTTCTTTCTGCTGCGGCACCTTGCACATTTCAAACAACGAGATATTCGCCCTTACCTTCTTTATATCTTCCACAATGTCGTATTCCATCTTGGGTTCGGTGGGGTTTGGTTTACAATTATTTATTTTTTCTTCATTGGGTTTGGTGAACATGTTAGTTTGTCTAGGATCTTGACTAGTGATGGTAAATTCCGGAGTCTGAAACTTCTTAACATTCCTTTGAAGTATTTTAATATTTGGGAGCATGAGACAATTTTCTTTAGCCAACCCTTGGCTCCTTGTTGTTACATTTGTTTCCATGATGTCCTTGTGTCCCAAAATCTTTTCTTCCTCAGCGTCAAACAATGAAACACAGTCCCACAGAACCATGGTCTCATCCTCTTGTTCTTTTGTTGGTGTATTACTGTCTTTCCTTTCTCCATCTTCATCTTCTATTAATTTAGAATCCAATAGCTGATTCATTGAGTTTATCCATTGAGGACAATTCTTTTCAGAGTGGGGTTGTTGGTGGAAAGTGCAAAAAATGTCCATTCCTACCTCTGTTAAATTCATAGATGCCGAATTGTGCAGAGGGGGTTGGGATTGATTGTTATCCTCCGGCTTCTTGTAATAGGGCTTATATAACTTTTGGGCTTCCTTTTCCTTTTCCAAATCTATGATTCTATTAGAAAGCTTCTGCATCATTTTTTCCATTCCTTCAAAATATGGTGATTGATTCTCCTTAGGCTTAGTAAACAACAAAGCTTTCCTTCCCACATTTTTCTCTCCTGATCGTTCGAGATAATCTTCGATACTTTCCCTTTCAGCCTCTACTTTCTCCGCCTCCTCATAGGTCTTCACTAGAGTAGGCTCGGCCTTCAATTTGGCAAACATGGCTAACTCAGGTCCTAGAGCCGAGGTATAGTATTCAATCAAGACTTTGTCCAAAGGTTTGTTAGCTTCAGAAAAATTCTTAAGATATGCTGCAAATCTTTGGGTGAAACTATGCACCTTCTCCTTTCTTTCTTTCTTTAAGGCGCATAGTCCTTTCATGAGAACTGCATGAGTTTTTTGGGACGCATAATTACTTCTAAAAATCCTCTCAAAGGTATCCCAATCAGGGATAGAATTTGTAGGAAAACCAAAGTACCATGACATTGCAGCTCCTTTAAGGGTGTGTGGGAAAAGTCTGCAAACTACATCCTCATACTCCCCAGCCCTTAACCCTTCTATTGCTCAATAGAAACTTTGCAAGTGGTTGTCTACTAGTATCTTCTCATTTGGGTCAAATTTGGGTAGCATATTTTCAAAAGATTGAGGTAAATCATGCAAAGGAGGTGCTAGGTTTAAAGGTGATCTGGATTTCCAGACAGGTGGTGGATTTGGTGGGTTGGGTGGTTTATTTTCGTTTACACCTGCCATGAGTCTGGGTGGAGAGTGAGGGGGTGAGGGAGTAGGAGTGTGAATGGGAGAACTATGAGGAGTATCCGGGCCTACTTGATTCAAAGGCAATACAACTTCCTGTAAGGCTGTTTCTACAAGTTCTTCCCAATCCCCAACCAGCACTGAGTCTTCCAATATAGGACGATATTTCCTTTTATATTCTCTTCTGGGAAATTCAGGGATAATCGGAAACCCTCGAATCTTCTTCATGTATTCCCTAGTGTGTCTTCTCAAATCATTAACAACTTCATTGTCGACAGAATACAAATGTTCTCTACCCCCTTCTTCAGGAATTGGATTATGAAATAGACTGCTTTCTAAACTGTTACCGGTGGAATAGTCTCGGGAAAACGGGTTTCCTCATCCAGCCATGCACTGGAGGCCCTCCTTCTAGCACCAAAAGCTATTGATTCCTGGAAAATCGCAGGAAACAACAGCAAGGGATTCTCCCCAGTCAACGTTCCCAATTAGCCTATGACTATTTGGTGTAGGGAATCCGTCCGGTTTGCAGTCCGGCTACCGTAGCTCAATTAACAAAAATAAAAGTTTTTACCGGTTGCGGCCCAATCCACCGTATATATTTTTGTATTTTTTAACTTAAAGGATGATATCCAAGTGCCTATTTAACATGCAAAGTAATAAAGAATGAAAAGAGAATTCACAATGTGATGCGCAGGTTCTTACCTCTCGTCTTAAACTCTCAAGAATCTAAATCACACACAACAAGAAAATAATACTCACTAGGCTATCTCTAGAGAGCTAGACATTAATTCATGAGTAATGTAATACTGTTCACATGTTACGGCAAATCACAGATAGTTGTTCCTAGAACCAAACATATAAACATGCATAAAAGTATACACGACAAGATAGCTCATCAACAGTTAAAAACTCCTATTACTCAGGGTGGAAAATATCACAGAATATACTAGAGAACATTCAGGAAAGAACATAGGTTCAGAAAGTTAGAACGCTCTCACAGTCAATGAAACACAGTCGAAAACAAAATAGTTCCCCTTCAACATTGTTCATTTTATCACATTGAAACATTCCACATAGCCTCTTCTCCAACAGGCAAAATTTGCAATTTCTTATTGTAAAACGAAGTAGTTCCTCTTACAAACAATAGTTCACAAGTTTTTTCCAGGAAAAAAAGCCCCTATAAATTCTAACTTTCCTATATTTAAGCCAAAACAGCTAACCGCTTGGGCTTCCCCAACCCTGTGACCTTTGGGTTCCTCAAACCGTTTAATATCCCCATTTTGTCTTTTTTGCGAGTACTCATGATTTACTTCATGTGTTACATTTTAGAGTACTCAACAAAGTGGGATCCACTTGGTAATTGACAAATCTTTCCAGGCATGGGATTTTGTTGCCATTAATTCTGCCTTGTCTTTCGTTTGTCCTCCTTGAGATCCCATCGGTTCTGGTACAAACTTTTCCTAACACTGCCCAGCTCCCTCTCCGCTACTTGTCTCCCAGCTACACCTTCGCGCAGTGGTAATCTGAAAAATCTCTTGGGTCCGTCTACAATTAAACGACATTTATTATTAGTTAGGATCGCATCTCTTAAATCAAACTTCATCAACAAACCAGCTAGTCATCACAGAAGGCCCAGCAATGCACTCTCATCATGAAAATATTAATAAGCATCAAAATCACTGCTGCCCCATACAGGGGTTTAAAATTCACAAAACGACGGGAAAAGTGAAACTTATCAGCGGCTTAAAACACTACAACATCGGCCGAGTAGTCTCACTCGCAGCCGCATCAGCGGATCTCAAACAGGCGACAGGATCCGCCAGACCGTTAAGTTTATCGGAGTTAGAAGAGATAAACTCAAATTCTATGTGGAAGAGTTCCCTATCGGTGAGCAGAAAAACATCAACGTCAGACACTTAGTGCGTTGCACCACCGCAAGGGTGGAATAGGAAAGACTACGGCCTCTGATCCAAAAGACGAAGTGATGAAGACCCGGCAAAGCATCGGTGGGAATAGCAATTGTAGGGAGGGTACCTAGTTTGTTTGGGAGCCGCAAGGGTGGGAGATAAATAGACTACAGCCTCCGATAATATAAACAAGTCAAACAAAATGACGTGACAACAAATAAGTTAAGATCATCATTCGATTTCCTCAATGGAGGCTCCCTAAGGAAACATGGTTCCGATGAGTTGTTTAAATGACCTCCGAAACAATGGCTAGCATGAGAAGCATGTAATGTCCCCGGTTTCGACCCTGTTTGCATGATGTATATATTGTGATTAATCATGGTGAGGAGCTCAAGGAAAAAGCCCCACCATCGATTTTGTTGTCTATGTTTCGGCAATAGGGATAATTGCCGATGGTATGCTATGCTATGAGGCACATAATAATTTGGCATCATGTAAACACGCACATCAATTAAAATAAACCACAACCAGCTACGGCAGTGCAACGTTGAATGAAAAGGGAATGGTTCCAAAGGATAAGGGGTGGGGGATGTCAAACCTTGGTTATGGGGAAAAACCCATGTTTCACTACCTTTGTTGTTTGTCACCTTTTGCCTCATCCAACCTTGTCAACCTCTTTAATGCTTCAGCTGGTGGTTGAGGAGTTATGGCTGAGTGGTTGAGGCAATTATTTCCTTGGTGGTGGGTGCGGTAGGACTGTCAGTCCTTTTCCCACATGCCCACTCCACCCACGTCTACCCATTCTTCTCCCTCACGCACTCATCTCTGGTCAGTTCACTCTCACCACGGTTTTGTTTCTGGATCCTCCTCACGCACAGTTTTTGGGGCATTTTTGGGTCTCACGCAGGTTTTCTTTCTCTCCCCCATGAGTTGCTGAGCACCCACGAACTGCAAATTCGCATCCTTCCTGCTGTGTGTGCATCCACGGACAAAAACAGAGTCGTTTTTCCTCACGCAGGGCCTCCATTGTATGTTCCTTTCCTTGCTGGTTTGGATTGTTTAACCACGCACAGGTATTCTTCTGCTTGGGGCGCACATGGAGAGCTGAGAGCCGTGCTGTTGCATCCACGACTGACTGTGAAGGGCCATTCACGTTTTTGGCTGTCTCACAGGCTATTTGGGTCATTTTTCCCGGCTGTAAGTTGTGCTCACTGATAGATTCGGGGCTGTAGTTTTCCCCATGTTGTGAATGTCATTACTGTTACGTCTGGGGCTGTTGTAAATTCAAGTGAGAGTCATTTTGGCCATGATAGGGCCAAGAATGACTCATAATTCGTTTTTCCCTGTTTAAGCTATGACAGCTAAGTAATTGCCTGAGTGCAATGGTTAGTCTTCGGACTGTGCTGGCTTGGCTTGTTTGTTGAAATCCTGTGAAACCCAGCTGTGTTAGTTTGTTGTTTATGCCCTTGGCTATGTATAAGCCTGCAATTGACCCTTATTCCGGAGGAATCATGCCCAGCTCGGGGGTGGCAGCGTTGCTGAGAGATTGATGAGCAAGCTGGCCTATGGTTGGGTGGAACGTTGCAGCGACGTAGCTGGTTGCGGGTGAATTCTTCATCAAGAGATAAGTGTTGCTGTTTACTTCACCTCTGCAATTTATATACTGTATTATGTGAAAAGATATTGATGTTAAATGCTGGAATGTATTTGTGTTGCTTCCGCTGTATGATTGAAGAGTTTTGCATCTGTGTATGCTTGTAAATTTTATGTCCAGCATTGATCTCTTTGATTATGTTCATGGGGCCATTTGCCGGTTGTGTTGATGTGTTCGTCGCGTCCTCTTCGCCGGTTGAGGGACGGGGACGTGATAGAGTGGTATCAGAGCTCTGGGTTTCAGCAGTGGGCCTCTATGGGCCATGAAAGTGCAGGGACAGACGCAGAACTTCTTATTGCCTAGCAGAAATCAGACCGGAACTTCAAGAAAATCTCCCAAGTGCTTGAACAGTCGGGTCATCGGAGGGTCTGGTAGAGGGACTTCTGCTGTGGTAGAAGGATTCGGTGTTTGACAGCCCGCCGTTGTGGCTGTGAAAAGGATTCGGCCGACGATCCAGTAATGGAGCCGATTTCCAGCGAAGGGGAAAATTTTGAAAATTTCGGTCTAAGTATGAGCAGTCGGACCACAGGAGGAAGTGGAATTCCGTCGTTGCGGGCGAATGGCTGAAGTCTCCCATCCGACTGTTGCGGAAGGGTTCACGGAGATAACCTCCGCCGTTGCGGGAGAAACAACGATCTTCCCATCCACCGTTGCGGACGACGACGCAATTATGCTTCCGATCCAAAAGTCACCCGACCGCCGACGCCATAGAAAGATTGAAAAATTTGGCTAAGTGTTGGAGAAATCGGAAGGGAGAATGGTTCGACGTCCGATGTTTCGAGAGTCAGCTGACGTCCGACGAGCTGGCGAAGTGGGCATTCGCTGTTGCGGACGAGTTGGTGGAGTTTTCCGTCCGCCGTTGCGGCTGCGAAAAGGTTTCGGTCACCGATTCTACAGAAGAAGGAAGGGTCCGGGTGAGCCGCCGTTGCTGAAGCGAGAGACATCCGACTTCCGATCCAAGATTCAGCCGACGCCCGATGTGGGAAGTTCGTCCAAGGAAGAGCGGACGTCGGAAGGGTTGGAACTTCCATGGAGCCGCCGTTGCGGAAGGATAGAGCTTCCGGGGAGCCGACATTGCGGCTGGGAGATTGATTTGGGAGATGACGTTGCGGCTGGGAGATTGATTTGGTAACCGATTCAAGTGGCTGCGAGATTGGTTCCAGGAGCCGATTTCAACTGTTTTGAGAAGGATTTTTCAGCTGTTTTTTAGTGAAATTTCAGGGCTGGAAATGAGAAATGAAGCAGCGATCTAATGCGCTAGATTGCACAAAAACCAATGATTTACAAAAAAAAAAAATGAGGGCGCTGCCCTCGACCCGCCCTGCAGTGGCGCAGGGAAGCCACAAGGGGGCAAGCCCCCTTGACCCCCGTCGTCCCTTGAGACAGTCATTCTATGTTGGGCAATTGAGTAAAACTCAAAGTTCATAAAAGATGAATGGTGGATGAAGTTGGCACCCAGTCCCAAAATGCAGCTGCCAAAATGGCTCTGAGATCATTAGAAGAATGTGAAAATTCTACTTTGCAGCTGCGTGTAAAATGCCAAGATTGGTGAAAGTCTTCATTCTTAGAAGGGGTGTGGTTTTCACATCCGAGATCGGAATGACGCATGTGAATAGGCGTTGGAAAGCTTATCCAGTGGGGAACAAGGATAAGTGACCAGAATTTGAGCATGAAGCAATAAAGTGCTAATGATGGCTGCTGCTATCAAATGGACAAATCTGGACAGTTGCATTCCTAAGGGCAGCAAGGACTATGAAGTCAACTAGATGCTGTGTGGAAAAAGGAATTCCATGAGAAGATGAGGGAACTGAAAGGGAAGTTTTCATTAAACCCTATCTTGCTTATTTTAACTACATTTCCTAAGTTTATGCTTGAACTGCATGGAGATATGTATTGCATGCATAGGATATTGCATGATTGATAAAAATATTGGAAATTATATATTTATAATGAACCACTAATGATAATCATTGTGTTGATGTTGGAATTAGTGGACAAACCAACGATGACATGGACCCGGATGAATATGTTGCAGAAGCTGATGAATGAGACCAGCAACCCTATGGAGAAGGGATAAGGCAACAAGTCCATGACAAAAGTTGGTAAGGAAATTCTGCAAATATCCTACAGGGACCAACCAAATTGGTCATGTCAAGGGTGTAAGTAAGACCCATGCAGGTAAGAGTTGCTTATGACAGATTCCATGGATTGGTCCAGGTAAGAGACCTTATACCATGTGAATATTGGAATGTAGAAAGGTGTCATGCCTATACATGTTAATGGTATTAATTATAGTAATGCATCCTATATGAGGTAGTCATGGTTAGGCCATGGTATGGTTGAATGCATAGTATTCCTGAATCAATGCAAGGTAGCGTTGAATGGACATGCATTAAGAAGATTTTATGAACCTTGTTGTTATGCATTGAATGTATGCATATGAAGGGTGTGAGTGACTGATTGCCTAAGTAAAGGTGCAAATGTTGTGATGCATTGCATGAATGCATTGAGATGAATGCATGTGATATCATGAATGACTAACAGCTGAAATGATGAATTGATGATAATTTTGGAACTGTTTTGAAGGCTGTCATGAATGCAGGATAGTCATGATCAATGGGCTGCCAGAAATGCTCTATTGAAGATCAAGGTGGTATGAATGATACGCTTGTGAAGTAAGGGTATCTAAACCTTCATTTAATTGCATGAATGATATGACTATACCTTGCAATGTTAGTATGATAATGAGTGCATGACGTAAATGAGCTTTGGTAATATTGATGTGACTAACAACTGGAAGTATTTGAATTTTATAAATTCTGAAAATGCTTCAGTGATGGTTGTAGCAATAAGATAGTATATGCATCCATACTCACCAAGTGTTTGGTTGAGGGAAGCTCATGTATCAGGTAGATCAATTTGAGAATGGCATTGAGAGGTAAGACCCTGACCAATGCTGGAATCTACCATGTAAAAGAGCTTGTTAAATTTGAATTGTGAATTTCAAATATTGCTGACAACTACTAGTCACTATTGGATTGCATAAGCTTGTGTTTGGTTGTTGAAGCTTGTGTTTCAGGTAGATTATTTTAAGAACGGCATTGAGAGGTAAGGTCCTGACCAACGCCTGAATCTACCATATGATATGCATAATAAGTTGTTAGGATTTGAATTGTGAATTTCGGATTTGAGAAATTGCTGACAACCACTAGCCATTGTTGGCTTGCATAAGCTTGTGTTTGGTTGTTTGAAGCTTATATTTCAGGTAGATTATTCCGAGAATGGAATTGAGAGGTAAGACCCTGACCAATGCTGGAATCTACTGTGTAAAAGAGATTGTTAGATTGCATTATGAATTTCAAATTTAAGAAAATGCTGACCACTTATAGTCACCATTGGCTTGCACAAGATTGTGTTTGGTTGGTTGAAATTCATGTTTCAGGTAGATTCTTTCAAACATGACAGTGAGAGGTAAGTCCCTGACCACTGCCAAAATCTACCATTTATGAGAAGAAGTCTCATGGTTGTGAAAATTAGTTGGTATGGGTTGTTAAGTTCGAATTGTGGATTTCGGATTTAAGAAGTACTAACGACTACTAATCATTGTTGGCTTGTGGGAGATTGTGTCAGGAGGGACACATGGTAAGTGGGTATTCATGTTATGATAGTAAGCATAAAATTATAATGAGCATAGTAGTGCTGCTTACGGGAAACCCACAATTGAGCAAGTCAATTTATGTAGTAGATAGAATCGCAAATTCTTACTGAACTCGAT
>LPNX010287832.1:535307-560764 GCA_001517045.1 Pseudotsuga menziesii | reverse complement strand
CTAGAGGGCTGACTTTCTTCTCCACAACCCCGGGATAGCACTAGAGGGGAATGCAGGGCCTGAGGGACTGTGTAGCAGAGAAAGGACTGATTCCTTGTGTTGGGTGTGTGTGGGTGTTATAGAAGTCAGGCTAGTTCTGGTGTAGGTGTTCCTAGCTCTGCAGCGAGCTCACCAGCTTAGCATCCAGTTTTTCCCAGTTCCTTGATGGTGCCTAACAGATATAAAGGCATACTGCGATGAAAAATGGATAAGTGTTCTGTGACCCTTGCTATGAATATGCATGTTTAATTATTAAATTTCCATATGCAGAACATGTTTTGATTTATTTCCATGATGACCGATTGCTTGAGTATGAATAGGGCCTACATGGCACACATCGGAAGAGAGTGCACACTTTTCCGATGTCGAGTCATGAAAGGGTTTTCAATATTGATTACACTCTGGGGAGTGGACACACTGCTGGTGTCTCAATAGTTGATAGTGAATGATATGAAATGTGATTACAGTTTTAGAGCAACGATGCTAATGAGTTTGCTCGTATTTCTTGTGTTGCTTGTGTTGACAGCCTAAAGGTAAAGGTAAATGGTTGATATAAGTGTATGTTGGTATAAGTGCATGTCGATATAAGTGTATGTTTTTATAAGTGTATGGCGATATAAGTGTATGTGTCATTGTTGACATAAGTGTATGATGGGCTGTGATATGCCTAAGGATCCATAGTAGATCCTAGACCTGGAAATGGTCATGATAAAGTTCCAAGCCCAGTTGACATGGTTATGTACTGGCTGGACATTAATTATTCGATGTTGAGGAGAGGCCGGCGTGCTGACCTAACATCTTATTCCATAGGTGATCCCAAGGCTTGCAAAGCGAAGCAGGATCCTGTGGACGAACGAGGAAACGTACAATACAGATACGTATTGGATTATTTTGCTTGTGAATATACATGTGTATATGATTTGGTTATGATGTTTTAAACTCTTTCTTTAGAGATAAAACTGATGAGAGTAAACTGAACATGTGAATCTATTCAATGTTGGATATAGGTATCACTGGAGGCGAGGACTATGAGAGCATCCTAGAGGTGCATGTGGACGTATGACTGTCCTGGAAAAGCTCGAAAGGAGCGGTAATGAGAAAGGTGCTAGTAAGACGGGGGAGTCCTAGTAGCTGAGACAAACCATGTGGAGAGACTCCATGGTTTAGAGGTCTGGAATAGACCAAAGACACTAAGTGTCATGACCAAGAAAGATTGGTCCAGCATTCACAGTGAAGTGAAAGAGGCTGAGAGCATGAAAAGCAATAGTGATGGTGTGGGTTCCAGGATGGAACAAAACAAAGAGGGGAAAAACTCTTACTGCTCTCTCTCTTGCCTTTTGGTTATATATATATAGATATATGTTTATGCATTGTGAAAACAAAGGATTGTTGAATGCATGTATGATTGAGAATGAAATGTGTGTATTTGCTTAAGAAAATTTTTGGATGCTGGAATAGTTAATTCCCTGCCCAAGAATGGACATGAATGAGCTCATGTGCCTGTTGGGGGAAGGCATGAAGGATATGAAAGTCTCCTTGATGAGGCTTGGACTGTCATGCCAAATTGGGTAATTAACTAACTGATTTTGATATCTATATTATGCTTGGTCTGATAGAATTTCAATGGTGCATTTCACAGGTGAGAAAAGTGAAACTAGGTGGTGCACGTTGATCATGGCAGCAGATCAAAAGTTGTTGGACTTGGCTGGAAGTCTCCTTCAAGTGATTGCCAAGACCCAAGAGAATCTTGGGGAGATGCTCAGGATACAAAAAAGGCAGAGTGAAATGAACCACCAGATTTTGAAAGACTCTATCGGTTTGCAAAGGGAGGTGAAAAGCCTTCTGGGAGCAATCGGCAAAGGAAAGGAAGGTAGATCAGCAATGGGACATTCGTCCAAGTGACCCAATAGGAAACGGTCCAGGCATGAAGACTCAAAGGAAATTGAGCAGGTAAAGATGAAGCAGCCAGTGAGATGCTGGAGATGCGGAGGACATCATTTACGCCAGGACTGTCCAATGTGGGAACATGATGAAGGCAATAGCCGCAAAGTTCCTAGACTTTGGGATCAACTAGAAGTTGAGAACCAGTAGGAGAAGTCCATGGAAGCCGAGAGGCTTGGTCTTGAACGTTCAAAGTAATGATTGAACGTGGTATAGATCTGCAATTTTGAAATTTTGATGTGCAATTGTATATGTATTGTATATATGTAATGGAACACCGAGGACGGTGTTATTCCAAGGGGGAGGGGAATGTAATGTCCCCGGTTTCGACCCTATTTGCATGATGTATATATTGTGATTAATCGTGGTGAGGAGCTCAAGGAAAAATCCCCACCATCGATTTTGTTGTCTATGTTTTGGCAATAGGGATAATTGTCGATGGTATGCTGTGCTATGAGGCACATAATAATTTGGCATCATGTAAACACGCACATCAATTAAAATAAACCACAACCAGCTACGGTAGTGCAATGTTGAATGAAAAGGGCATGGTTCCAAAGGATAAGGGGTGGGGGATGTCAAACCTTGGTTATGGGGAAAAACCCATGTTTCACCACCTTTGTTGTTTGTCACCTTTTGCCTCATCCAACCTTGTCAACCTCTTTAATGCTTCAGCTGGTGGTTGAGGAGTTATGGCTGAGTGGTTGAGGCAGTTATTGCCTTGGTGGTGGGTACGGTAGGACTGTCAGTCCTTTGCCCACATGCCCACTCCACCCACATCTTCCCATTCTTCTCCCTCACGCACTCATCTCTGGTCAGTTCACTCTCACCACGGTTTTGTTTCTGGATCCTCCTCACACATAGTTTTTGGGGCGTTTTTGGGTCTCACGTAGGTTTTCTTCCTCTCCCCCATGAGTTGCTGAGCACCCACGAACTACAAATTCGCATCCTTCCTGCTGTGTGTGCATCCACGGACAAAAACGGAGTCGTTTTTCCTCACGCAGGGCCTCCATTGTCTGTTCCTTTCCTTGCTGGTTCGGATTGTTTAACCACGCACAGGTATTCTTCTGCTTGGGGCGCACATGGAGAGCTAAGAGCCGTGCTCTTGCATCCATGACTGACTGTGAAGGGCCATTCATGTTTTTGGCTGTCTCATAGGCTATTTGGGTCGTTTTTCCCCGCTGTAAGTTGTGCTCACTGATAGATTCGAGGCTGTAGTTTTCCCCATGTTATGAATGTCATTACTGTTACGTCTGGGGCTGTTGTAAATTTGAGTGAGAGTCATTTTGGCCACGATAGGGCCAAGAATGACTCAGAATTTGTTTTTCCCTATTTAAGCTATGACAGCTAAGTAATTGCCTGAGTGCAATGGTTAGTCTTCGGACTATGCTGGCTTGGCTTGTTTGTTGAAAGCCTATGAAACCCAGCTGTGTTAGTTTGCTGTTTGTGCCCTTGGCTATGTATAAGCCTGCAATTGACCCTTATTCCGGAGGAATCATGCCCAGCTCGGGGGTGGCAGCGTTGCTGAGAGATTGATGAGCAAGCTGGCCTATGGTTGGGTGGAACGTTGTAGCGACATAGCTGGTTGCGGGTGAATTATTCATCAAGAGATAAGTGTTGCTGTTTACTTCACCTCTGCAATTTATATACTGTATTATGTGAAAAGATATTGATGTTAAATGCTGGAATGTATTTGTGTTGCTTCCGCTATATGATTGAAGAGTTTTGCATCTGTGTATGCTTGTAAATTTTATGTCCAGCATTGATCTCTTTGATTATGTTCATGGGGCCATTTTCCGGTTGTGTTGATGTGTTCGTCGCGTCCTCTTCGCCGATTGAGGGACAGGGATGTGACAAAGCAGGATTCTGAAAAGAAAACGCAGCTCAAAGGGCAGCAAACCAGACTCTAAATTCCACAACCCACAACAATTTCAAACATAAGCAACTTTTCGAAAACATGAAGAGAGTTAACCTCAAAATAGTCCGAAATTAAAGAAAAACAAAAGAGTTCATGGATCCAAAAGATCCAAGGAAGTGCTAAAATTAACAAGGGGGTCCAAAATTTGAAGATTTGAGGAAAACAGTTGCAGCTGCAACAGGAAGTCAGACTTGATTCTTATTTAATGGTCTCTTAGCTCAATGGAGTCTATCAGGTGAGACACCCTACTCTATTACGTTAGTTTTTGAGGATTAGGTTACTTGAAAGAAATTTTGAGCATATTATATGTCAACACATTTCAAGTAATAAAAACACAATTACTGATGCATTTTCTAACCAAATTTTAGACCAGAATTTGTCACAAACTTTGTAAAAAGAACACATAGAAACATAGAAACATATGTAAATAATTGTATATGTGTGTGTGTGTGTGTCAAAATAGGTCCATATACATTGATTTCTAGTTCAAATATATAGTGAATAAGTACATCATAATAAAAAAATTAGGATCGTAATACTCAACATCCTAAATCTATGGAGGCTCATTAGCCTCATCAGCTACAGCTGCCTCCACCACAACCTACCGGTAGCACATGAAATCCCTGTACACCCTCTGTAGTACACATAACCAGGATGGAGGTACACCGACTACATGCTCCTGCATGGAAATAGGGATCCTCTCCATCCTTAGAGTCGACAAATCATGTGTATGTCTGACCATCTTTCCCTCTATAACATGAAGCATAACTTCATTGTTAGCTCCATCTATGAGTCATGTATATATTCTGGAATTCCCGTCTGGCTGACTAGGCCCAATATCTGCATAATATAAAATATGACTTAGAATCGAATAATATATATCTGTATATATTACTTATGAACAAAAATTTAAAAAAGTTCAAATATTTGAAAAACAAACACTCACCCATGTCTCCCCATTCTTCTCCTAGAGGGAGAACTAGTTTGGGATCTCCATGAAAATCTAAACTAGCATAAGGGAATTGCTCAAAAGTGAGCACCTGAAGGTCCCACCATGTAGAGAATCCATCATCATATCTAACCTAGATGTCACCACCACCCTGGAGAAGGGATACATCCCCCCACCATGTAATCCTGGGATCACATGGAGGTGAAGGCTGAAGTCTCACTGTGGGGCTCAAAGCAGGAACTCTCGAAGAATAAGAAGGCTACTAAAATGATAGCATACCCAAAGTTCTTCTTCCTCCCCAACCTACAGACTGATAGTTGTTTCTTCATACTTACGACCATCCCCAAGCACCAGTCAAAGAATAAACCTTGTAAACATTCCACCACTATGTGCATGTGGCTCCACATGGACAAATGCAGTGCAAATGAAGTCTCCACTTTAATGACCACGCTTTCAAGCACTTTCAGTGGAAAGATAGTGATCTCAGAAATCAAGATCCATGTCCCCAAATTATGTGTACCTAAAAAACAATAGGTATTGACGTAATATTGCACACTAAGGAGATATCCCCCATGGTCAGTGCCACCCAAGTTAACCAGTGCCCCTCTATGAGATCAACCAGTGATGAAATATATGTCCTCAACAGTCAATTCTAGTGTCTTTCCCTAAAGTTCAAACATACCTTGTTCGAGATCCCACAATTGCACCAACATTTCCAAGAGTCAAACTTGGGATCGCATGTTTGATGTGCGATAAAAATTTAGTACCCACACCTTTGGAGGGAATTTAATGTCATTGGATCCCCCATTGTTTCCCTGTCCGTGTCTTTGTGTTCACTCTCCATCCATTCTAGAACCATTTTTTCCTGCAAATTGAAGTTTTTGGCTAATATATTCATGAAAATGCCTAATCCACAACACTCATGACTGTCCACTGGGGACTACACATGTCACTCGCGTGTTCCCCACTACAAATCCAAAACTACATTGTGAACTCGTCACTTTGTAGTGGGATACCGGTGAGTACAATGTGGTTCCCTTAAAACTTGCCAAACAACCTAAAAATGCATAAAAAAAAAAAATTGGAAGCATGAAATGTTAGATGAAGGAAAGGTGAGTTACCTTAAACTTGTGGTTTCAAAATATGTCCACCAGTTTGAGCACATGATTCCTTTGAATATCTAAGGTAAAACTTTCACTATTTGTGGTAAAAACCAATTGAATTGCATCTTGACCAATTTTTCACTATTTATAATAAAATTTAAAAAAAATCCCATATTAATATAATTTTGGTAATTTTTCTTTCATTTGGACTAATGTTTATTGTTTTTACCTAGATTTCTAGGTGATGGATGACTTTGGAGTAGATTTAATCAAACATATAGGATAGGATATGGTTCTTTGTATCGTGCATCTATACCTTATCCATTTGTAACCTTAGGACCTCCATTTTTATCCGTGGATTGCAATATGCAATTACTTTTTACCCTTTTAACATCATTGCTCTTTTGTGGTTTAGAGAATTACCTTACATGGGTCACCCTAGCTAGAACACTTCTTGTCGTTTCTGGTACCCACACTACATTTTTCAAGGTTATGGGATCCTTCGTAGTTGCTTTTCACATAAAAATGAACCTCATTTTGTATCTTTTGTTAAGCTATATTTGGTTATAAGGATCCCACCATATGGAGTTATCTTCAAGCCCTGGCCTGAATCCTTAAACATGACTAGATAGCTGAGTTATTTTTTATTCCAGTCTCATTAAAGGAAATAAAGGATCATCCATAATGGTATAATTTTAACCATTTTCTGCACCCTATGGATAATTTATGTAAAAGGAATAGTCTAGTTCACTGTGACTAGACGAGTATCTTCAGGTATAGATTTATCTCTTTTCTCGGTCTGGAGCACTAAACTTACGTAAAAAGAACATGTTTGAGATTACTTTTCTCTTTTTTTGTGATATGTATTAAAACATGAAAAAGATTCCAAGCATTCTTAATGTCTTTATCAAGCTCTTTAAACCTTAGAACAAAGCATCGAGTTTACTATTGCTTGTCCCATTCTCGTAAATAAATGGAATATTTTGAGTGATCTTTCCTTCCTTCACACTCATTAAACTAAGTATATATGTTTGATTTTGAAGGAGCATTGGTTTGGTGATAATTTACCCCTTTTTCGGACATTTCCAGCTAAATATGAAAAAGGTATACATTAGTTATTCAAAAGCTAAGAGAGTTCTCCTTTGGATTGTTTCAAGAGACTAAATTTACAAAAAAAAAATCCCTAGAGTCTTCTTTGGATTTTTTAGACTCTCAAAACTATGAAAACATCGATGAGTATTCACTAATTTAGGCTCATAAAATCCACAAATTAGTGTCATATCAAGCACTATTCTCTCTTTTCTTCAATCTTGCTCAAAAATGAAGAAAGACTCGAGTTGAATTTCTTTTACTTATTAAAATTTAGCAAGAAAGGAATGAAGGAAATACACTGTTTTGATTATAAGTTCTTGGAAGCAAGTCACCCTTTAACAAGGCACTAGTTTGAGTCTCCCGATACTCATGTTTTAGTTTTTATATCCCAGTTCAACTAACACTTTTATTTACTACTCTTCCACTTGTTCTAATACACTTGGAATCTATCAATCTCTCCTACATGGAAGATAGGCCTAGTTGTCCCATTGAAATTTTAAAGTTTCCTTGAGTCACATATCTGTCATTCTCACTGTTCAAGGATCTTTACCCTCTTTGTGTTCATCCTGATCCCTATCACTTTCATCTTTGAGATCGTCTTACACACACCTTCCCTTATCCAATATACCAATTACTCATGTGACCTATTGAAGGATACATTTCCTTCCTCTTTTCAAAATGGCTTCTGATCAATACCTCCTGCAAAAGAAGACCTTGAGTTTCAAACTATTGGATCCACTGCTCATATTGGTGGAATCCTCTGCATTGGTTGTTAGTATAAATTTCTAACTGACACTCCGATGGTATCCTTCCATGTTCGACTTGAATTCATGTATTCACACGGTAGGATTCTTACTGGTTTCTATGGATTTGGATGAAGACCTTGGGTTACAACTTATATAACCAAAGTTGTGCAAGATTGTGTCATACCTTGTGACACTATTTCTGGCTATTGAGAATATATCATTGTACTTATGTGGATTTGATAAACCTTGGTAAATGAATCTTGTAAATAATATAGTGTTCCACATTATTGAACATGGCATGCTCAGTGATGATTTGTAAATAACCTTGATTTGTCTCTTTCAGGTACTTCTCTATGACCTTGATTCTAAGTCCCTCTGTGCTAAAATATTATAACATATTTCATCCATTGTTACCCCATGACCTCACACATTAGGGGGCATATGTTATATCATGGAATGGAATTTCTTTGTTTGAGTACTGGCACCAAATGTGTCGGTACAAAAAAGGACAATGTGGATTGAGGTGGCCTTAACATTATAGATGAGTTGATTCCTGGATACATACTGAGTACTTCAACATTACTACCTTTTTTGGATGAGCTTTCCTTGCACTCACGGGTTCTCCTATAGCAAATCATGTGTCACTCATAGGCCATCCTATATGCACCCCATGAGTTATCTCTAAAACGTTGTAATCGTAACTTCCCTTCAGGAAAGTCACGAGTCACTCAAGAGTTGCTTCACATGCACCCACAATTTTTATTAAAATATTTAAAAATAATAAACATGATTAAGGCAAGGAAGTTGGGCTCGTTTTGGTAACTTCCCCAAATTCTTCAACCATCCAAATCCTTGAATTACTTCTCCCCAAACAAGTATAAAAAGAGGAGAAGGGTAAATGATAGGGGGCAAGTTTTGAGAGAAAGGTTATTCTGGAGGAATCTATTAAAGAGAGGAGCAAGGAGGAATCAGGTCATGGTGTGCAGAGGAGCTTGTCTTAGACATGATCTTTGTAATGTTTCCTGAACTTCATTAATAAAGAGTGTTTTCCTTCTATCATTGTCTTGAGTTATTATTTTATTGTTATGATTTATGATTTATGTTGTTATCTTACTAGATGCAATCATTGATATTCATACCTCTTTTATATAACCAATAGAAGGTAGTTTGAAGAAGGTAACCCTTTATTGCAGATGTTGAATATCAGAAGGATGAGGAACATTTGAAGAGGAGAGTTAAATCTTGGATCAACCATGCGAAACAAGGTTCATGTTCCATCATCTTTGTTTCTCTTATATATGCTTTTAAACCCTAGATGTCTGCAAGTCATTTTCACAGTATGTTGGTGACCCTATTATCCCAAGCCATAAGGTATATTTCCCTCACAACAATGGGATAATGACTATAATGTCTCTAAAGAATACATCAATCCCACTTTTGATGGATATTTTGGTTGGCGAAGTATCAACTCAACATATTCAGACTTTGATGAAGCGCTAGAGAACTAGAAGGACTGGTTGCATGAAGTATCACTAAGGAAGTGTGCATGAATCACTCATTCACTAAGCTGGGTAGCAATAGAAGTATCAGATCTACCAACAAATGAAGGACTACCTAAAATGGAATTTTTCATCGGCAAATTTGAAGACATAGTCTATGAACCAAGACACTTGTTGGCTTTAGAAGATGCACTAAAGGCTACTCCGATAAGATGGTGGGATACGCACAAGGAATTGATAGCAGACTGGAAAATATGTCGACGATTGATAGAACTTCAATTTGGAGAGGAAAAATACTACCAAGGAAAGAAATATGATGGAAGAAATTATCCAAGTGACCATTTGATAACATGTTAAAAAACATGGGAACAAAGGCCAAAGTAGTAATGGGTTCACGTGTTCATCCATACGTTGGATGAAATACCACAGAGATTGTATTTTTCTACAGATCTATGAAGGGAAACAATAACTTAGGAATAAATGACTGTTAGATTCAGCCATACTTTCAGTTTCGCGTGTGAAAATACATTCATCCATAGTGCGCTACAGGACATCCATGACAAAGTATTGGAGATAGTTTCGGCTAAGATACCCATGGGATCACAGTGGACACCAACACCACATATGATGATGAAGTGTTACAATGTGTCAGGAGAACCTGTTGATGAAGATGATTTGAGATCTTTCTATGTTCCAGAGTCAGAAGGAAGTCGTGACATTGAAGCATCGAAAACACCATGCGACAAATTCAAGCATTTGTTGAAGATAAAGAAGGTCAATATTGGGACAATAGAAGACCAAAATTTTAATAGTATTGAATATTACTAGGATGATTCAACAATGGGAAAAGTAACTGATCTACTACATGAGTTTCAAGACTTATTCCCGAACAAATTTTCTGAGATGAAAGGAATTTCATGGGATTTGGGTGAAATGAAGATTCCTCTGAAACCTGATGTGAAACCAGTAAAGAAGCGACCATATAGGTTGAATCCAAGATACAAAGAGCGTGTCAAGGTTGAATTCGAGAGGATGTTAGATGAAGGAATTATCGATCCTGTCGAGGAATCATAATGGATCTATCTGATGGTTGTGTAGGAAAAAAATACTGATGAAACCCAAATCTTAATCGATATGAGGAAAGTGAATGATGCAAGTCTTAATGATCCATTTCTGACACCATTCACTGATGAAGTGCTAGAAGGAGTTGGAGGACATGAAATCTATTCATTTACGGATGTATTTTCAGTATATCATCAGAAAAGGATCACGAAGGAGGATAGACACAAAACCACTTTCGTGACAGAATGGGGATTTTTTCAATACACAGTGATGTCATTTGGTCTCAAGAATGCGCTCGTTATTTTTTCAAGGTTAGTTGTTGTTGCATTAAAATACTTCATTCATAAATTTCTAGAAGTCTATATGGATGACTCGACCATCTATGGTTTAGTAAAATACTATACTGCGAATCTTCGATTGATGTTGGAAAGGTGTCGACAACATCATATTTCATTGAATCTGAATAAATATATCTTGTGCACAACATTTGGAATCCTATTGGGACACATTGTATGCAAGGAAGGCATGTTGGTTGATCACGCCAAGATTGCGATAATATCGACCTACTAGCACCAATGGAAGTGAAACAGTTGAGGTCAACATTGGGCCAAAAATGGTATTACTGGAAGTTTATAAGGGGATATGCAACGATCACTACACTGATGGAGAAATTATTGAAGAAATATGTGAATTTTGATTAGAACGACGAGTGTTAGAGGAGCCTTTATACACTAAAGAAAAATATGGTCACAACACCGATATTATTTTTTTCGTGTTGGACAAAGGAGTTCCATGTCCATGTTGATGCTTCGTTAATTGCATTAGAATTATCAATAGCCCAATCGATCGCATTTGCAGGATGTAATTTGTCTACTGCGAAGAATAAATACACGCCAACAAAATGAGAAGGGTTGGTGATAGTGTATGCATTGCAAAAATTTCATCACTACCTGTTAGGAGGCCATTTCAAAATGTTTACCAATCACTTGACATTGAAGTACTTAGTCAATAAGCCTATGTTTGGGGGAAATATCTATTAGTTGGTTGCTACTATTCCAAGAATTTGATTTAGAGATCATTGTGAAACCCAAATGCTTGAACGCAAGTCTTGATCATCTATCAAGAATAGAATCAGGCAAAGAACTAAGCAACATCAAGGACGACTTACCTAATGCACAGTTGTTTAGAGTTGGAATGGTTGATGACCATTACAAACAAATTGTTCAATTTTTGGTGATAGGAAAATCCCTTGAGGAGTTCACCATTAGTTAGAAGAAACAACTAGTTGTCAGAGTTGCTAACTTCCAACTAATTGCAGGGAAGCTATACAAGATGGGTCTGAATGAAATTTTGTGTCGATATGTTCTTGCACACGAGAAAGAAAGAGTGTTGGAAGAGGCATAAGGTGGTATTGTAGGAAGGAATTATGGACGACGTGCAACTGCCAGAAAAATACTTAGAGTTGGATTATGGTGGCCAACAGTACATGGAGAAACAACATATTATGCTAAAAGCAGTGATGTATGTCAAAGAATGGGAAAACCATTGCGTAGAGACAAGAGGTTGTTAGTACCTCATGTAACACTACAACCATTCATCAAGTGGGAAGTTGATTATTATCATTGTAACAGTGCAAGATATATCATCACTGTAACGAAATATCTAATGAGATGGGTTGAGGAAACACCAGTAAAGGATTGCATAGCTGCGACAACAACAAGGTTCCTTTTCAAAAATGTGATTACCTGATTTGGATGTCGTATTATATTGATGAGCAATCAAGGTGCTCATTTTTTCAATCACACAATCAAAGTGATGACTAAGCAATTCCAGATACAGCACAAGAGAAGCACTCCACACTCAGTTGCACTGAGTTTACTAGTTGTCATTGATTGATTGAGTTGGTTGGACATCTGGTATTTGATCTGTTGGACTCCAATATTAATTGAAACAGATGAGTATTGCTTAGGAATTTACAATATCATTCACAATAATAATATCCGGTGTTACAATAGTTTACATAGGAAAAAAATTGAATCAATTAGGGATGGATTCAAATCTATCCATTGGATGTGACTGTATCTAACTGACCATCTAACTCATGGTGTCTCAATAAATATTGGATTCCAACAGATCAACTCCCAAATGTCCAACCAACTCAATCAATCAGTGACAACTAGTAAACTCAGTGCAACAGAGTGTGGTAGGTGGGAAAAGGCGCCTACTCCACATGCAACCATGCATAGCTAGCGCTAGCAACTGATTGTGAACTAACTGAAAGTAACTGGGGGATAACTGAGACTAACTAGTACTAACTCCAACTAACTGATGTAAGTTGGTGTTGGGACTCCCATTGGCTCCTAAAATGTAGGGATTAGTCTAGGAGGTGCCAAATTGATGCATGCACATGGAGTAAGTGGAAGTTAACCTCTAGCAATGTTCCCCACATTCTCATGACTTGTAAATGTGGCCCCATTAGGCCAAGTGGACCCAATTGTACTAGTGGACCCAAATAATTAATTAAGGTTCCTAAGTTAGGATAAATTAATATAATAGAAATTTGACCAAGGGAGGATTAATAATCCTAACACCCCCTCTAAATACTAACTTGGAAAACTGTGGGCCCTGGTAATAAGATCGTAGGTCACCCAAATACAATATAAAATATGGTAAAAAATTATTCTTAATACAACCGAGGAAATAGGGGAAAACCTCATGAGAAATCCCCCCCTCAAAATAAGCAGAAAATAGCAAACTACAAGCTATCTTTAGAAGAAAGAAGCTTCCTCCTTAGAAAAATAACTTGAGAAAAAACACTGCTACAAATTTGCAGCTCTATGCAGCAGCATGGTCCATCAGTGGACCTCTCAATGTAATTCTAAACTGATGACTCTATTTGTCTCTTCTGGGTGGTGAAGGTAGGGAATGATCAAGTTTTTGCTTTTGTGGACCATGTAGCTTATCATTCACCATCATCAAGTAGCACCGAACTCAAACTTTGTTGCACCATACTATAGAGAGAGAATATGTGAGGGATAGTGCAGCATGCTCATTCTGATCCTGGGACCTTGTTCTTCTTCTGTCTTTTGGATCTCCAACACCACTTCCAGCTGTATCAAGAAGCTTTTGAGCCCATATGGGTTTAGTATTCTGATTAGGAATGGGTACTAGATATGGATCTAGAATATCTTGAGATTCAGTCTCAATAATAGGATCATGTTGAATGTGATCTTATTCATTTGAATCTGAAACCTATAGCACATCATCATCATCAAAAATAGGTGGAGAGATAGTTATACCTTGTTGTGTTGTTGGAGGTGTGTCATACAACTGATCTTCTTCAAACTGGACACTTATTTCAATGAAGCATCTTCTATTTGCAACATCCATCAGTTTGTAAGAAATTGCATCTTCTGCATATCCTAGCAAAATGCATTCTCTACTTTGGGCTTGGAAGGCCTTCCTCTTGTCCAGTGGTATTCTGGCCCAAGCTTTGGAACCAAAAACTCTCAAATGAGAGACATTGGGATTATTCCCATGCAATGCTTCGAATGGAGTGACCCCAACCACTGAATTGTTGGGTACCCTATTCTACAAATATGAAGCACATTTTATAGCTTCAGCCCAAAGAGAAGGAGGTAGATGTTTGGAATGGAGAAGACATGTTGCCATCTCTTTCAGTGATTTGTTCTTCCTCTCAGCCACACCATTCTGTTGTGGTGTGTATGGAACTGAGTGATCCATTTGAATCCCCTTTGATTCACAGAAACTATGGAAATATCCTTTCATGTACTATCCTCCTTTATTAGATCTTATTGACTTGATGTTCTTATTGAAACTATTTTCAACCATAGCCATTAAAACTTTAAAATTCTCAAACACTTATGATTTTTGTTTCATGAAGTACTTCCAACAGTTTCTAGAACAATCATTAATAAAGGTGAGGAAGTACCTGCAACCATTAATGGAGTTTGTGGGCATAAGTCCAACTACATCACTATGTATCAAATCAAGTATAGAGGCAGCTCTATGTGCCTTCCCAGCATCATACTTTTTTTTGGACGTTTACCTACCAAGCAACTAGCACATACTCCATTGGAAGTTTGGATGGAGGGAAAACCTTCAACCATTTTATCATTGTGGAGTTGCTACAAATATTTGAAATTGAGATGGCCAAATATCTCATGCCAAATCTTGTTGGTGTTGTTAGCATGAGACAATAAAGTTCTAGGAGGAGAAACAGGTAAGAAATGTGAGAACTCATAAGCTTTGGTAGAGTGATTTGGAATACCTTTCGCTACAAGTTGTCCATTGGATTTTTCCATAATCTCAACTGTTTCTGAATCGAATGTAAATCTCTTGCAAGAGCCTATATGAGTCATTTGATAAACAAACAATAGGTTAGCAACAAGAGAGGGAACATAAAGGACATTCTTAAACTCACCATGCTACTGAAATCAGGGAATCGTCTCCCATGTGAATGTTAGGCCCTTTTTATAGTGAGAGGGTAGAGAAGAATTCTTTGGAAGGAACCATGTGATTGGAAGCTCCAGAATCAATTATGTATGCAGTAGACTGTGTAAGGATAGCTTTCAAAGCATGGCACCTTTCATCATATTCTGTCTGTGGTTCTTCATCATGCTTCTTTGCTCTTGGAGGAGCAATGTTATGATGCTTGAGAAGCGCTGACATTTCATCAAGTTCTTCCTCATACAATGATCTTCAAGATGGTACCCATTTTCACAATAGGGACATAAGTTCTTTTCAAACTTATTTTTCTTAGATCCAGAGGCCCCTTCATAATTTTGTTGATTCTGTTTAGGCTTCGAAACAGCTGCTTTTGGCTCCTTCTTCTTTGATTTCCCCTTTTCTTGTGCTTTAGAGAGTTATTAACTAGGATATCTTGATCTTTGGAGGTCTTGATGACTCCCATTCAAATCAACTTGTCTTGTTCCTTGATTAAGGACTCAAAAAAAGAATCTAATGAAGGAAGTTTCCAATTGGGGAATCCATACCACTTGGAATGAAATATAGAAACAAATACATAATTCTCAAGGCCTAGTTTGCTGAGTATGAAAAGGACATTTTTCTCATCCTTTCATTCTATTCTGCACTGTGTACATTGAAGTGCAAGAGACTTGAATTTAGTAAATAATTGCTCAATAGTATTGAAATTGTTGGGATGTAAAGATACCAACTCATTCTACAGAATGTGTTCCCGAAGCTCATCTTGTTTGTTAAAAAATATATCAAGCTTCTCCCAGGATTCTCTAGGAGTCCTCAAGCCTTCTAGGTGGAAGATGAGATATCTGGATATATGAGTGCATAAGTACCCGAATGCTTCATCACAACTATTTAGAAACTTGTTCTTTTGAACTGGTTGATGAGGCTCTGCCTCCCTTCCTTATATTATCCCGAGGTAACCATGTTGGTGCAAGGATAACTTCATATCCACCCTCCAATCAAGATAATTGAAAGTTGTAAGGATTTGAGGTGTAGGATATTGCGAATGCATAATTGTTCCTACTAGAATACTGCAATACTTCACACAAGCTACGTAGCACCTGTCAATTGTTACTAAAAAATACACTAAAACATATGAACTGCTAGAATCATTCTTTTCATCCTAACATGAACCTGTTTTCAGGGTCTGCCATGCCCTCTCCACTGCTCTGAATAAATCCAGAGCTAGCAAATCATCATAGGGGACTTATGTTGGAAACCCAACTGCTTCTGATGTTCGATGGGGAAATACAAGCATGAAACCTACCTGAGAAGGCTCTAATACCATATTAGAATTTGAATTCCATTTAGATATTCAAGCAGATAGTTCTAATAATGTTTGCAGTAAATGGAGAATGAAGATACAAAATGAACAAAACAAACCATACATGAAACATATGAGTATTTCTCAGGAATTTACAGTATCATTCACAATAATAATATTGATTGTTACAATATTTTACATAGGAAAATAATTCGAATCAATTACGGATAGATTCAAATCTGTCCACTAGATGTGATTGTATCTAACTTGACATCTAACTCATGGTGTCTCAATCAATATCAGAGTCCAACATATCAACTCCCAGATGTCCAACCAACTCAATTAATTAGTGACAACTAGTAAACTTAGTGCAACTAAGTGTGGTAGGTGGGAAAAGGCACCTACTCCATGTGCAACCATGCATAGCTAGCACTAGCTAACTGATTGTGAACTAACTAAAAGTAACTAGGGGCTAACTGAGACTAACTAGTACTAACTCCAACTAACTGATGTAGGTTGCTGCTGGGACTCCCATTGGATCCTAAAATGTAGGGATTGGTCTAGGAGGCGCCAAACTGATGCATGCACATGCAGTAAGTGGCAGTTAACCTCTAGCAGTGTTCCCCACACTCTAGTGACTTGTAAATGTGGCCCCATTAGGCCAAGTGGACCCAACTATACTAGTGAACCCAAAGAATTAATTAAGGTTCCTAAGTTAGGCTAAATTAATCTAATAGACATTTAACCAAGGGAGGATTAATAATCCTAACATCCATATCACGGACAAGTGAATGGAGCAGTCGAGGCATTCAACAAGATATTGGAAAATGCACTTACTAAGGTAGGTGATACAAATCGTGATGATTGGGATTTGAAAATACCTGTGATACTATGGGCCTACATAATGACATGTAAAAGGCTGACAGGCTAGACACCATTCAAGTTGGTTTATGGAGAAGAAGTGGTGATCCTGGAATATATCATCCCCAGTCTATGCATAAAAACACTAACAGGAATGAGTGACGAAGGATAAATTGAAGAAATATTGGCGTAGTTAGTATGACTCGAAGAGGATTACTGCATCGCAGGTTTTCATCAACAAGTAGAGAATGATCTACACAAGGCATGGCATGATCGGCACGTAAAGATGAAACACTTTCTGTGGGGAGATATGGTTCTCCTCTATACAAACAAGTTTATGAAGCACCCAAGTAAGCTTTTGATGCATTGTATTGGTCCTTACATCATACATTTCATCACCGACAGAGGTGCGATGCAGTTGCAGTTAAGGAAGAAAGGTTGAAGGCACAAGTTGGAAATACAAACATTTATTGATGAAGGCATGCATTGGATTTGCAGAATCAATGGAGGATCTAGTCAATCAACGAAGGATTTGGAAATGATGCTTCAAATTTCTCGCACTAAAGGAATGGAGTCTATAAAATTGGGTCGAGGTTTGACCCATTGGGCAGGTTGAGGAGAAGAGTCAAAGTGAAGAGAAGTGTAAGAAAGAAGAGAAGTGTTGTAGATTCCATGGTGAATATTATTTTGAGCACAAGTATGCCTGAAACACCATTTTTTAGGGAAGCCATAGTGGAAGAATAGTCGAACACTATGTCTACACCAGTGTATCTGGTTAGGAAGAAAAGGAGTTCCACTCATCCGATAACTCCAGAAAAAAGAACCAAGACGTCCCCTAGCTCGACAAGGGGGGTCACAGCAGAAGGAGAAGTAGGTCCCTTGACCACGACGGAAGAGGAAACAACAACAAGGGGAAAACTAATAGGGATGACAATAGAATACATTCCAGGGTACATACTATCGAGAAAGGAAGGGGCACTGGTAGTATGAATTGGAAAAATACCAAGTATGCTATCAAGATGCCTGCAACACCAAAGGGAGTCCATGTGATGACCAACATAATGTCGCGACTGTAGTGTTAGGAATTATGATCCAAAATGTTATGTTTAGAAGTTTAGTTTAATAAATGTAAAAGGGAATCTACACACTCACGTGATTATGTGAGGTGTCCCTAAGTTAGTTTCAGTAATAGTAAATTAGTTGTTACTCTTTGGATATTTAAATCCATCGATTTTTCGATGTGAGGTAATCTTTTGGGACTTAGCCCTCACATCTCTATGATGTAATTATTTTCCTTCTTCATTAATAAAGTTTTGTGTCTGAGGACACTTTGTCAAAGTGTTATCAAAGCACGCAGTTGAAGCTTGGTCTGGTTGGAACCTGGTTGGAAGGTGCTAAAGGTTGTTTGAAGAAGGTGAATGAAACATCCAATTAACTATCGATATCCAGTACTATTTACAAGTTCCCCCCCTTCAAACTTAGAAAGTTTTAAATTTTGCTCCATGGGAGTAATCGGTGGTTTACATTCCTCCATTCCAAACTTCTTCAATAATCCAGAAATATACTTAGCTTGAGAAATAAATATGCTTCCTTCCCACTGCTTTACTTCAACTCCAATATAGTAATGAAGTAATCCCAAGTCTGTCATTTCAAAACCTATTTGAAGTTCTTGCTTAACCTGAAATATATGATCATTATTGTTACCTGTTATGAGAAAATCATCAACATACACAACCAAGATGATTAAGTTGTTTTCCTGTATTCAAACATACAAAGTATCATCTGACTCACTACGAAGAAAACCAACTTTTTGTTTAGGCATCCATTTTTGCATACCATGCTCTGGGAGCATGTTTCAATCCATACAATGCATTAACCAGTTTACAAACTTGATTTTCTTTCCCTGGAACCTCAAAACCAAGAGGTTGAGTCATATAAACATCCTCTTGCAAATCACCATTTAGAAATGCACTTTTTACATCCATTTGATGCACTTTCCATCCATTTTGTGCAGCTAAAGCTAGCACAATCCTGATAGTATTCCATTTTGTTGTTGGAGCAAAAGTTTCTTCATAATCAATCCCTTCTTTCTGAGAAAAAACCTTTGCCACCAATCTTGCCTTATATTTATCAATATCTCCATTTTCTTTGTACTTAATTCTTTAAACGCACTTACAACCAATGGGTTTAACATCATGTGGACAATCAACAATTTTCCAAGTCTGATTCTTCATTACTGCATCATACTCACTTTGCATTGCTATTTTCCATTCATCATATTCAACTGCTTCATTAAAAGTAGCTGGTTCAACAACTAAAAGAGAAAAATTTTCTAAACCCATATTAGAACTCCTTGTACCTGTTTTTCCTTTTTCATCAGACTTAACATCCTGAAGTAACTTAGTTGCCCATTTTGGTTGCTTCTTTTCAATGTTAACTTGATTTGAATCATCCAAGTTAACTTGTGAAGAATTCAAATTATCTTCAACCTGTTCGTCATCCTGTACTTCTGAAGTGAAATCAAACCATTGTTCATTCCTAGTCTTGTTTAAGTGTTGCATCCTTATTTGTTCCTTAGTTACTTTTTCCTCTAAATGGATAAGTTGTTTTTCAACTTCTTCTACACTTAAACTTTCTATTTCATCAAAAATCACATTGACAGTTAATTGGATGTTTCATTTACTTGATGAATACTCATCTTGATCTATCTTATGCAATCAACATACTTTCCATATATATGTAGGGACCTGGAGAAAGTCATTGGAATGCAGCAAAAAGGGTGTTAAAGTATTTTCAAGGAACAAATGATTTTGGACTTGAGTTTGAAAGAAACAAAAATTTTAAACTTGTTGGCTATTTAGATGTGGATTTTGCTAGAGATGTTGATGGCAGGGCATCTACTTCAAGTTACTTAATGAATATGGGATCCGCTGTAGTGGCATGGAGTTGTAAAAAGCAGGATACGATTGTGAATTCTATAGCAGAAGTAGAATATATTTCAGCTTGGGAAGCCGCTTGTGAGAAAGTTTGGTTAAGAAGGATTTTCCAAGACCTCAAAGTTGATCAGAAAGAAGCAACTTCATTATTTATTGATAATCAATCAACAATCAAGTTAGCCAAAAATCCTGTTTTTCATTCAAAGACTAAGCATGTGGATACTAAGTATCATTACATTCAGGCTCTCGTCGTCAAACAAATCATCAAGCCAAAGTATTGTCCATTAGAAGATCAAACTGCAGATATTTTTACAAAATCTCTTGGAAGGGTCAAATTTGATAAGTTTAGAAATGAACTTGGTATTTGTTCAAAAGAATTTTTGGATCAAAGGGGGGATTGCTAGGAATTATGATCCAAAATGTTATGTTTAGAAGTTTAGTTTAATAAATGTAAAAGGACATCTACACACTCACGTGATTATGTGAGGTGTCCCTAAGTTAGTTTTAGTAACGGTAAATTAGTTGTTACTCTTTGGATATTTAAATCCATTGATTTTTCCATGTGAGATAATCTTTTGGGACTTAGCCCTCACATCTCTGTGATGTAATTATTTTCCTTCTTCATTAATAAAGTTTTGTGTCTGATGACACTTTGTCATGTAGAAGTTACAATACAATTACCACGACATATTGGCATTCCCGAAATTCACCAAGGGAACGTATGAGGAAATAACACACGGTGAAGGAGGTCCGATCACCAGAGATCCAACATAATGGGAATGGGGGTTGTAGCAGTCTAGGCGGTTGGTTTTATTCATTTGGTGTCAATTCTCCCAATTATTTTTTATGACAACATTACATAACTTCATTCATTATCTAGTTGTTTTTCAAACTCTTCAGTATCCCCACTTATAGATATAATTCCCTTTAGCAACATATGTTCAAAGAAGGAACAGAGGGGATGACGTTTGGGTTTAATGTATTTCTCAGGGTAACTAAGCATTAAATTATTTGATAATTTGGACTAAACAAATTCTAGTTATATACAAGACATCGAAAAAATAGAACATAAAGGTTAACTTCCTTAAATTGAAGCCATGGTTATAGTGATGCTTTCCAAATGAGCCCCTTGCTTTAGAAATACTATTTTCCTAATTGAGTACATTTAACTATGAATACTTGAGGATAAGATACAAAAAGTTATCAATTTATTTCTCATACCAATTGAACAATTTTTACAATGACGAATTAATAAATAACTACCAAATTCATGAAAAGAATATTCACTTCCGCAAGGAACTTTTCTAAGCATTCTCTCAAGAATGCAGTATAGTCGATTTTAAAGAACTACTTCTATCAATATGATTATTGAAGCATATCAATATTTATTAACCTTTATACAAAAAATGTGTCTTATTGCATACTAAACCTATGTCACATATGAGTTTATTAAAAGACAAGAAAACATGTTATCCTAATTAAAAAAGAACAAATGAAATGAAGACTAATTTACAAATTAATTGCCAATTTAAAAAATTCTCATGATAATTACAAGTTTTCCCATTAAAGTTATTGTTAGTTTATTAATTTATTTTATTTTTATTTCCTATTAATTTATTTCTCCCTAGAACTATTCTCATTTTCAATTAGATTCATTCTCATTTTATCACAACCATTACCAAATTCCCCTTCTATAAATTTAAACTCCCAAATGTTATCATAATAAAAGTTTAAATAGTTTACATCATCATTTACCTCCCTACAAATCATATTCATAACCTTAATTTATTATAAGCTCCTTATTTTACATAAGATACTCAATTATTTTACATAATATCTCCATTTAATAGAATTTTCAATTCTTGTGTGGATTTTGTAATATTTTTTTTTAATATTTTTTTTCTATTGATTTGTCCACTTTTTCACTAACAACTAATCCTCTGCTCGTTATATAAATCCATCCTTAATATTTTATTACCATTAGCAGCTTTGGTTTTGATTATTTGAAGATGGGTGTAGTGTCCACTCAAAATGTTGGATCTCGAAATGCAACATAGTGATATCCAAAATCAATTGACACAATGTCTAGCCATTGTGAAATCATCCATACTCAGGTTCTAATACCATCTAACATAACCCCAAATATTCTGTGTAATAGGATTGCTTGAACTTCGACAAGCATGCAACACCACCCACATTTCATTGTGAAGGTTGGTTACTCTTCATTGGACTATGCCTCTTCACTCATGACATTTCCATACCTTCCCCTGATGAGCTACGCATTGCCTAAGCCAACCACGCCTAGAAACCTTGCCAACATGCACTTGCATATTATGTGTGTGATCTTACTTAGCCAATTTCAACAATTAAAGAAGAAACCAAACCATAAAAAAAGATATCACGTGGGAGCCCAAACCAGGAACCCAACAAGTCTTTATTAAGATAACAAGTTACAAGGACTCGTTCGAGAAATGGATAGAACCTCGGCTACAAAGAGGGTGTAAATTTTAGCCGACTACACAAAATACAAGAAACCAAACTCCTTGGGAACTCCATCCCAAATATTTCATGATTTTCTTGTTGTTGCCTCTATCTCTCTTGAAGCCTACTTCCATAACGTATCTTTTCACTTGGGAAATCTACCTCAGCTCACCTTCCTACCATAGAGATTTTTATCCTTAGCTTTAGCTCTTTGGTTGGAATACTTCTTGGTCTCTTCCTTGATTGGATGATTTCTTGGATTAATCCTTGGATTCCTTCTCCTCAAGTGCATCCAACCTATATATATGAGACGTTCTCCTCATAAGTGGGTGCCCAAGCAAAAGGGACACATTGTTTGGAAAGCCCTAAGAAAAGTGGGCACTCTCCCACAACGGTTGGCCTAGAGGCCAATCAATAACTCTACTAACCATATTTCTAGCACTTGGATGCTTCTCTTGACGCTCCTCTTGGGTGCACCTGCATCGGGTGCCCCATTCTACATATTGTTTTGACAATTCTTTGGCATGTGCCCAAACCCCTTTGTTCACAATCCCAATTGTCATGTCATTGGCGTCCACATGTGCCTGATGTGATGTACAACTATTTTTCCCATCATCAGGGTGTCTCATTGCCACGTTTTGGGCAAATGGACCTAATGGAATCTTTTCCATTTTGTTATTTGTTGAATCCTTCTTTGTCGATTGTCGAATACCCTTGTTGAAGCCTCTTGGTCACATGCCTTGCTACCGAAATCTTTGGGCCCATGCTCGATCCATCACTGCTTGTAGTTGCCTTGTGTGCTCCCCCGAAAGTGCCCAAATGCGTCAACCCACCTCTTGGTTGTGTCGCTTGTGCAAGTTGCTCATGCACCCAAATTGTTGATAGATGAATTGGTGAAGGGATGTCACCAACAACAATGCAAGGACACTACACATTAATTATACTAAACTTGTTATGATTGTTATGATATTTGATGATTTTGGTGATCTTTCATTTTAGGTATTTTTAATAAATTTTAGAATATAGAAAACAATATAAAAATAAAAAAAATAGTTGTAAATATGAAATCTTTTAAAGGGTTCATATTTAATGATTTTAAAATTATTTGTTGTATATATTTTTAACCAGTATTAGAATATAAACCTTATGTTATTCTTTTAAAAAACAAATCTAATAAAAAAATTTCAGGTAAAAATAATTATTTTACAAAGTATTCGTGAGCGTTTTATGGAAAATGATATGTTGCAAATCTATTCTATTATGTTATTATAAGGTTGTTTATTTTTAATTTCTTAAAATGACGACAACAAAATATTATTATAAAGTAAATTAAATTACTATAAATTTTAAAAATATATTCTTTTAAATAAAGAATGATTTTCTTAAAAACAAAATCTATAATTTGCAATCAATGGACTAAAGTCGAAGTGGGAAAGGCGACTCGAGGATGATTCTCTTGGAATATGTTTCTCTTGTCCCATGAAAGATTGGTTTATCAACAAAATGTCATTCCTTTGTCAGTGAGCAGAATATAAAACCTAGGACTATGCTCACATGACACCATTAAGGTATATGTCAGTGGATCAAATCACAAAATGAAATGGTGGGAGGATCGAATGATTCTATTGGTAATGTACTTGACATGAAGCTCATGTTAGATGATACCATTTAGGAGTATGTTAGTGGACCATATCACAAAATGGTGGCAGGATTGAAAGATTCTAGTGGTAAGTACCCTCTCCGAGGGTAGACAACCGTCATTCCTTTACCAGTAGATTATAAAGCCTAGGACTATACTGACATGAAGGTCACGACAAATGATACCATTTAGGTATATGTCAGTGGATGAGATCACAAAATGGATGGACGATTCTAGTGGTAAGCACCCTCTCCAAGGGTAGACAATGGTCATCCCTTTGTCAGTGGATCACAAATCCTAGGACTACGCTGACACGAAGGTCATTATCCATGATACCATTTAGGTATTATTATATCAAATCCTAAATTACAACATGGGCTACGTCCTTTTAACTATATGTCAGAAGATTGGGACACCTAGGATTATATTGAGATGAAGGTCACGAGCCATGATATGCTGACATAAACGGAAGGAACCATAATACCCTTCAGTGACATGTCAGTGGATAAAAAAGGAACCATGATACCCTTTAGTGATATGTTAGTGGATAAAAAAGGAACCATGATACCTTCACTGACATGTCAGTGGATAAAAGACTTTTATAGTTAAAACACTCAATTCAGGTTAAGTGGATAAAAGACTTTTATAGTTAAAACACTCAATTCTTATATGACGTCATAATAAAAATTTCATATAAGAAATTGGAGGGCTTCATCCTACGAACTCTAACATGATATGCTCTATAGGGAAATGCCATCATCTTAATTAACTGAATTAATTCAAGAAAGTGACATCACCTTCATGAATTAAATAGGGTTTTAAAAATGACGTCATCCTCCTTCAATATGCTTTCAAAGGAGATATGTTTGATATTCACTCATGGGCACAAGTTATTACACGAGGGAAAAAGCGTTATGGGATACAAACTGGAGTGAAATAATGGGGTTGAGGTTAGGAGTTAGTCATGGGATTAATGAGGTAACGACTACTTTGACAAAAGTTTAAGCTTACATTTTTATAGGGATTTAAAGTGGCTTTGTACAATTACGTTAGTAGTTTATTTCTGTTGATTATGTTTTATCCAACATTAAGGTTGATCTTTGCTCGAGAGGTTTATTACAAAGTGACTCAGTTAACAAGGCTTGATGGGTCGTCTTGTAGATTCTTCTTTGTTACGAAAAAAGCTGAAGTGAAACAATGTAAATAAAATATTTATTTGGAGTTTAACTCATAATATATATATATACGATAAGATTTCTAATATGAAAAATGGGTTGTCAATGCCACCTTCAAGAGTAAATGAAAAACTCAAAATGGACATTTGTATAAACTCAAACATCTTATCATTTTGAAGTTATTATCACCAGTAAGTGTTAACCTGGGATAGACTTGTAGCAACATTAGATTTCTATTTTAATATTTTT
>LPNX010287832.1:435783-535135 GCA_001517045.1 Pseudotsuga menziesii | reverse complement strand
AAAAACACCTCATTAAATAGAAAGCCATAAACATTGACACAAAGGTCCTACATTGGAGCATAAAGACCATGATAACTACAAGAGGAGGTTGGTCACGCTCATTAGGAGTTTCATCCATTTTGTAGCTAGAGGATTAGCATCAATTATGTTAATAGGCCCCAACCGGAAGTGGCAAGATGTGGGGGTTCACCTAGACCTCGAGATCATTAACTCTGGCATAGGGAATTTATTGTCCACTTTTGGGTGTTTAGGTTTCCTATAGATTAGGTTTAGGTATTCTTATAATTTCCTGCTACTTCAATCCTTATATTAAACAACATAAAATACATTATATGCTAAGAATCTTACTTAAATGAGACACAATAGTCCATTGAGAAAATTTTCAAAATATCCATTAGAGTCTTGGTGAATTATTCTATGCAATCGTCAAGTTTTTATCTTCATTTTAAATAATTGCAGAAATTATGGCTCAACAACACTGCTTAGACCTACAATATAAGAATTCATTGGAAAGATAATTATAAACTATTTAAGGGTTAATCTTATTAATTAACTCATGATGTGGTTGTTTTGTTACTACCTTGATATTCTCTTGGCTTTGAGAATGCATTATTCTCTATTGACAAGTCTAATTAACCATGGGAAGGTTCAAACTCATATATCTCATATTACCCCTTCACATCACTAGCATTTACCTATATCAAATATAATAGTAAAACATTGCACACGCATATCATAGTGGCAAAGAGGAGAAATTAAAATAAGAACACCATATATACCAATCAAAGTAACATAAAATATCATTAAATGTATTATATATCAATGCATTTCAAAGGAAAAGCTACATAATATTGTCGCAGCAGCCTGCAACGCAATACCAAAGCATAAGTGGTTAACGATATGACCGTTGAAGTGAAGATGTCACGACTAGGTGGAGTTATTATAGGCTTTAGACAAAATATTTTGGTGTTGGAAGCAAAGTCGATGCCTAGAATCCCACCAGAGGTCACAACGCAAAGGAACACATAAGCGAAAGATGTTATCTAGAGCATTAAGCTTTCAAAGGATGAGTACGCAAAGTTGTATGAGGAAAGTTCACAAGCTTTGGTAGCGCTATCAAATGATGCAACACTCTAATATATCACCACTAGGTTGGATGATGCACAAAGTAAGGTGATGAAGCTAAAAAACCCGTTAAAGACTCTATCCCTAATGGAAAGGATGGTGAAAGTCACAGAAAATAAAACCTTGCAAGTTGAAGTTAATTGGTTACATAAATAATAGTAGAAGAGGATGGAGAAAGTAGAAGAATTATAAAATGAAGCAGAGAGAGTCTCATAGATTATTGGAGGATCGCATGTTTAAATCCAAAAAGTAGTTACATGGGTTGAGACAGAAGCCTAGGGGCATCTTACTATGGATTTGGTGGAGGAACTGTGCCAACAGAAAGAAAATGTTCAAAGGATGGTCCAAGAGGTGAAGTGGATCAATGCAGAGTTTTTAAAGTAGCGGAAAACACCCCAAGTGAAAACTTAAAGTGTCTTGGGATGAGCCACATGCGAGTGTCAAGGGCTTATTGCATGGTAGACAACAAAGCATGGACTCCATAACTAATCCAACAGTTACAGGAGGTAGACAACAAAGCATCAAGGGTTTTTGAAGTTTGGCTTGACAGCATCATGGAAGGATACATCACTGAGTTCGCGGTCGACACAGTTAAATCTTACAACGACGTAGAAAGGGAGTTCTTCAATGGACCGAGAGGTAGGTTTTTGTTGTCCTTGCAATTGTCTATTAAAATGCTCATCTGCAAAAATGACATATTGAAGATGAACTTCATCGAGTATAACTCTGGTGTGTGGAGGTTGCGGGTGTCACGGAGATGAGGGTTGGATGGAATGATACAGGGAAGATGGATGGAATTACGACAGGACTGTGAGGAAAGCCAAGGAAGGAAGTGGTCTTACAAGAGGAGCAAGGTTTCGGCAAGAGAAGAGGCAGAGAATGGGGGAGAGTTCTGCTGCGATCGAGACGCGAGACTGTGAAGTAAGAAAACAGGGTATGAAGCAACCCTACAATGACAAAGGAGACGAACAGGCTACGCCCAAGCCCGAGGAAAGATCGACCCAGAGAAACAATGTACCGACACCTCTGTGCAGTGTTTGACACTCAGGAAGAAACATGAGTTTGACACTGACTTGTCTGACGTGTTGACAACACTCTAATAGTAGCAGATCGATGACTGTAGGAAGAAGGCCTAGGATGGTAGGTGATGATGTGAAGTTACCCCTGTTTGATGGGAATGGGACTGAGGATCCCGAGCAATACCGGTTCCTCTGTGAATAAGTGTGGGTTGTCAAACAAACTCTGGATGATGATGTCAAGAAGGGCCAATTGGGGAAGACCTTTCAAGTTCACGCACTGGATTGGTTCATGAAGTTTGTACAATATCCTACGGGAACTCCAGCGAAGAGTCTGGTAGAAATTAAAAAATGATTGATTGAAGAATTCAGAAAATTGAAATTTGAGGCGCAATATATCACAGAACTGAAGGAGATTAAGCAATATCCAAATGAAACTATCTGGTATTTCAATCAGCAATTCAAGAAACTGATGGAAAGAGTTAGCTTTGAGATGAGTGATGTTCATCATAAGGAATGGTTCATCGGGGCATTAGTATCTCATATCATACTACCGTTGATGCAGCAAAAGATTGCGACACAAAGCGAGGCTCTGGAGATTGCAATGAAGTTAGAAGCTTCACCTGTTGGAGAGAATGCAATATGTATGAACCAGATTCAAACACGACTGGTGAGTTTGACACTCCAGTTGAAATATATCAAGAAGGGAAAAGAATACCGCGAGGAATTTTGGTGTACTCGATGTCGCGTAGAGGGGCATCATAAGGATCAATGCCTGGATTTCTGAAACTCCTTGTTGTCAAGAGTGCCAAACCCATTAAGTTATTTCGGTATGCCATGGTGTTGTATCTGCCAAGTTTATGGGAATTGAGATGAAGATTGTGGATATATGCAGAAGATGATCATGAAGCCGATGAATTTATACTGCACATTTTCCCAGTCTATTGGAAATGAAGATAAGGATTGTCGTGCATATGATCTACTCCAGGACAAAACAATGGACATGTACTATGTGAAGGGAGAATACCATCGAATGGTGCAACAACCCCAGCAGCATCCATAGGCGGTACAACCACCACCTCAACCACAGTTTGTACCACAGCCACAATCACAGATACAGTTTGTACCACAGCCGCAATCATAGATATAGTTTGTACCATAGCCACAACCAAAGATGTTGTTTGTACCGCAACCACAACCATAGTTTGTGCCACAACCACAGTACAATCAGATGCATATGGCTCTGTAGCAGCCACAGCATACTCAACTACAACACTATGTCCAGCAGTAGCCGGAACCACCACAACAACAATTCAATCAACCACTTTATCAGCAACAAGGAGGATTCTGCGGAAGATTCAGAGGAGGATGAGGCCATGCATCAGTGCAATGTTATAATTGTGGAGTGCTGGGACATTATTGGAGAGATTTCCCACAATTTCAACCACAGTGTACTAATTGCATCGTTGTTGACACACTATTGAGAACTATCCACAACTGATCGCAAAGTGGTAGGAAGGAAATGTTCCGCAGTTGCAGAACTTGAACCAGAACCAGTTGTAGAATCAGAACCAGAACCATATTCAAAATCAGAATCAAACTGCAAATCAGAATGTGAACCAACCAGTGAATCCCCCACTGAACCTGAACCAAGGACCGGTAGTTTCGACGATCTCAGTATAATTGAGGATGCAGGATGTTGATGTTGTTGTCATTACTCGTGGAGGTACGATGACGATAGAAGATATCCCATTTCCACAAATCTGGTTGGTTGGAAAGAAGAAGGTGTAGTTTGATGTTGACGCTGATAGAGATACATTCTTTGAAGCACATGATGCGATAAGAAGAGATCTGGGTAAGTTGAATATTTATGAAATTCCAACTGCTTTTGAGTCAACTTCAGTAGCAGGGACATCGCGACATCATGGTACCTTGTAGAAATTCTTTGAAAGTTGCTTGTTGCTAGAAAAAGGATCTCGAAGCTCTCGTTGAGATTGAGAATCCATTGCATCAACCGACAAAGGGACGGAAGGAGTTCACAGTGAATTATTTACACAAGAAAATGACAGGAAAAGAGATGCGAATGAATATTCATATTGGGGACTACAAGGTAGATTCGGTCATATAGGATATAGGATCAGACGTGTTGCTGTTGCAACAACTACCCAATTTTTTTTTTGTATTTTTTAGGACCCCTTTGAAAGTCTTAGTTTTCTCCTTAAAGTGCTTTGAATTTGATTTTTTTCAGCCTTTACAATTTCCTCCCATCATTAAGAGTTCCATAGATTCATTTTTTCACTAAGGCAGAAAGTGATTTTTGATCTGCTACATCGGGTGGTTTCCCATCTTCGAGCCACTATGGTGGAGTCTTCTTTGAGGTCGGGCCGCTACGGTAGGTCAATTTTCATTTGTGAGCCGCAACAATGGGTGTATTTTTATTTCAACCCTGTAGCGAATGTATTGTTGTGATCAAGCCGCTATAGCAAGATTTTTTCTCATTTGTGCGTTGGTTGGTTTTTACTTCCACTACAGTGGAAAATTTTGTAAGTCACGCCCGCTACGGTAGTGGACCTTATGATTTGTCTTTCGGATTGGTCTCTAAGAGTCGCTACGGCGGGCACATTCTCCGGTTCGAGCCATTATGGCGGGTGGTTCTTCAATTTTGTTGCAGAAGTAATTGTCGATGCGTTGCCGCTATGGCGGAGGCATTTCTGGTTAATATCCGATCCTGGTATGACCCACCGTTGCAGAGGATGTTTGAACTCGGAGCCGCTACGGTGGCTAACATCTCATTCTCCTCGTCAATATGATTTAACGGTCGATTCACAGGGGAAGGTAGAAAAAAAAATTGGAGATGTGGGTCGGTAGTTGTGTGTGGGTCGACGTGATCAAGCCACCACGTCGGGGATTTTCCCATGATGACTTATGTTTTCGGTCGGAAGCATTCAGCGCCGATAGCATTTTTGGTATTGTACGTACAAGTTTTAATATCAATTTAAGACCCTCAGAAGGACTTTTTATTTACCAAAGTACAAAGTTTTCTTACCATTTGATTTTTTATAGAGGGAGTTGGGAATTGGAGAGTGTTTCTTCCCATTTGAGTTGATCGTGCAATTTCCCTTATGGAGCTCACGTGGCACGTGCTCACTAGTTGTTTTCAGTCACATGGAAAACCTCTGACTAGACAGGTTCAACTCATAGTAGAAATAATGACAAAGAAGGGGAGGAAGAAGCCTAAGGTTGTCGAGGACGATTGTGACAAAGAAGCTATAGAGGTCTCACTGGAAGTGAAGGATGAGAGAGTGTACGAAGACACTAAGGCAATTACAGGAGCAGAGCTTGAGCTCAAATGGGGCCATATCTACCCCATGCTGGTTGAAAGAAAAGTGCTAGAGGTTGGTTTGGGAGACCTAGCTTTGTACGAGAACATTTTGAGGTCTGGATTAACCAAAATAGCAACTAGGCTGAAGAATTTTCCCTGTGTGGAGGTCATTAGATGGATGTTGCCCAAAATAGACACAGTAGGAATGATGATAAATGATGAGGAGGGCAATCTTGTTGCATCATTCGCACCTGCATTCATTTCAACAGCCTATAGTTTACCGAAAACAGAAATAAGTGTAACCACAGAATGGGTTAAAATTATGAAGTTTGATTATACAACCACAACAAAGATGATGGTGGTTGAGGGAAATACCTGCAGACATAACAGTCAGGAGAATATGAGATGACTCATCTTCGAACCCCTTTCAGGGTAATAACATTGATGATAAGCAAGCTATATGGTAGGGCTAATGGGAAGACGTATAATTTTGGTTGGTTTCCCCTTAAGTACTATGTAGCCATGGAGGGGACAATTTTTAACTGGGAAAATATAGCTACCAGGAACTTGTCCAAATGTGTCAAGGAAGCTCAGGAAGGTTTGAAACAGAGCAAATCAGAATTTTTTATGTCTTCTTTTTTGATAGATTGCGTAATCTACCAACATAAGCTCGAGAGGCTTAAATGTGTGTGGAAAGGGGGGAAGGCCCCTATATACACAACATATCATATTCTGGGAGCCCATAAATATCATAACCATTACCATTTGATATGTGAGGAGTTCATAAGGCCGCTTCATAAGTTGATCTTTCTAGAAGATTGTCCTTGTCTATCAAAAGGAGATGTAGAATCCATAAAAGAATATGGAGATTATTTTTTCACCAAAGAAGGCACGTATCTGAGAATGTATGGAGGCACCAAAGCACCCTTACTATTTCCCAAGTATGCAACAGATTACATAGTACATAAGGAGGAAGTTAGACAAGTATTTCTAGATGGTTTTGGAAATTATTTGTTCGATATAAAGAAAGTTGTGTTCCCACCCGTGCCTTTCTATGTAGGGAGCTACAAGTTCAACAAAGTCAAGAATGCTCTAGATTTCGTTGAAGAACTGGATATGTCCCATTTTGGAGAGAAAATCTTTCACCGAAATGATTCATAAGGAAATGTGGCAGCTCACAAGGTGCATTTTCAATATGCAGACTATGTAGATAAAGAGGAGAAAGTGTTCAAGAACATCTACAGCATGGAAGCTTTAAGTAAGTGTTTGAAGGGAAAGACATATTGGGTCAAGGGAAGTAGTAGCAGAAATCCAGAACCAAATGAAGGAGGTGAGGGAGCTGCAAAGAAGGCCCAATAAGAAAGTTCTCGCAGGCTTGCAGCAGGAGCAAATAAATTGTTGGTAGAGGAAGCACAGAGGGATAAAGCAGAAGCTGCCAAACAAAAGAATGTAGAAGTTGTTTTGGATAAAATTTTGAAGTTAGAAAAGTCTATTGCTTAAGAAGCTGCAAACCCTCAGCTAGGAATACAAGATACAGAAGAGCCCACGGAGGGGCAAAATCAGGAAAATGAAGAAGTTGTAGCGAGTGGAGGTCAGGAGCAAATCCCTGTTCGGGATAATACCGAGAGCCCTCCATCCGCATCTAGCAACATCCTTACTAGGGGTCATGTCCCCATAGCTGAAATGGGGCTAATACCATTTACCCCATCTAAACAATATGATGTGGCATGATTGGAGGATATTCATTTTGATCCTAAAATGAAATCCATTACGTGGAGGACAGAGAAAACTTTGAAGGTAGGGACTCAGCCACCAGTGCCCATAGTGACAGAGAGGACGGTCATGATTAATGTAGAAGCACACCCAAAGCAAGTAGCTTCTATGGGCATTACAAATGCCTATGCCAATGCTCACAATGTCGATAAGCTTACAGAAACCATTGATCAGTATAAGGGGAAGATGGCCAAAATGAAGGAAGTTTTGAGGAAGGAAGAAAAGGTAGGCCGAGAATCAAAAATAAAATATGAAGCTACCCTATCATACTTTGAAAGGATTCAACAGGGACACAAAGATTTAGAAGAAGAGTAGGACAGTTTGAAATTATCCAATGAAGATTTAAGTAAAGAGAAATGAAATTTGGAAAACAAGGTTGTAGAAGACTATTGTTGAGTAGAAGGAAAAACAGTATGAAACCCAGGTAGCAGCATTGGAAGCACAAAAGGCTTCATTGGAGGTTTGGTTAAAGGTGGAAAATGAGAAAAGAATGGATATCGAGCCTTTGAAAAAGCATGACCTCATGATCAGAAATAAAATTTACCAGATGTGCCTCTAGGTTGGAAGAGATTTCAGGTATAGCTTCTCAATTTAAAGGCAAGACCCAGGATGTCCTGGAAATCCTTCAAGGTTGTTTGACTTGATTGGAAACAACCAAGGAACCTCCAGCAAATGCACTGATCAAAGACTCTGAGAGAGTGAATTTGGAATATGAGCTGATAGAATTTAGGAATAAACTGTTGAAGAACTGATAAGGGCAGCCCAGAGAACTAAAGGTGTTTGCATAGATTTCTGTAGAAAGGTGCTTACAAATTACAACTGCTACCAAATATCTCCCAAGAAGAGGTTAGATGAATTACTAGAGCATGAAGAGAACTTGAAACAATTGCATGAAAGATGGCAGGAGGATGAGTTGAGCATTCAACTGATCAAAATTTTGGATGAGAGAGTGCTTAAGAATGTAATAGCCCAGGCAGCAGTAAGCAACCATTTATTGGAAGATCAACTTTGATTGATTCCAGCCAGGATGGATAATATAAAATCTCAAGTTGCCAAGCATGAGGTCACTATTATATTTCTAGAGCCATTAGGGTTTGAGACAATAGTGACATATGCCAATACATGGAAGCCATTCATTAATGAGGTGGCTGGGCCCACTTAGAATGTTTGTTTTATTGACACATATTTTTTAATAGTTATATTTGCCTAAATTAGCGAACTCACAAGGAGACAAAGTCATTTTTTGTAACCGATTTATAGAGGAATCCCAAAAGGTAGGAAGACAAAAGGATATTTCAAGTCGAATAAGTATAGGTAGAGTCAATGAAGAGAAGGACCTTTCCATGCTATCTTTTTTGTGAAGTTTATTGTAAGAAGAACTACTCCCTTTTATAATAAAGAAAGCCATATTTTATGATGGAGAAGGAGCTGTGAAGTTTCAAATGCATGATATAGATTGGTCGAATGTCGAATTATTTATGTTTCAGCTTATTCTTCGAACTCTAAGATTGTTCTGACTTATGAATTACTTCCATGTTATGAATGATTTTCTGTTATTTTTATGAAACTTATGCAGTATATTGAGTAATGAATGTTTTAACTAACAATGAGCTATCTCTCTATTTACCTTTATACATGTATTCATGTATTCTGAATTATGAACAACTATCTATAATATTCTTTATGCATGTTTTGAAGTACATTACTCACCATTAAATATAATCTTTCTCCCTAGGGATAGGTCAGATAGAATTAGCTAGTTTAGCATAGGTGTTATTTGTTTGTGATTTATAAGCAAAAGGGGTAATAAGACAAGAGGTAAAAACCTGCGCATCACATTGTGAACTCTTTGATGTCTCTATCATTTGCACTTAGAATAGGCACTTGCATATCATATATAAAAGAAAACTAAAAAATATACTTAAACGGTGGACTAGGCCCAACCGATAAAAGAAAGATTAAATCGTTACTTGAACTATGTTAGCCGGATCGTAAACCAGATGAATTCCCCATATCAAACAATAATGAGCTAATTGGGAACGCTTATTGGGGAGAATCCCTACTGTTGTTAACCAGGATTTTCCAGGCCTCAACAGTTTTGGTGCTAGAAGGAGGGCCGCCAATGCATGGATGGCCGAGGAAATTCATTTTCTTGAGAGCACTACACCGGTGGCAGTCCTGAAACCAGTTTCCCTAAAAGACCTAGTCCTGAAGAAAAAGTCACATAGTATCTCTATTCCGTTGATAATCAGGTGGTTGATGATGTAAGGAGAATCACAAGGGCGTATGCAAAAAATATTGGGGGATTGCCCATTATTCCTGCCTTGCCTAGAAGAGAAGTTCGTAAGAAAGACTGTCCTTACCATGAGGATTTAGTGTTAGTGGGAGAATTCAAAGAGCTTGTAGAAACAACCTTGTAAGATCTTGTGCAACCTCTAAATCAGTTAGGACTAGATTCCCCTCACTGCTCACCTTTTCGAACCCCTGACCAATCTCCACCTAGAATCATGGAAAATGTGAATGCAAATCAACCTAATCCACCACCTTCTTGGAGGGATAGGTCCCCTCTAAACCTCACTCCTCCATTACATGCCGTGCCTCAGAATTTTGATAAGTCATTGCCCAATTTTAAATTGAATGAAGGAATTTTTGTGGATGATCATTTGCAAAGTTTTTACCTAGATTTGGAAGGTTTACAAGCAGCTGAGCATGAAGACATAGTCTGGAGATTGTTCCCACATACCCTCAAGGGTAAAGTAGCCTCATGGTATTTTTCCTACAAGAAAAATCAATCCCAAATTGGAACACCTTTGAGAGATTGTTTAGAAACAAGTATGGAACCCAAAGAACTACTGCTACTTTAATGAAAGAAATGCTTTCCCTCAGAAAGGAAAAGAAAGAAAGGGTGCATAAATTCACTCAGAGATTTGTTTCCCATCTAAATAACTTTGATGTAGCTATAAAACCTACTGAAAACACCTTAATTGAGTATTACACTTCATCCCTTGGTCCCGACCTGGCTATGTTTGTCAAAATATAAGTTAATCCCACCTTAGTGGAAACATATGAGGAAGCTGAGAAAGTGGAAGCCGAAATGGAGAGTATAGACCAATATCCTACATAATTAGAGGAAATTTTTTTTGGAAACGAAAATCCTTTGTTTTTAACTAAGCTTAAAGATGAGCAGTCACAGGAATTAGATGGTGTGGTAAAAATGATGCATAAAATTTCAAATAGAGTAATTGATCTAGAAAAGGAGAAGGAGGCCCATAGGAAATTCAAACCTTATTACAAAAGGGGGATGACAATGGTCCATCCAAACCTCCCTTTCACAGTCCCTATGCGATGAACTTAGCTAAAGTGGGAATGGGAAATTTGTGTACATTCCATCAGCAGCCTCACTCTGAAAAAATTTCCCACAGTGGATAAATTCTATGACTTTAGTGATGAATAAGTTACTAGATTCCAAGTTAACAGAAACTGTGGATGAAGGAGAGAAAGGTCATGACCAACAGAGACACAAGAATAATACACTATGGTTTTATGGGATTGTGTATCCATGCTTAGTATAGAGGATGAAGGCCTCACTGATGAAGAAAAAATATCAGAAACAAATGTTACAACAAGGAGTCAGGGCCCATTGAAAGAGGATAACACAATAATGCCCAAGATAAAGAAAATTCAGGAGAACGTGAAAAAGATCAAGAATAATAATTAGACCATTAATATACCATAGTTTGTCATCACTAGTAAGAATCCCAAGGTAGTCAGTACATTTGTGAAGTCTACAGAAAACAAAGTTGAAAATATCAAGAAAAATTCCAACGAGCATGAAATGGGATATGACATAGTAGAAGATATTAAAAAGGCCAAGGAAAACATCTCTTTGTTTGAAATGTGTAACCTACCCAACAAAAGGAAAATTTGTTGAAATCACTTGAGACACCTATAACGAAACCCTAGAATGATAACCAGTCTGAGGAAGAGATTGGTGAAGAGAGTATAGGGGGGAAGTCTAAATATAGAACACCAATGTTCCTACTTACTTTTGAAATTTTTAATTTCAACGTACATAACATTCTAGTGGAATCTAGAGCATCAGTGAATGTGTTGAGGCCTAGAAAATCACACATAACAGCAGTTAGGGATTCTCCCCAATAAACGTTCCCAACTAGCCCATTACTATTTGGTATGGGGAATCCATTCGGTTTAGGTCCAGCTATCATAGGTCAAGTAACAAATTAAAAGGTTTTACCGGTTGTGGCCCAGTCCACCGTTTATATTTTTTGTTTTTTGTGTTTCAGTTATGATGTGCAAGTGCCTAACTAAAATGCAACTGATAGAGATAACGAGGAGTGTCACAATGTGATGTGCAGGTTCTTACCTCTTGTCTTACCTCTCTCGTATCTAAATCACAAATAGTAAGAAACTAACTAAAACTAACTAACCTATCCATGGGGAGTAGAATTATCAGTTAACAATGAGTAATGTATTTATGCACATGTATTAGGAACAATTACAGATAGCTGTTACTTATTTCAGAACACATGAACATTAATAGAAATATGAACAACAAGATAGCTTATTGTTTATGACAACCTTCATTACTCACAGTGGAAATTTCACAAAATAAACTAGAGTACATTCATAACATGAAGAAATTCAAGGAGTTAGAACGATCTCACAGTTAATGGAAGTAAGTTGAAAATGAAATAGTTCACATTCAACTGATCCATAGCAAAACATTTGAAACATCCCACCAAACTTTCTCCAGCAGGAAACTTGTAACTCTATATTGCAAAAGGAAGTAGTTCTTCTTACAATATACTCTCAAAAATTGCTTGGGAAAGAAGTCCTTTCTACATCTAAGCTCTCCTATATTTATACAAAAAAAACAAAAACCTTTGGGCTGCCCCTCGATGACTCTTGGGTTCCCCAACTTTTCAGTTCCAAAATTTGTCTTGTAGTATGTGCTCATAACTTATACAATATATTACATTTTAAATCAAAATTTTATAGAACAATTTATGAAGAGGGGCCCGCTTGGTCATTTATGAAAATTTTCCATGCTCGGGTCTCTGGTGCTATGCCTTCAAAATCGGGGGTTCAAGAAAATGGATATTTATCTCATACTTAGCAACCTGATTCTTAACTGCTTCCTATCCTCGTCGGACTCAAGCGCAGCTGATCTTCTAGTAAGTGTATACTTACTACTACATGTGCCACTGCATTCTTTAGAATCTGTTCATCCAGATCCTTGACTTGTTGGATCTCCTGCTCATCTTCCTGATACCTGTTATGTAGATGTTCTATAAACAACTCATGTTATGGTATCGCATCCAATCTTTTTTCTGCAGAAACCTGGCATCTATTGTATGTTACAAGCACTCTCCTATAGTATTCGGCACATACTCCCTTTGTTTTCTTTACAGTTTTCTTGAATTATTCTGCAACATTAATTGCAAACTCCAATAAATCATATTCATGTTTCAGACTCTGCTGGTCTTTAACCGATAATTCCGTAGGAGACTCCTTATTTGCTTTGGTCCATACCATCCTTCCTGTCCAAACCTCCAAAATATCTTGAGATCTGTCTTAAAAATACGAAGTGGTGTCCAAAATTTCTTCTAATCTGCTATCTATTTGCAAAATCTTACACCTTTCTTCCTCAATGCGCATTTGTAGTTGGTGGATCTTCCTTCTTTGAGCTAGAACATGTTCCTTCAAAGACTAGACTTCTGTCTTTTGTTCCATAGAATCTTTCAGTGATGCTGTCAATGAAATATTATGCCCCTCCAAAACTGCTACCTGCATTTGATATTGTTTCTCTCTTTCTTTAGTGGTAGCCTTCTCTGATTCTAACTCAATGACCTTGTTTTACAACTGGACCTTCTTTGCACTTAGAGTTTCGTAGGACACCTGAAGGTCATTTTTCTCAGTTTTCAACACTTGGTGCCCTAGTTGTAGCCTTTGTAATTAAGCTAAACTGTCTTGAGCACTCTTTTCCGTTTTCTCTGTAGAAACTTCTAAAGCCTCCTTATTTTCCTGTAGAGTCTGAAGTTCTATTCTAGAATTCTTAACTCCCTTCATCACGTCTTCGTATTTCCTCTTCGGCTCCTAACCTTCCTTTCTTCCCTTCTTCAAATTTTCTTTTAATTATGCTGCATTATTTTTCGACTACTCGAGGTCTGTCATAATCCTGTCTACATTGTCTTCAGTTTCCTGGGTTAATGCCACCTTAGCTCTAGCTATCAATCTTGGATATACATCCATTCCATGCACCAAGGTTTTACCCATTATCATCTTTCCCGACTGTCCCCCAGTTTCAACCTTCTTCTCGGTTCTTTTTGCAATCGTTTTCCTCTCCTTATCATAGAAGATAGTATTGAATTCATGGATCTCCTCCCCTTCTATAAGCATGAAACGGATCAAATTCATTCCATAAAAAGAAGCTTGTCCCAGTGTACTATCAGAAGCTGCAGCAAGATCCCAGGGATCAGGACTAGATTGTTTGTGTCCTTGATCTATGGAATCCTGTCTTCCCTATGTATCTACCTGTTCAGTATTCTATTCATCTTTTTGAGATCCTATTAATCTCAGACCTTCAGTTTCTTCTTGTCTTTTCTTTATCTCTGCTTCTTCATTTCTCTTTTTCTCCTCCTCTTCCTTCCTTCCTGCTTCCTATCCATCTCTCTTTCTTACTTCTTCTTCATTCTTCATCCAACTCTCTACCTCCTGTGCTAGCCTTCTAGCATCTTCTTCCCTGTTTTTGGCCTCTTCTTCTTCCACTTTATTAGTCTTCTGTGAGGTTTTTCCCTTCCCTCCCACAGTAGTGATTTTCTGTTTAAATCTCTTTTTTAGGGTAGTCATCTTCTTTGCACTCCTAAATTTTTCCTCGTCCTTGTCCTAGAAGTTGGTATATTCAAAATGAATGCTTGCCTCTTTGCAGTGATCTGCTACCTTATTTTGGGAGTCATTCCTATGAAAGTTCATTTCACCAAAATGGAAGTGCTCCAACTCCTGCACAAATTCTGCAGTCTGTTTTACCTTTGAAAAATTATAACTCCCTAGCCAGAAAGGTTTGGCAGGATATGTTGTCTTTTTATGTTCGAACAAGAAACTTCCCACACCATTAATATATACCTGCCTAACTGCTTCTTTATGTAGCGCATAATCAGTGGCATATTTAGGGAGTAGAGAAGGTTCCCTGGAGCCACCATACATTTTGATATACATTCCTTCCTCAGTCAAATAATAGTTTCCATATTCCTCAATGACTTTGAACGCTTCTTTTGACATGCAGTTGTATTCAATCAGGAAAATTAGGGTTTACAAAGGCATGATGAAGTGCTCAAATATCTCTCTATAGTGGCTATAGTATTTGTGAGCCCAAAACAATTTATATGCTGTGTATATTGGGGTCGTGTCCCTATCCCAGTTACATCTCAAGCTTGGAAAAGACTTGGTACATAGTATACAATCAACTAGGATAGAGCTCATGTAGAAATCTGACTTCTTCTATGACACCCCTCCCAATGTTACGGATATGCATGTTGAGAGGCTATTAGACACTATGTTTGGCCAATTAAATATGGTTCCTTGAGTGGCCACATAGAAGATAATTGGTATCCATCCTATTTTGAATCTTTTCCCGTGAGCTCTACCAAAAATCCTATTCAGCATTAGTGTAATAAATATATAGGGAGTCTGGAGAGTGGATGTATCATATTCTCCTGAGGGCTTGGTTTGAAAGTTCTTCCCTGGTATCATCATTCTTTTAACTGTTTCTACCAGGTCAATAACTATCTCTTTCAACCAGATTTCTGTCATGTAAATCTGAGCAGGAGGAAAATGATATGCCATTGAGACATATGCAGGGTTGTAGGCAGCGTAGCCCTTCTTATCAGTATTTTCAAGGATCATCATAGTTACATCTGCCCTAGGCAAAATCGAACCAATCACCTCTGAGCACGGGAACAACTCAGGTCTTGTGGCTACTTTCATAAGAGCCGATTTCTCGATGTTTGCATAAATAGTAAGCTCTTTGAATCCTGCATCAGGTATGTTTTGATTTGCAATCATCATGTATATCTCTCCCCATTTATAATCTGGTTCGACCCCGGTGGTAGCTTTGGTATCTTCATATATGTATTCAACCCTGGTGATGATCTCAACCTCTGGTTCTCCTTCAACAACTAGAGCCTTCTTCTTTTGTCTTTTAGACATATCTCCTTTGTAGCAATCACCCTGTCATAAACATAACATGTTCTTAGACCATTCAGCATTTAACAAGTGAAACAATAATAACAAAAAACTATATCAATCTATTTACCTCTTCAATATGCATTTTGAAAAATGAACTATAAACAGTATTAATGAATGAAAAGAAAAATGACAAGGCAAAAGAAAATCTTGCAAGTTGTGCTTATAACCCTCTAAGTCCACTGTCTGTAACCAAAATCACAAACCTGATAGAACTTAGACTCCTCATATTAATCTAGGTCACATCTGAACTAACTCGAACTCCTCCGATAAAGTCATGAACCACATTATCGATACTGCTAATCCTCAAAACACTAGACCCTATACTTTGCTCCTCCTTGTGGAAAACCCTAACTAGACCAAAACAATGAAAACCTCTCTCGTCGCAAAAAAATAGGGTAAACGTATACACAAATTTAAAACCTCCCCCAGACAGCCATGAATAACCAGAGAATGGGTGGTGCAGACAGCGTAACGCTTGTCTACACCAACCCCTTAATCTTTTGGAAAAGAGTAAATCATACATAATGGCTCAATCATGTTGGCCCAAAAGAAAAATAATGTGAATAGCTAGCTCCTCAACCCTAAAATAAAAATACTCATGCATACTACGGAGATAAACATTCCAACCCATCCCATGGGAAAAACCTAACCGGGGAAAACCTAAGCAGGGAAAAACCACATTTTCAATCAACCAATAAAAATCAAGCAATAGGGTCGTGGATTGCCTACCTGGAAAAATGTAGTACAGTCGGCGGGATGACCCAAAACCTCCACAATAGCACACTAACGATTCAGATCTGGATAGCTGGGCATGTGAATGTTCAATCAACAAGGACTGGAGCAATCTTCGAGTTTGACTACGGATAACAATAAAATAATGCTCCACCTCTATATATAAACCTTCGGTAAAAAGAATCGGCGGGAAAACCCTATCAGCGGTTGAAAACACTAAACATTGGGAGGATAGTTCAATTGACAACTGCAACAACAGACAACAAACAAACTATAGGTCCCACGAGACTGTTAAGTCTGTCGACATCAGAGACTCTTAACACTAAGTGTCGGAGCTTCAAAACTAAGAATTTCCATAGTGTCGGCGATGCCAAGCATTATCATCATGATGTTTATACATCGAAGATCAGAATCATTAACATTTAAAGCATCAGTGAGGAAACTAACTCCCACAACACATTATTAGTGATATATAAAAATAATCAATCGAATTACTTTGAATTAAAAAGGTATCGGAGCTCATACTTCTAAGTTATCGACGATCGGAGAGACTAACCTTCAGACTACTCATCAACTTCCCTCAGAAACTTCGGTGGCATAGAAGACAAGCCTTCCGACTTATTTGTCAATTTATCTCCGACAACGATAAAATAAAATCACCGACAGTTAAAAAAGGTTTAAACAATAAAACACAAGGGAGATAAAACATGGATCGGCGAGAAACAAGACTAATCATCGGAACGTTCACTGTTTTCCTTTCGAAACATCAGCGGCATAGAGGACTAAGGCTCCAGTTCATTCATCATTCCACTCCCAAAACAACAGAAAAATAGTTGACTGAGCTTCTGACTTCAAACGATCAATTTCTTAATTAGAGAAAACTATACTTCCAGGAGATATTTAAATAAATCAAACAAACCTGGGCTAGATAAAATCAAAAGGAGGGTCCAAAATTTTACAAATTTGGGAAAAAATTGTTACAGCTGCAACAATTGGTGACTACGTGTCAAACACAGATCTCTGAAAACTTTCTTCTTTGATCAACATACTGTTTTGACAATAAATACCAACATGCTAAATTCTTCTAGATGTCTGGTTTTCCCAAATGGCAGATGTATGCACTTTAATCATTGATGATAGTCCCATTTAGGAAAAATGAAACCAAGATTTCAATGTCTAGATAACTCTTTTGAGGCCAGGAATATGAGTTTCATTTTTTCCTCTGTCTTAGGGTAGCTTCCATCTTAGACACCACAGGATTTTAACATATGGTAAACAGAAATATTCGTTTGTTCCTCATTCCCATGCCATTTTACATTTTTGTGCTTTTGGACTTTTTTCCTCTTTTGAGTCCTCCTTTATGCCTTCTTTCTGAAATTTTTTATTCAGGCTCCTCTATCCATAGTGTCCTTTTGTGTGAGAGATGTATTTAATTTTCAGCTCACGGACGGAGAAGAACTTTGGCAATCATGTACTAACATGGTTCAGTACTTTGTCTTGATACATATTGCTTTCTTAGGATATTTTGACTCTTATTTTCCTTTTGGATTTCAATTCCTGGCATGGGATCATTTAAATGTAATATACTATTTACCTTACTTCCTCTCCATGGGTCTTTTGTTGTCACCCTCGAAGACATTTTTTAATGTGAGATGGATGGAGCCTCGAAATAGTATTCCAGACCTTTTGATCCTAAGTTATTTCACAAGGATTAAGTAGGACTTCAATGTGTTCATAACTATTTAGGAAAACTGTTGAACTAGAAGTTATTTCCAATAAATTAATAGTACACAGTATTGTAATCAAGGATTTTAGTTAATCCAGAATTTTGATGAACTCTATGCAACCAAAATTTGTGCTTCTTTATTACAATCAATCAAAACCTAACTAAAACAAACAAAAATAAAACAAACCAATCCATTTATTTATGTACAAGATAACCAAAACTTAAAAATCAAGAAAAATAGGGTTTGAGACCTAAACCATTAACTGGTAAGTTCTCTTCCCACCCCTGTAAGTCTTGCAACTTGTAATTTTAGGGGCCAAGCTTTGTTGCAATTTGAAAAGGGCCTACCCATAACTGTTGAAACTTAGTGTGCTTTCCCTTTTCATCATGAGGATGATCCCACTTAAGAACCAAATCTCCTACCTCAAATTCTTTGTTCCCAACTTTATGCTTATCAAACCAACGTTTCACTATTTCCTGTTGATGCTTAAATCTTTCTTTGGCTTTGGACCTAGACTCTTTCGACTTCAAAAGATTATAGATTCTGATTTGTAGGATTTCGTTATCGGTACCTCTAGACTCCTGAGCTATTATGGAAGAAGGTAATAGAATGTTGGGAGGAATAATAGCTTCTTTTCCATAAACAAGTGTGTATGGTGACACACCTAAGGAATTCTTGGGTGTGACTCTATCATCCCAAAGAGCATTTGGTAACGCTAAATGCCAACTTCTCTGATTTTCTATCATAGTTTTCTTTAGGATCCTAATCATATTTTTATTTGTAGATTATGCCAAACCATTTCCTTGTGGGTAATAGTTTGCAGAATAATGAAACTTGATTCGTCTTTCATTAGCAAATGTAGTTAATCTAATAGAAGAAAAGTAAGTAGCATTATCAAAAACCAGGGAAATTGGAACCCCAAACCTGGTCATTATGTGATCCTATAGGAAATCCATGACTGCATCTTCATTTACTTTTCACAATGGAATAGCCTCAACCCATCTAGTGAAGTAATCAGTCACTATCAAAATATACTTTTGTTGCAAAGAGGAATTTGGGTTTATTTCCCCAATAATATCGATGCCCCATTGTTCAAATGGTTCTGATATAATTACAGGATTCAATGGTCCTGCTGCTTTGGCTTGTCTTCCAACACACCTCTGGCAGGCATAACATTTTTTGACATGAGCATGCACATCCTTAAACAGTGTGGGCCAATAGTATCCGGCTTTGAGAATCTTATGTGCTATTGTATCTCTGAAAAAATGATCTCCAGCAAGCCCATCATGCAATTATGCTATGACCTTCTTTACATCTTCCTATTCTAAGCACCTGAGAAAAACTCCATAATAATTCTTTTTGAACAATACTTCATCAATTATCTGATATGAAGTTGATTTCAGATGTAATGCTCTTCACTGTTTGGCACTCCAATGCTCTGGTAAATATCCTTCTTGAAGGTAATGAACTAAGTCCCGGTACCAGGAATCTGGAGCTATGAACAAAGGACACACATCCACCGTGTGTAACTCGGCTTCATTATCCCAGTTGTTTTCTTCATTGTTTTGTCCTTCAGTCATTAATTTGCATAATCCTTGTCCTTTTACTATGGATGCTGGTTTGAACTCAAGATCATATTCTTGTAAGGCAGTTACCCAGTTGCCTCTTCTTTGTCCTAATTCTTTTTGTACAAAAAGAGATCTTACAATTGGGTGTGGAACTATTACCTTAGTGCGATTCTTAAGTATATATGGCCTGAATTGTTTTACTGCTTTAAAAAATGCATAAACTTGTTTATCAACAGCTGAATAATTCAATTCATCTCTCTATAGACCAGTGCTCATAAATGATATGGGGTACTCATCTCCCCCATCTTCCTTTTGTGTAAGCACAACTGCCAATGAATCATCAGATGCAAAAGTGTACAGAATAAAATCCTTTTCAAAATTTGGACTTTTGAGAGATGGTACATGAGCAATATATGTATTTATCTTACTGAATGCATTCTTATCCACATCAGTCCATTTGAATTGTACACTTTGTTTAACCATTTGCTGCAAAGGTTTGACAATTTGATCAAAATCTGGTACAAACCTTCACACAAAATTAATTGTCCCCATGAATGATTGCATACCCTTTTTGTTATGGGGTAAAGGGATTTATTATATGGCTTTAATCCTTTCTGGGTCTATGGAGATCCCTTTCTTAGAAACAACATGACCCTGTAGCTTTCCTTCTATGACCACAAACACACATTTCTTAGGATTCAGTGAAATACCATATTTCCGACAATGCTTGAAAATTTGTTTAAGATGGAATGCATGTTCCTCTATCTTTTTTGAAAATATTGTGACATCATCGAGATATACCACAACACTACGGCCAATCAGATCGTGGAAATCTATATCCATGGCCCTCTAGAAAGTAGCTCCAGCATTAATAAGTCCAAAGGGCATTCTCCTTTAAGCAAAAGTTCCCCATTTGGTTCTGAATGTGGTTTTAATTCTATCTTCTTTTGCTACTAATATTTGATTGTAACCAGAGAATCCATCTAATAATGAAAACAATTTAGAACCTGAAACCATCTGCAATATCTGCTCCATGGGTGGGACCGGATAGTTCTTTATCTGAAGCACGATTCAAGTTTCTGAAATCTACACATAGACTAATTTCTCTTGACTTTTTTCTTACTGGCACCAAATTAGAAACCCATTCCGAATTTATGACTTTGAATATGATTTTAGCATCCAACAATTTTTTCACTTCACTTTGAATTAAAGGTTCCAACTTCGGATGCATCTTCCTCGAAGTCTATTGGTAAGTATTGACTCCAGCTTTAATCGAGATGACATGTTGTATAATATTTGTGTCATAATTTTTAAGCTCTTCATATGTGCAGGAAAACACATCTTTATACTATTTGAACAAACTAATGAACTTACTTCTTTCACTCGGAGAACATCACTTTCCCAAATGTACATATTTGGGTTCAACTTCAGTCTCCAAATTTATTAGCTCAAATTGCAAGGATGAGCTATGAGTCTTGACACTCACTGGTTTTCTGAACTTGTTGTTTAAATTGAACATTCGTTCCAAGGTCCTGACTCCCTTAGGAATAAAGTTCCCAAATTTTAATTTTGCTTGATGTTCTTCATCATCTATTATTGCTCCTTTAAAAGTCTCATCATTCATCAAGCATTCCAAAATTTGTTGATCATCGTCAAAAACCCGTAGATTGGTGATCATGTCTGGAACTGAAGGCCTAAAAAGTAATTCAATAGAGCATTTGTTATCTGAAGGTACCAGCCTTGCTGCTGAGGAAGCTAGTAAGTCAACTGCTGCATTCTTTAATCTAGGAATGGACACAATATTGAATGCATAAAAATTTGTAAGCAAATCCCAAACTTCATTTTGGTAATTTTCAAATGAGGTGAAATGCAGTGTATCTTATTTCAAATTTGCTTTACGACTATTTCAGAATCCCCATATACTTTCATATTTTTTACTTTTAGTTCAATTGCTTTTTTAAGTCCCTGAACTAGTGCTTCGCATTTAGTTGTATTATTGGTACATTCAAACTCTAACCTACAAGAAAGAAAATGTTTATTTTTTATTGGATCAATCAAAACACAACCAGCTCCTAATCCCTCCAATGTTTTAGAACCATCAAAATAAAGAGTCCAAAAACTATCTACTTCTACTAAATTTAAATTACAAGCTACATCTAAAACTAGATCTACTATATTACAGTCAATTTCGTCAGCCCGTGAAAATCGAAGGAGATTGGGCTGGGTGTTAGATATATTGTTGGCTTCTTTAGCTTGGTAATTTACCAGTTCCAATTCAATGAAGTAATTTCCCAACATAGAATTCACGGGTTCATTTTTTCCCTCCAACTGAGTGACATTGTATTTCATTTGAGGCTCTCTTAATACTTTTATTTGGTTGGGACTTCCCTTATGAGGAAACCACAGATGTGACCAATCAGATGCAAGTATCCATCTAGCCTTGCCGACCAATCTCGACTCAACACCAATCCATAAGCATCTGGTATGTCTGCTACTACAATGTAAATATACTGACATACCCTCTCATCTACAGATAAGCGAATCAGAACATCTTCCATTTCCCCTATTACTTTCACAACTCTCCTGTCTAACTGAAGAAACTGCCAAGTGGATGGTTTAGGTTGTCCATTTATTTTCTTGCAGACTGAAAGTGGCATAATTTTGACTGATGATTTTGAGTCTAATAAACAATTGTGCACATTATAGTTGAAAATCTCAAAAGTTAGGATAAATGTTGGGGTTTTATACTTAGACTTACCTCCCACACTTGCCTCACCAATTTCTTCTTCAAGTTGGTTTTCAATGGGAAGCTCTTCTTCAAGTACCGTAAGTGATTTTAACAGTTTCTCTTTCTGCTGAGGTACATTACACATTTCAAACAATGAGATATTTGCCTTAGATTTTTTAATATCTTCCACAATATCATACCCAATCTCATGTTCTTTGAGATTTGTTTTGACATTATCAATCCTATCTTCAACAGGCTTAACATGTATGTTAATTTTCTTCGGATCTTGACTTGAAATGGTAAATTCAGGTATTTTAATAGTTGTAGTGTTCTTCTGTATCTTCTTCATATTTTCTTGAAGTTTCTTAATCTTTGGAAGTATTGACTTGTCTTCTTTTACCAAACTCTGACTTCTTGTTGTCACATTGGTTTCTGATGTTTCCTCTTGTTTCAGAGAATCTTCCTCTTCTGTATCAAACATTGAGACACAATCCCATAAAACTAAAGCATCTTCCTCTTGTTTTTCTGTAAATTGATTATCTTGTTCTTCCTCCTTACCAGTTTCTGTTAGTTTTGAGTCCAATAACTGATTCATTACCAATGTCATAGAATTTATCCATTGTGGGCAGTTCTTTTCAGAATGAGGTTGCTGATGAAAGGTGCAAAAATTATCCATGCCTACATCAGTTAAATTCATTGCTGCAAGACTGTGTGGAGGAGGTTTAAGTTGATTGTTGTCCTCCCTCTTTTTATGGTAAGACTTATATGATTTGTGAGCTTCCTTTTTCTTTTTCTAAATCTATCACTCTGTTGGATAGCTTTTGCATCATCTTCAACATCCCTTCAAAATCTTGTGACCGCTCATCCTTAGGTTTGGTCAGTAATAAAGGTTTTTTGTTTCCAAAGTCTTTTCTTTCGACTGCACAGGATAATTTTCTATTCTCTCCATCTTAGCCTCTACCTTCTAAGCTTCTTCGTAGGTTTCTGCTAATGTAGGTTTGACTAATATCTTGGAAAACATGGCCAAGTCAAGTCCTAGAGCTTAAGTATAGTATTCAATCAGAGCCTTTTGAGATGGCTTATCAGCTGCAGTAATTTTTTTTAGGTAAGCAGCAAATCTTTGAGTGAAATTATGCACTTTTTCCTTTCTTTCTTTAAAGCACATAACCCTTTCATTAATGCTGCATGAGTTTTATAGAATGCATATTTACTTCTAAAAATTCTCTCAAATGTGTCCCAATCTATGATTGAATTTGCAGGAAGGGAAAAATACCATGAGGCCGTTGTTCCTTTCAGGGTGTGTGGAAACAATCTACATACCACATATTCATGCTCTCCTACTCATATTCCTTCTATAGCAAAGTAAAAAATTTGCAAATGATCATCTATCAAAATTCCTTCACTTGGGTCAAACTTAGGAAACATTTTGTCAAAAGCTTGAGGAAAATCATGCAAGGGAGGTGTCAGTTTTAAAGGTGACCTAGCCCTCCAAGTAGGTGGTGGAGGTGGTTGGTTTGCATTTGCATTAGCCACAACTTTGAGTGGATAATGAGGTTGTGACTGACCAGGAGTATGGAAAGGAGAACAGTAAGGTGAACCTGGGTCCAATCAATTTAAAAGTTGGTCAACTCCCTGTAAGGTTGCTTCTACCAGTTCTTCAAGATCTTCTACCAACATTGAATCTTCTAATTTAGGGCGATCTTTCTTCTCATATTCTCTTCTGTGTAATACATGAATACATTAGAGGAAATTTCACCTCAAAATGGGCCTCCTAAAAAAAATAATAAAATAATATTTATTAATTTTGGAGGAAGAAAAGAAAATTTTATTTTTTTGTTTGTATTTTCGACATATCTCCTTGTGTTTTTACTCAAATTTTGATCGGGAGAGCTCATTGGATGCAGAATTAAATTCTGCATCCAACGAGTACCCACTCAGTATACTTTTAACGGACTCTGCTACTCCAAAAACAAGAAATACCTAAAAAACGTGATGATGATGTCATCATCACATTTTTTCAGGTATTTCTTATTTTTCGGGTAGCAAGGTCCGCCAAAAGTATGCTGAGTGGGTACTCATTGGATGCGGAATTTAATTCCACATCCAACGAGCTCTCCCAATCGAAATTTGAGTAAAAAAGGGGAGATATGTCGAAAATACAAACAAAAGAAGTAGTTTTTTTTATGATACCTATCCCCAAATTTATATTAAAAAAGTGTTTAAGACCTATACGGTATTTCAAATTTAAAGCAATTTCATTGGCTAACACATGATGACATGGAATTTGAGTTAAAGTTAAAAGGCCCATTTTGAGTTGAAATTTCCTCTAATGATCAGTAATCCTTCGATCTTCTTTGCATATTCCCTAGTAATTCTTCTCAGGTCATCAACTACTTTGTTATTGATAGGATATAGATACTCTTTATCTTCAAGAGTTGGATTGTGAAACAAACTGCTTTCAGAACTGTCACCGATGGAGTAATTTCGAGGAAATAGGTTTCCTCGGTCAGCCATGCACTGGCGGCCCTCCTTCTAGCGCCAAAAACTGTTGAGGCCTAGAAAATAATAGGTAACGATAGTTAGGGATTCTCCCCAATAAATGTTCCTAACTATCCCGTTACTGTTTGGTATGGGGAATCCGTCCGGTTTACTGTCTGGCTACCGTAGGTCAAGTAACAAATTAAAAGGTTTTACTGGTTGCGGCCTAGTCCACCATTTATATTTTTAGTTTTTTGTGTTTAAGTTATGATGTGCAAGTGCCTAACTAAAATGCAACTGATAGAGATAACGAGGAGTGTCACAATGCGATGCGCAGGTTCTTACCTCTCTTGCATCTAAATCACAAACAACAAGAAACTAACTAAAACTAACTAACTTATCCCTAGGGAGTAGAATTATCAGTTAACGATGAGTAATGTATTTATGCACATGTATTAGGAACAATTACAGATAGTTGTTACTTATTTCATAACACATGAAAATTAATAGAAATATGAACAACAAGATAGCTTATTTTTTATGACAACCTTCATTACTCATAGTGGAAATTTCACAAAATAAACCAGAGTACATTCATAACATGAAGGAATTCATGGAGTTAGAATGATCTCACAGTTAATGGAAGTAAGCTAAAAATGAAATAGTTCACATTCAATTGATCCATAGCAAAACATTTGAAACATTCTGTTATCCCTAAAGTTGAACCTAGACTACGGGATTCAAGCTTAAGGAAATCTTGTTTAAAAATGTAAAAATTAAATGAAATCAAACTGAAAACATAAACTGGTATGAAATCAGGGCTAATGGAAAATCACACTATTTCTAGAGAAGTAGGCTGGTGTAACATGAAAACTGTATATAAAATCAAACAATCACTACAAAGCTGGACTAGTATGAAATCAAGTCTGTTTTGTACATATCACACAATCATCACTGCACATACTGGTATACTATGAACACTATAAAAGAATCACAGAGTTATCAAAAGGGTAGGTTGGTAGGTCAACTAGAGATACAAAATAATCAACATGAACTGTGTAACACAAAATCAAACACAAAATTCAATATCCAGGTCACTATGATCATAAAATCAAGAAGTGAAACTGCCTTGTTTCTAGAAAATATAAAGATAATTGCTTTTCATAGTAAGAATTAATGCAATGGGATTTAATGGACCATGTGCATAACAAAATTACTAGAAAAACAACTCATAAAATACATAGGAAAATCATCATCATTTTTTCATTCAAAAATATAACCTGTTACTGAAGCTGCAGAGTGCTTATGCTACACAGATAGTGCTTACAATTTAGCATGCATAATCTCAAAACTGCCAGCCTCTGTCTCCTAGTCGAGACCCTTCTTTTATACAAAAATATCCTATCCACAAAATAACAATAGATCCTATATTCAAGGATCGAACTCCTCCAAAATTGGGAAGTTAATCCCTCTAAACAGTATTGGACTACAAGTGTCATACATGTGTCAAAAAGAAACAACATAAGTTCAAAATCAAATAACAATTTAACACCTACAGGATTCTAGAAGCCTCTGCTAATGTGGCTAGGTCATTAAGAATCTGTGAACGCTTTTGAAGTCGAGAAAACTCAGCATCTTTACTATTTTCCTTGTACTGGGCTTTGACCTGCTCCAACTGTCTTTGAATGGCTCGCTTCTCCTTGAGAATGTTCTTGGAAATTACTAGCAGCTTTTGGTACTCTGCTTCTTTGTCTTCCATGTCCTCATGGAGTATTTTATTAGCCACCATTAGTTTCTCATTTATGTCTTGTAAGTATCTTGTTTTCTCTTTATAGGTTTGCAGAGATCTCTTGCATTGAATTAACTCTGGGGGCATATCCAAATCCTCTTCTCTCATGCAACCTCCTTTTTTAGGCAAACTTATTGATACTGAGCCTTCATCAAGATTGTCTTGATTGTCTGTGCAAAACACTGCTGGTATAGATCCTACTACACCCTGCATATCAATAAACTCTTCCATATCTTCACAGTACCTGTCCTCTGCTTTGTGTACTGTTCCCTCACTACCAGCATCTTCTATTACTACAACATCCATGCCCTCTTTCTGTGTTGTTCTTTCCTCAATTTGCATCTTTTTCCTCAGTCCGGTTCTTGGCTTCTCTACTTTGGATGACTATTTACAAATCTTATTTTTTGCAGTTATGCTTTTCATCATATTATTGAGCTTCTCTGGGTTTTCATCTGTGCAGGCAATTTCAGGGTTCAGGATTTCTTGGATATGTTTATCAGTAGTATTCTTTTCTTCATTTTCTACCTCCTGAACTGTCCTTTTAGGGCTTGTTGCCTGCTGGTTAGCATCATCCAACATTCTTTTACCTTTCTCCTTAGGGTTATCTCTAAACCCTAACTCTGTTAACAAGGATTCCCATGTTCTGTCTTCTTTCTGCAGCTGAGATAGAATTAATAATTTAATCAATCCTTGATGATAAACAGAGCGGGTTGTATGTGCTGGATGGTTTTGAACTTTATAAATCATTTGTTAGAGGTTTTTTAACAGGTAAAATGGAAGATTTACCTGTATACTACCATGAATATGCATTAACAGTTTTAAATGGAACTTAAATACCCGGTCATATCTTCCATCACAAGTGATGTAATTCTGAATCACCTCCAAAGGCACCCTCCATACTGGCTTCACTATGCTAACATGGACTCCATTTTTCCAGTCAAGTTTTTCACCTCCAGGAATTAAAAACTCACTAAAATTTCTTTGGAAATATTTCTGTTTGAACCATTTTTCTCCTTGTGTAGAGACACCTATTGTTTCAGCAATAAATTCCTCATTAACCCTAATAGTTAAGCTTTGTAATTGAACCCTTTCATCCTTGTAATTTTCAATAAAATCTATGGTCAATTGTGAATGGTAACCCTGTAGTCTTTCACAAAAATTGAACCATCCAGACTTTTGCATAATCTTGGCAGACCTAGGAAATTGTTTTATCCAGTCTGTATTACTTGGTTCCAGCCTACAAATGAAACCACCATGTTTTCTTTTAACTGTAGCCTCTGGTTCTTCTTCATCGCTTCCCTTTGACATTTGAAACCCTAAAGAGATCCCAACTCTGCTGTGTGGACCAACGGGCTTTAAATCTCAAACAAAAACACATACATTCTGCTGCAGTTATCTCTGTGTTAAATCTTCAGTTCATGCTAGCATCTGGCCTGTTAATAATATCTATGCTTCTGCTAATAGTAATTATATTAATCTGCAAGCCAACAGAGTGACCCATGTCAATGAAATTTAAACTAAAATTTGTGATAGCTCTTACCCTTAAATCTCTGTCAATCATTCAAATCACCAAAGCCTTCACGCTGTATTGTCTTGAACAGGGAACTTTACACTGCAACTGTGTGCTCAAGAAAGGCAGTGCTGTAACTACGTTCTTTGAAATGTAAGGAAGCATATATATACTGTATTCCAAACCATGAAACCAAAAACCCTATATTTTTGAAGACAAACCCCAATTTTCTGAACTCTACATAACGCTGCTCGTCATCAATGGAGATAGAGAATAAACCAACAAGCCTGGGAATACCCTTCTTCAGCAGAATAATGAGAGAAATTTTGGGAAAAATGTGCATTAATTTGATTTTTCCACGATCAATGCTAGTACTTATGACATGAATTGTTCAAACTTTGAAGTGACAACACATGTACCTTTCCATAAATGCTACCATACAACTCAGCATTTCGTGGACAGGGGTGCATTTTGTTTTAAAATATGGCCATATCGAATGTCATATAAATAAAATATGACAAAAGATTATTATCATTGTATATTCCATGAAATAAATAATAAACTTTTCAATAAAATACCATTTGGACATTCTGTCATTAGAAATAAAAATGCTGCTAGTTCACAATATGTTGCCAGTTTGGATAAACGCTGCCAACTGTAAGAATTCACCATATAACATATACTCTTTTGCACATGCATGGGCTCATAGTGAATGAATGAACATTTTGATGATTTTAGGTAACAAAAGGAACCCTAATGACAATCAATCAATCATAAAATATAAAACAAAGCAAAATTAAAACAATAAAAACCAACCATAATAAAAAATTTAAAAATAAACAGGTGAAATAACCCTAAAGATAACACATTCCACCAAATTTTCTCTAGCAGGAAACTTGTAACTCTTTATTGCAAAAGGAAGTAGTTCTTCTTACAATATACTCTCAAAAATTGCTTGGGAAAGAATTCCTTTCTACATCTAAGCGCTCCTATATTTACACCAAAAAAACAAAACCTTTGGGCTGCCCCTCGATGACTCTTGGGCTTCCCAAACTTTTCAGCTCCAAAATTTTTCTTGTAGTATGTGCTCATAACTTATACAATATATTACATTTTAAATCAAAATTTTATAGAACACTTTATGAAGAGGGGCCTGCTTGGTCATTTATGAACTTTTTCCATGCCTGGGCCTCTACTGCTATGCCTTCAAAATTGGGGGGTTCAAGAAAATGAATATTTATCTCATACTTAGCAGCCTGATTCTTAACTACTTCTATCCTCACTGGACTCAAGCACAACTAATCTTCTAGTAAGTGTATACTTACTGCTACATGTGCCACCACATTCTTCAGAATCTATTCATATAGATCCTTGACTTGTTGGATCTCCTGCTCATCTTCCTGATACCTGTTCTGTAGATGTTCTATAAACAGCTCATGTTCTGGTATCATATCCAATATTTTTTCTGTAGAAACCTTGCATCTGTTGTATGTGACAAGCACTCTCATGTAGTATTCAACACATACTCCCTTTGTTTTCTTTACAGTTTTCTTGAATTCTTCTGCAACATTAATTGAAAACTCCAATAAATCATATTCCCATTTTAGACTCTGCTGGTCTTTAACTGGTAATTCCGCAGGATACTCCTTATTTGCTTTGGTCCATACCATCCTTCCTGTCAGAACCTCCAAAAAAATTTCTTGAGATCTGTCTAAAAAATATGAAGTGGTGTCCAAAATTTCTTCTAATCTGCTATCTATTTGCAAAATATTACACCTTTCTTCCTCAATGTGCATTTGTAGTTGTTGGATCTTCCTTCTTTGAGCTAGAACATGTTCCTTCAAAGGCTAGACATCTGTCTTCTATTCCATAGCATCTTTCAGTGATAATGTCAATGAAATATTTTGTCCCTCCAAAACTGCTACCTGCATTTGATATTGTTTCTCTCTTTCTTCAGTGGTAGCCTTCTCTGATTCTAACTCAATGACCTTGTTTTACAACTGGACCTTCTCTGCACTTAGAGTTTCGTAGGACACCTGAAGGTCATTTTTCTCAGTTTTCAACACCTGGTGCTCTAGTTGTAGCCTTTATAATCCAGCTGAACTGTCCTGAGCACTCTTTTCCGTTTTCTCTGCAGAAACTTCTAAAGCCTCCTTATTTGCCTATAGAGTCTAAAGTTCTGTTCTATAAGTCTTAACTTCCTTCATCACGTCTTCGTATTTCCTCTTCAGCTTATAACCTTCCTCCCTCTCCTTCTTCAAAGTTTCTTTTACTTGTGCTACATTCTTTTTCGACTACTCAAGGTCTGTCATAAGCCTGTCTACATTGTCTTCGGTTGCCTGGGTTAATGCCACCCCAGCTTTGGCTATTAATCTTAGATCTGCATCCGTTCCATGCACCAAGGTTTTATCTGTTATCATCTTTCCTGGCTGTCCCCCACTTTTAACCTTCTTCTTGGTTATTTTTACAATCCTTTTCCTCTCCTTATCATAGAAGATAGTACTGAAGTCAGGGATCTCCTCCCCCTCTATAGGAATGAAAGGGATCAAATTAATTCCAAAAAAATAAGCTTGTCCTAGTGTACTATCAGAAGCTGCAGCAGGCTCCTAGGGATCAAGATTAGATTGTTCGTGTCCTTGATCTGTGGAATACTGTCCTCCTTGTGTATCTACCTAATCAGTATTATGTTGGTCTTTTTGAGATCCTGTTAATCTCAAACCTTCAGTTTCTTCTTGTCTTTTCTTTATCTCTGCTTCTTCATTTCTCTTTTTCTCCTCCTCTTCCTTCCTTGTTGTTTCCTCCGCATCTCTCTTTCTTTCTTCTTCTTCATCCTTCAACCAACTCTCTGCCTCCTGTGATAGCCTTATAGCATCTTCTTTCGTTTTTTTCGCCTCTTCTTCTTCCACTTTCTTAGTCTTCTGTGAGGTTTTGTGCTTCCCTCCCACAGTAGTGATTTTCTGTTTAATTTTTTTTTAGGGCAGTCATGTTCTTTGCACTCCATAATGTATCCTTTTCCTTGTCCCAGAAGTTGATATATTCAAAATGAATGCTTGCCTCTTTGCAGTGATCTGCTACCTTATTTCGGGAGTCATTCCTGTGAAAGTTTATTTCACCAAAATGGAAGTGCTCCGGCTCCTGCACAAATTCTGCAGTCTATTTTACCTTGAAAACTTATAACTCCCTATACAGAAAGGTATGGAAGGATATGCTGCCTTTTTATGTTCAAACAAGAAACTTCCCACACCATCAATATATACCTTCCTAACTGCTTCTTTATGTAGCACATAATCAGTGGCATATTTAGGGAGTAGAGAAGGTGCCTTGGAGCCACCATACATTCTGATATACATTCCTTCCTTAGTCAAATAATAGTTTCCATATTCCTCAATGACTTTGAATGCTTCTTCTGACATGCAGTTGCATTCGGTTAGGAAAATTAGGGTGTACAAAGGCATGATGAAGTGTTCACATATCTCTTTGTAGTGGCTATAGTATTTGTGAGCCCAAAACAATTTATATGCTATGTATACTGGGGTCCTGTCCCTATCCTAGTTACATCTCAAGGCTGGAAAAGACTGGGTACATAGTATACAGTCAACTAGGATAGAGCTCATGCAGAACTATGACTTCTTCTGTGACACCCCTCCCAATGTTGCGGATATGCATGCTGAGAGACTATTAGACACTATGTTTGACCAATTAAATATCGTTCCTTGAGTGGCCACATAGAATATAATTGGTATCCATCCTATTTTGAAGCTTTTCCCGTGAGCTCTACAAAAAATCCTATTCAGTGTTTGTAACGTCCCCGACCTTCCAACCGGCGAAGAGGACACTACTATACGTCAAATGATCCGGGCATCTAGCCCCATGAACATGAACATACATACATATAGTGCTGAAGCATGATACTTAAAACATAAAACATTTTACGGAGCAGAATCATTCATATACAAAACGAAAGAAAAACATATCAATCGAATTTCATGCATATATAGATCAGCATTTAACATGTATATCATCATTCATCAATGGTAAATATATAATTCTAGACACAAGTTAGGAAAGAGTACTTATCTTATAGAGAACTTGTTCTGCAACCAGCTACGTCGCTGCAACGTTCCACCCAACCATAGGCCCGCGTGCTCCTTAATCTCTCGGCAACGCTGCCACCCCTGAGTCGGGCATGATTCCCCAAGGAATAAGGAACTAACAGGCTTACATGTAGCCAAGGATAAAAACACCACTAGGGTACACAGTTTAGCCAAGCCAACATAGTTGGGTTTATCAGGCAAACAACAGATTAGCCAAGCTAACAAAGTTGGGTTTATCAAGCCATCCAGGAGCTGGGAAAGGCTATATGCTAATCTAGTGAGCCCATTAAAGAGCTATAGACACCAACACCAGAACAAGCCTAGCTTCTAAAACACCCACACACACCCAACACAAGGAATCAACCCTTTCTCTGCAACACAGTCCCTCAGACCCTGATCTCCCTTCCAGTGCTATTCAGGGGTGGTGGAGAAGAAAGCCAACTCAGTAGCTCTATCTGTGTGGTTCTCAATCCACCAGGTTTATCAAGCACCTCAGGCCCTCATTCACCACTCCAATGCAGTCTGAGGACAAAAACACTGCATGGAAGCAGCCAAGCAGCTATTCAAGCTTTTATAGGGGGAAGACACAGTTGACTAGAATGTAGGAACTCACAGTATTCCTTCACGCGGGTGACCCGGGTTCGATCCTCGGCAACGGCGCCAGAAGATGTTATCCCTAAAGTTGAACCTAGACTACGGGATTCAAGCTTAAGGAAATCTTGTTTAAAAATGTACAAATTAAATGAAATCAAACTGAAAACATAAACTGGTATGAAATCAGGGCTAATGGAAAATCACACTATTTCTAGAGAAGTAGGCTGGTGTAACATGAAAACTGTATATAAAATCAAACAATCACTGCAAAGCTGGACTAGTATGAAATCAAGTCTGTTTTGTACATATCACACAATCATCACTGCACATACTGGTATATTATGAACAATATAAAAGAATCACAGAGTTATCAAAAGGGTAGGTTGGTAGGTCAACTAGAGCTACAAAAGAATCAACATGAACTGTGTAACACAAAATCAAACACAAAATTCAATATCCAGGTCACTATGATCATAAAATCAAGAAGTGAAACTACCTTGTTTCTAGAAAATATAAAGATAATTGCTTTTCATAGTAAGAATTAATGAAATGGGATTTAATGGACCATGTGCATAACAAAATTACTAGAAAAACAACTCATAAAATACATAGGCAAATCATCATCATTTTTTCATTCAAAAATAGAACCTGTTACTGAAGCTGCAGAGTGCTTATGCTACACAGACAGTGCTTACAATTTAGCATGCATAATCTCAAAACTGCCAACCTCTGTCTCCTATTCGAGACCCTTCTTTTATACAAAAATATCCTATCCAAAAAATAACAATAGATCCTATATTCAAGGATCGAACCTCCTCCAAAATTGGGAAGTTAATCCCTCTAAACAGTATTGGACTACAAGTGTCATACATGTGTCAAAAAGAAACAACATAAGTTCAAAATCAAATAACAATTTAACACCTACAGGCTTCTAGAAGCCTCTGCTAATGTGGCTAGGTCACTAAGAACCTGTGAATGCTTTTGAAGTCGAGCAAATTCAGCATATTTACTATTTTCCTTGTACTGGGCTTTGACCTGCTCCAACTGTCTTTGAATGCCTCGCTTCTCCTTGAGAATGTTCTTGGAAATTACTAGCAGCTTTTGGTACTCTGCTTCTTTGTCTTCCATGTCCTCGCGGAGTCTTTTATTAGCCACCATTAGTTTCTCATTTATGTCTTGTAAGTATCTTGTTTGCTCTTTATAGGTTTGCAGAGATCTCTTGCATTGACTTAACTCTGGGGGCATATCCAAATCCTCTTCTCTCATGCAACCTCCTTTTTCAGGCAAACTTCTTGATACTGAACCTTCATCAAGATTGTCTTGATTGGCTATGCAAAACACTGCTGGTATAGATCCTGCTACACCCTACATATCAATAAACTCTTCCATATCTTCACAGTACCTGTCCTCTGCTGTGTGTACTGTTCCCTCACTACCAGCATCTTCTATTACTATAACATCCATGCCCTCTTTCTGTGTTGTTCTTTCCTCAATTTGCATCTTTTTCCTCAGTCCGGTTCTTGGCTTCTCTACTTTGGATGACTGTTTAGAAATATTATTTTTTGCAGTTATGCTTTTCATCATATTACTGAGCTTCTCTGGATTTTCATATGTGCAGGAAATTTCAGGGTTCAGGCTTTCTTGGATATGTTTATCAGTAGTATTCTTTTCTTCATTTTCAACCTCTTGAACTGTCCTTTTAGGGCTTGTTTCCTACTGGTTAGCATCATCCAACATTATTTTACCTTTCTCCTTAGGGTTATCTCTAAACCCTAACTCTGTTAACAAAGATTCCCATGTTCTGTCTTCTTTCTGCAGCTGAGCTAGAATTAATAATTTAATCAATCCTTGATGATAAACAGAGTGGGCTGTATGTGCTGGATGGTTTTGAACTTTAGCAATCATTTTTTGGAGGCTTTTTAATAGGTAAAATGGAAGATTTACCTGTATACTGCCATGAATATGCATTAACAGTTTTAAATGGCACTTCAATACCCAATCATATCTTCCATCACAAGTGATGTAATTCTGAATCACCTCCAAAGGCACCCTCCATCCTTGCTACACTCTGCTAACGTGGACTCCATTTTTCCAGTCAAGTTTTTCACCTCCAGGAATTAAAAACTCACTAAAATTGCTTTGGAAATCTTTCTGTTTGAACCATTTTTCTCCTTGTGCAGAGACACCTATTGTTTCAGCAATAAAGTCCTCATTAACCATAATAGTTAAGCTTTGTAATTGAACCCTTTCATCCTTCTAATTTTCAATAAAAGCTGTGGTCAATTGTGAATGGTAACCCGGTAGTCTTTCTCAAAAATTGAACCATCCAGACTTTTGCATAAGCTTGGCAGACCTAGGAAATTGTTTTATCCAGTATGTATTACTTGGTTCCAGCCTACAAATGAAACCACCAGGTTTTCTTTTAATTGTAGCCTCTAGTTCTTCTTCATTGCTTCCCTTTGACATTTGAAACCCTAAAGAGATTCCAACTCTGCTGTGTGGACCAACGGGCTTTAAATCTCAAACAAAATCACATACATTCTGCTGCAGTTATCTCTGTGGTAAATCTTCAGTTCATGCTAGCATTTGGCCTATTAATAATATCTATGCTTGTGCTAATAGTAATTATATTAATCTGCAATCCAACAGAGTGATGATGTCAACGAAATTTGAACTAAAATTCGTGATAGCTCTTACCCTTAAACCTCTGTCAATCATTCAGATCACCAAAGCCTTCACGTTGTATTGTCCTGAACAGGGAACTTTACACTGTAACTGTGTGCTCAAGAAAGGCAGTGCTGTAACTACGTGCTTTGAAATGCAAGGAAGCATATATATAATGTATTCCAAACCCTGAAACCAAAATCCCTAGAGTTTTGAAGACAAACCCCAATTTCCTGAAATCTACATAACGTTGCTCGTCATTAATGGAGATAGACAGTAAACCAACAAGCCTGCGAATATCCTTCTTCAGCAGAATAATGAGAGAAATTTTGGGAAAAATGTGCATTAATTTGATTTTGCCATGATCAATGCTAGTACTTATGACATGAAATGTTCAAACTTTGAAGTGACAACACATGTACCTTTCCATAAATGCTACCATACAACTCATCATTTCGTGGACAGGGGTGCATTTTGTTTTAAAACATGGCCATATCGAATGTCATATAAATAAAATATGACAAAAGCTTATTATCATTTTATATTGCATGAAATAAATAATAAACTTTTCAAAAAAATACCATTTGGACATTCTGTCATCAGAAATAAAAATGCTGCCAGTTCACAATATGCTGTCAGTTTGGATAAACGTTACCAGCTATAAGAATTCACCATATAACATATACTCTTTTGCACATGCATGGGCTCATAGTGAATGAATGAACATTTTGATGATTTTAGGTAACAAAAGGAACCCTAATTACAATCAATCAATCATAAAATATAAAACAAAGCAAAATTAAAACAATAAAAACCAACCATAATAAAAAATTTAAAAATAAACAAGTGAATAACCCTAGAGATAACATATTCCACCAAATTTTCTCTGGCAGGAAACTTGTAACTCTTTATTGCAAAAGGAAGTAGTTCTTCTTAATTACAATATACTCTCAAAAATTGCTTGGGAAAGAAGTCCTTTCTACATCTAAGCGCTCCTATATTTACACCAAAAAAACAAAACCTTTGGGCTGCCCCTCGATGACTCTTGGGCTTCCCAAACTTTTCAGCTCCAAAATTTTTCTTGTAGTATGTGCTCATAACTTATACAATATATTACATTTTAAATCAAAATTTTATAGAACACTTTATGAAGAGGGGCCCGCTTGGTCATTTATGAACTTTTTCCATGCTTGGGCCTCTATTGCTATGCCTTCAAAATTGGGGGTTCAAGAAAATGAATATTTATCTCGTACTTAGTAGCCTGATTCTTAACTACTTCTATCCTCACCGGAATTAGGCGCAACTGATCTTGTAGTAAGTGTATACTTACTACTGCATGTGCCACTGCATTCTTCAGAATCTGTTCATATAGATCCTTAACTTGTTTGATCTCCTTTTCATCTTCCTGATACTTGTTCTATAGATGTTCTATAAACAGTTCATGTTCTGGTATCGCGTCCAATCTTTTTTCTGCAGAAACCTGGCATCTGTTGTATGTGACAAGCACTCTCATGTAGTATTTAGTACATACTCCCTTTGTTTTCTTTATAGTTTTCTTGAACTCTTCTACAACATTAATTGAAAACTCCAATAAATCATATTCCCATTTCATACTTTGCTGGTCTTTAACTGGTAATTCCACAGGAGACTCCTTATTTGCTTTGGTCCATACCATCCTTCCTGTCAGAACCTCCAAAATATCTTGAGATCTGTCTAAAAAATATGAAGTGGTGTCCAAAATTTCTTCTAATCTGCTATCTATTTGCAAAATCTTACACCTTTCTTCCTCAATGCGCATTTGTAGTTGGTGGATCTTCCTTCTTTGAGCTAGAACATGTTCCTTCAAAGGCTAGACATCTGTCTTCTATTCCATAGCATCTTTCAGCGATAATGTCAATGAAATATTTTGTCCCTCCAAAACTGCTACCTGCATTTGATATTGTTTCTCTCTTTCTTCAGTGGTAGCCTTCTCTGATTCTAACTCAATGACCTTGTTTTGCAACTGGACCTTCTCTGCACTTAGAGTTTCGTAGGACACCTGAAGGTCATTTTTCTCAGTTTTCAACACCTGGTGCTCTAGTTGTAACCTTTGTAATTCAGCTAAACTGCTCTAGTTGTAACCTTTGTAATTCAGCTAAATTGTCCTGAGCACTCTTTTCCATTTTCTCTGCAGAAACTTCTAAAGCCTCCTTATTTGCCTATAGAGTCTGAAGTTTTGTTCTAGAAGTCTTAACTTCCTTCATCACGTCTTCATATTTCCTCTTTAGCTTATAACCTTCCTCCCTCTCCTTCTTCAAAGTTTCTTTTAATTGTGCTACATTCTTTTTCGACTACTCGAGGTCTATCATAAGCCTGTCTACATTGTCTTCGGTTGCCTGGGTTAATGCCACCCCAGCTCTGGCTATCAATCTTGGATCTACATCCATTCCATGCACCAAGGTTTTATCCATTATCATCTTTCCTAATTGTCCCCCACTTTTAACCTTCTTCTTGGTTATTTTTACAATCCTTTTCCTCTCCTTATCATAGAAGATAGTACTGAAGTCAGGGATCTCCTCCCCCTCTATAGGAATGAAAGGGATCAAATTAATTCCAGAAAAAGAAGCTTGTTCCAGTGTACTATCAGAAGCTGCAGTAGGCTCCTAGGGATCAAGATTAGATTGTTCGTGTCCTTGATCTATGGAATCCTATCCTCTTTGTGTATCTACCTAATCAGTATTTTGTTGGTCTTTTTGAGATCCTGTTAATCTCAAACTTTCAGTTTCTTCTTGTCTTTTCTTTATCTCTGCTTCTTCATTTCTCTTTTTATCCTCATCTTCCTTCCTTGCTGCTTCCTCCACAGCTCTCTCTCTTTCTTCTTCTTCATTCTTCAACCAACTCTCTACCTCCTGTGATAGCCTTATAGCATCTTCTTCCCTCTTTTTGGCCTCTTCTTCTTCCACTTTCTTAGTCTTCTGTGAGGTTTTGCGCTTCCCTCCCACAGTAGTGATTTTTTGTTTAAATCTCTTTTTTAGGGCAGTCATGTTCTTTGCACTCCAGAATGTTTCCTTTTCCTTGTCCCAGAAGTTGGTATATTCAAAATGAATGCTTGCCTCTTTGCAGTGATCTGCTACCTTATTTTGGGAGTCATTCCTGTGAAAGTTCATTTCACCAAAATGGAAGTGCTCCAGCTCCTGCACAAATTCTACAGTCTATTTTACCTTTGAAAACTTATAACTCCCTATATAGAAAGGTATGGAAGGATATGCTGCCTTTTTATGTTCAAACAAGAAACTTCACACACCATCAATATATACCTTCCTAACTGCTTCTTTATGTAGCACATAATCAGTGGCATATTTAGGGAGTAGAGAAGGTGCCTTGGAGCCACCATACATTCTGATATACATTCCTTCCTTAGTCAAATAATAGTTTCCATATTTCGCAATGACTTTGAATGCTTCTTCTGACATGCAGTTGCATTCGGTTAGGAAAATTAGGGTTTACAAAGGCATGATGAAGTGTTCACATATCTCTCTATAGTGGCTATTGTATTTGTGAGCCCAAAAAAATTTATATGCTGTGTATACTGGGGTCCTGTCCCTATCCTAGTTACATGTCAAGGCTAGAAAAGACTGGGTACACAGTATACAGTCAACTAGGATAGAGCTCATGCAGAACTCTGACTTCTTCTGTGACACCCCTCCCAATGCTATGAATATGCATGTTGAGAGACTATTAGACACTATGTTTGACCAATTAAATATCGTTCCTTGAGTGGCCACATAGAATATAATTGGTATCCATCCTATTTTGAAGCTTTTCCCGTGAGCTCTACCAAAAATCCTATTCAGTGTTTGTAACGTCCCCGACCTTCCAACCAGCGAAGAGGACGCTACTATACGTCAAATCATCTAGGCATATAGCCCCATGAACATGAACATACATACATATAGTGCTGAAGCATGATACTTAAAACATAAAACATTTTACAAAGCATAATCCTTCATATACACAATGAAAGAAAAACATATCAATCGAATTTCATGCATATATAGATCAACATTTAACATGTATATCATCATTCATAAATGGTAAATATATAATTGTAGACACAAGTTAGGAAAGAGTAATTATCTTATAGAGAACTTGTTCCGCAACTAGCTACATCGCTGCAACTTTCCACCCAAGCATAGGCCCACGTGCTCCTTAATCGCTCAGCAACGCTGCCACCCCCGAGCCGGGCATGATTCCCCAAGGATTAAGGAACTAACGGGCTTACATGTAGCCAAGGATAAAAACACCACTAGGGTACACTGTTCAGCCAAGCCAACATAGTTGGGTTTATCAGGAAAAAAATAGATTAGCCAAGCTAACAAAGTTGGGTTTATCAGGCCATCTAAGAGCTGGGAAAGGCTATATGCTAAGCTGGTGAGCCCATTGAAGAGTTATAGACACCAACACCAGAACCATCCTAGCTTCTAGAACACCCACACACACCCAACACAAGGAATCAACCCTTTCTCTGCAACGCAGTCCCTCAGACCCTGATCTCCCTTCCAGTGCTGTTCAGGGGTGGTGGAGAAAAAAGCCAACTCAGTAGCTCTATCTGTATGGTTCTCAATCCACCAGGTTTATCAAGCACCTCAGACCCTCATTCACCACTCCAATGCAGTCTGAGGACAAAACCACTGCATGGAAGCAGCCAAGCAGTTATTCAAGATTTTATAGGGGGAAGACACAGTTGACCAGAATGTAGGAACTCACAATAGTCCTTCAAGCGATACCACCACAAAAGGGGAAAACACAACCAAACAAATTGTGGCAAATGACAACCCACGATAAACCCTAATCCCACAACACACAAATCTCACTGCAGTCATTGGGAAAACTTACACAGATCAGGAATGGAAAATACCAGACTTCCAAACTCTACGTGAGAGACAAAATGCAACCCACAGAACTATGGATACAATTACAGAGACAATTTCAATGATGGGAAGAATAGAACATTAATAAATCTTCCAATGGTGGAAAAAGACACACTCTCTGCGTGATCAGAGAAGAGAAAACAATCCACCAGCCCTCAAATTTGTGAGGTGGAGGAGAACCAACATCCCCGCAGGACAACAATCTGTACAAAAAAGGGAAGGTGAACCCCCAACAATCGGAATGTGGAACCTTTAACTCAGTCTACGTGAAGAAACTAAACAGCCATGATCGGGGTAGTGGACAGGCCAATAGATGCGCTGTGGAGAGAGAGTGAGTGGGTGTGGGTGTGGTGGTGGTTTTCCTACCAGCCAATCGCTGTCCCAACTAACAATGGAAATACTTAAGGGTGGTGGTGACACATGGCTTTCCTCCATGACTCAATGTTCAACATTCACCTTCCTTATCCTTTGGAATCATGCCCCTTCTCAATTTAGTTGCCGTGAACATAACTGGTTGGGTTATTTAATTAAAATGCTTGTTTACATGATGCCACAATTATTTCATATGTCCCGATATACCATCGGTGACCATTCCCAAAACAGAAACACAACATAACCAAATCGATGGTGGGGCCTTGGCCTTTAGCTCTGCACCAAGATTATTTACAATATGTGTATCATGTATTTTTAATGCAAGCGGGGTTAAAACCGAGGTATTACATTCCCCTACCCCTTCAATAGTACTGTCCTCAGTGCTTTACAAAATTTGAACAAAATGCTACACTGGTACCGCCTCAGTGTTCCGTAGGCTTGAACAAAAATGGATGTGCCAATCGCATGGCATCCTCCAGCTCCCACGTAGCCTCTCCAGGTCTGTAGTGCTCCCATTGCAACTTTACCTACCCTATGGCTCATTTATGGTGCATTGTGACCTTCCTGTCGAGGATGCGCATTGGTGGCTCGATTTGGAACTCTCCCTCGGGTTCCACCTAGATCACATCCCAATTTATCACATGGTTAGGACCATGTACATATTTCTTAAGCAAAGAAACATGAAGAACATTATGAACTCTAGTACTAGCAGGAAATGCAAGTCTATATGCAACTGGACCTATTCTTTCAAGCACTTCAAACAACCCACAGTATCTCGATGATAGCTTGACACAACTTCCAAGCTTCAATGAAATTTTCTTTTCCTTCACTCTGAGGTAAACATGATCCCCAACACTGAACTCTCTGTTCATCCTATGCTTATCTGCATAGCTTTTTTGTCTGTCTTGTGCTACTTTCAGATTCTTCCTGATCCTTACAACCTCTTTCTCCATTTCCTTGAGCAATTCTAGTCCAAGCACAACTCTGTTCACTGGGTTATCCCAAGTCACTGGTGTCCTACACCTTCTTCCATACAAGGCTTCATACGGACTCATCCCCAATGATTCCTGTTGTCCATTGTTGTAAGCAAACTATACCAAGTGTAAGTAATCTTCCCACTTGGTTGGTTTGTCCATCACATACATGCAAAGCATATCTTCAAGCACTTGATTAACTCTTTCTATCTGCCCATCTGTCTGAGGATGGCAGGCAGTGCTGAAGTTTAGCTTTGTACCCAAATCTACAAACAACCCCTTCCAGAATTGGAAGTGAACTTGACATCTCTGTCAAAAACTATTGCCTTCGGCAATCCATGCAATTTGAAAATATCCTTCATGAAGATATTTGCAATGTCATCAGTATTTTGTATAGACTTCACTGGTATAAAATGTGCTTATTTAGTCAATTTGTCTACTACAACCATGATGGAATCATGTTGTATCCAAGTCATCGACAATGCTGTAATAAAATCCATGGAAATAACTTCCCATTTCCATTTTGGAACTGGCAAAGGCTGCAACAAACCTGCTAGATGTTGATGCTCAACCTTTGCCTATTGAAATTTCATGCACCTTGAAATGTATTCAGCCATGTCCTTTCTCATACTTGACCAAAAGTACTTCCTTCTAGCTGTAGCAATTGTCTTTTGATATCCTGAGTGATTAGAATACAGATCTTGATGGATTTCATACATAACAATTCTCCTCAAATATGATACATTTGAAATATAAATTCTACCTTTAAAAGTGAGAAGTCCATCTTCTTCCAATTTATATCCCTCATACCTCTTCTCAAGATTTTGCTGCTACAATTTGTCTTTTACCTGCTCATACAATTCATCTCTGGCAACATGATTAACAGTTTGTTGCCTCAATTCTAATTGGAAAATACTAAGAGATGCCACATGCATTTCCTATACCTTCCTATTGAGTGCATCAACTACCTTGTTCTTTTTTCCTTTTATGTGCTTGATTTCAAAATCAAACTCACATAGAAATTCTATCCATCTCGCTTTCCTAGTATTCAGAGTAGGCTGATCAAACAAATACTTCAGGCCATAGTGATCTATTATGAGTTCAAATCTTCTACCCATCAAGTAATGTCTCCACATATTGAGAGCATGTACTATGGCTGCAAGCTCTAGATCATGAGTGGCATAGTCCTTCTCATGCTCCTTCAACTTTCTTGATTCATAACATATCACGTGGTTGTCTTGCATGAGGACTCCTCCAAGCCCTTGTCTGCATGCATCGGTACACACCACAAAGTCTTTCTCTGGGTCTGCAACTTTCAATACTAGTGCATTGGTGAGAAGATTCTTCAACTATTGGAAGCTTTCTTCACACTTCGAAGTCCATTCGAACTTTATTCCCTTCTTTTGCAAAGAAGTGATGGCATGTGCAACCTTGGAAAATCCTTCAATGAATCTCTTGTAGTATCCTGCAAGTCCCATAAAATATCTTACATCTGTCACATTTCTTGGAGTAGGCCAATTCATAATGGCTTCAATCTTTTCAGGGTCTACTGATATACCCTCTTCTGAGATAATGTGACCCAAATACTGAATTCTATCCCTGTAGAAGTCACACTTGCTTAGCTTTTCATACAGCTGATGTTCCCTGAGCACTTGTAATGTCAATCTCAAATGCTCTTCATGCTCTTCCTCATTCTTAGAATAAACAATAATGTCATCAAGGAAAACAAGAACAAACTTTTCCAAATACTTACTGAAGACACTATTCATAAGGCACATAAATGTGGCTGGTGCATTTGTGAGACCAAATGGTACCACTACGAACTCATAATGTCCATAACTTGTCCTGAAGGCTGTCTTATGAATGTCTTCATCCTTGATTCTCACCTGATGGTAACCAAACCTCAAGTCAATCTTGGAAAATACCTTCGCTCCTCTCATTTTATCAAAGAGGTCATCAATCCTGGGCAAAGGATATTTATTCTTCATAGTAACCTTGTTCAACTGTCTGTAATCGATACATAACGTGAGTGTACCATATTTCTTCTTTACAAACAAAACCGGTGCTCCTTAAGGAGACACACTCGGTCAAATATACTTATTTTCCAACAGCTCTTGCAGTTGCATATTCAACTCTAGCATCTCCGGTGTACTCATCATGTAGGGTGTCTTGGACACTGGTGCTGCTCCTAGCACAAGTTCAATGGTGAAATCAATGTCCCTCTTTGGAGGAAGCCCTATAATCTCATTAGGAAACACATCCTTGAATTCTTGTAACACCTGATAGTCCTCCAACCTAGGAGTTTCATCTCCTGTTGGTTCCATAATATGAGCTGCATACAACTGGAAACCCTTCCTATAGAACTTCTTCAACTGCAGTGCTGAAACCTGGCTTACTGAAATTACTTTCGGAATACCTTTCACAACTACCAACTTTCCTTCTTCATCCATGTATTCGAAAGTCTTGTTATAACAGTCAATCTTCACTCGGTGAGCTTCTAACCAATCCATTCCAATGAGAACATCATAGGAACCAAGCGGTAGAACATTCATATCTACACAAGTGATCAATCCATCCATAACCAATGGACATTTCTCTACCACTTCACTGACCTTTCTCTTAGTCCCAGTGGCTAGCTGAAATAACTAAGATTTTCTATGCTTTACCTTCTTAAAAGCACAACTCTCCACTACCCTAGGAGTGATATAACTGTGAGTAGAACTAGGGTCAATCAAAATAGAAACAGATTGTTCAACAATCTTACCTGCAAATTCAACCATAGTTGACTGATGATCTGCCTGGAAGTCCTCCAATGCTACATAAATTCTAGGGACTACTCTGGCTACCTGACCCACTGTTTCTACTCCCTGAATGTTATAAGCTAGTCTTGCACTTTCATTCCCAAGTGGACAATATCTATGCAAGTGAGGTCCTTCACATTTCCAACATTTGAATGGACCTTTATTCGAATGTGGCTCTTTAGGCTTTCCACCTGTCACTCCAACTAGATTACTCCCAGCTTGGGATGCGGCTGCTTCTGCTGATTCCTAAATCTGAAAGGTTTGAAACCTTTCTTTCTTTGGTCAAACTTTTCATTCTTCTTGTCCTTCCATGCCTTATGGTAATCAAGTTTACCTTTGCTTTGCTCATAGCAATATTTAGCCTTTCTTATTGCTTCTTCAAGAGTTCTCGGCTCATAGAACTCAATTCTATCTTTGTAGGCTTGAGGAAATCCACTTAGAAACCGTTGGATCTTCACTTTTTCATCTCTGATGTACCGGACATACCTCAACAATTCCAAGAATTTATTTGTATATTCATCCATGGTTTGCTGTCCCAATATCAGCTCATGGAACTCCTTGATATTTTCATCATAATACCTATCAAAAAGGTATTTCTACCTGAAATACTTCTTGAATTGTTTCCACTTTAGTTTTCTGTAATGTCCCCTTCTTGGAATTTTTTTAAAATGCCCAATTTTCCAATTTTTTCTCATTTTTGGCTCTTGACTAGTTTTGATGTCTAGACCTCCAAATTGACCCAAATGCTTCCAAATTTTCTCTGAAGGTACATGACTGATAATATAACTTAATATCATTCTCATGTATGTTTTTTGACCTCCCAATTACATCTACAAACTTGTTTAATGTTCTGTTCAAAGTAAGAGCCTTTACTAGCAAATTGGGGCTCCAATTCCCCCCAGGTAATTGCTGGAAATGGCTTCACAAATGATCCCAAAGTCACTTGAATTTATTAACAGAGTCTGGTTATGTGTAAGGTACCTTTTCAAAGTCTAATATGCATCATGGTTCAGTTTATACAGTATGTTATAACTCTTTCCATGACAACTCCCAAGTCACAATTTCGACCCTTGGGGAAAATGCACCAAATATTCTCCCAATGCAATAAAAATGAGTAAAATGGCTTCCAATTCTTAATTACTAAACATGAGACTTGAAATACACATGGCATTACCATGGCATATATCAAAATGGAGTGGAAATGGTCATTGTTTGCTCATTAAAAGTCATTTTGACATACAACTCTTGGGAATTTCAATTTGAAACTTTATAAGAATGAAGAACAAAGAATATTGAACTGATTACAATCATAAATGGACAATTAAAGGCTCTCCCAATTCGAAATCACTAGCATTACAATGGTTCACAACAAGATAGTGGGGAAATGACACTATTTCTTCATTGTTCAACATTTTTACATGAATTCTTTTGGGTATTTCGACCTGAGAGTATTCTAAACATGAAATACAGAGAATATACATCATCAAATAATATAATTGGCATTATAATATTCCCCAAATAGATCAATATCTCACTGAAAGCGCAATCCCTCCATTGGCATGAATATGGTGTGAAAACTGGAAATAGTTGAGAGAGAGTGCTGCAATAGAAGAATCCACATGATTTCCTATAGCTTACACCTGCAAATAAGACTCCATTAAATCTCCATGAAATACCTGAGTGGCCTTTCCAAACACCAACTAGGATGGGAATCTTTCACCCTTGAAATTGGCTTAAGCAAGAAAACTAGTCATCCACTAGCTCTCACAATTCACAAATGAGCAAAAACTCCTTCTCATGGGTGATCCTTGTATTTTATAAACATTATTGGTATTCTAAGGTTCCAAATACATCTATAAACCAAATCCAAGTTGAATTGGTGTGGCTACTCATGCTATGCCATGTGGCCTCTCTCTTCACCTTCCCTCTTCTCCCAAATTTGAGTAGGAACCTCTTGGCCTTCTCCAACTTCCAAATTCCACCTCTAAGATGCTCTATTCAGTCCTAACATGTCAGTATGTTAGTATTTCAGTATTCATATTTGACTTGTGTCATAACTGTCATAGAATCTCCATCATTGGTGTCATAGATGTCATAAATGTAAGGGGAATCTAGCCAAGTGTCCATGAAACTCCCATTTGGCTCTTCCTCTCCCATGTAAGTTAAAATTCATCCAAAATTTGACCTATGAAGTATATGGACAAGTATATTATCCTTATAATCTATCCAAAAACATTAGGATTCCCATATATTCAAATTTGCAAGAGAAAGATACCATTTAACATAGGAATTCTAGCTAGTGTGGGTCCCATAGTCTCCATGTGTCTTCATGCTCCATTGCCACTTCCATTTTATATTGTATTTAATTAATAAGCTACATTATTAAATATTTATCCACTTCTAATGTCTAAACATCATTTATTATCCCCATTATCCCAAATATCAAAGCTTCCACCCCCAACCTAGGAAACTAGTGATTTTCCTCCTTGGCAATTATTTGACTTTTAGCATCCCTTTGACAACTTTCATGAACATGGAAAATGTGATTTGGCCATTGTGGCCCAATGAAAAATTTGGGACATTACATTTCCTTTCACTGATCTTCTTTACCTGCTTGAAGTGTTCCCACCAAATGGATGCCCTTCCATTCAGATTAAATATGGAAACTCATGCCTTCATGTTTCCTGAATAATCCTGCAACTAAAAGTACTTCTTTATCCCAAGAATCCAAGATTCAGATTCTTGTCCCATCTTTATCTCACCATCAAATGTAGGAGGTTTGGATTTCCTAAATTCATCTCGAGAGTGATCCCTATGGTGCCTTCTCCTTTTCCTTTTAGGATAAGATGAACTTGTATCTCCACTGGATTTTTCAGAGTCCGATGATCTGCTGCAAGTCCTTCTCCTTCTCCTAGTGCTACTCTTACTTCCTTCTAGCCTTGATGTATATTGTCCAGAATCTATATTTTTCTGTAAATCTATCAAACTCTGCAATATGGAAACAATCAACTGATGCTGCTCTTCCTGGGCTTTAACCAATCTTCTCATGGTGGCCGCAACCTTGGACGGTGTCCCCTGGAATCTCCTTCCATTAGACTCTATGTAATCATTTCCATTACAGAAAATTTCTCCCATGTCATCTTTTGCTTGCTCGTAAGAATCCTGAGCATCATACCCATCATGGGTTCTCATGACTGAACCACCTCTTGCTTTACCACATTGTTCTTTCTGGAGTACTGCTCTTGGAATTTATCTAAAGTTCTGCAAATGTGTTAGTAGCAAACTGTTAGATGCATAACATTAATATAAATCAAAACTAATTACCTTTTCTTCTGGAAATTTTTATAAACAACAATTATGCTAAAACAAAGAATTTTCCTTATTTATTTTCAGCCCTATGACCGCTGATAATCTGCTGAAATCCGCTGAAAACCTGCTGGAAGATAGTCGAAAACTGCATGAAAAATCACTGAGAATTTCTTTCGAAAATACTAAATTTCCTTAGGCCCAATTGGACCTCTTCCCAGCTATTTTTTTGATTCTACAGTGGTCAAATCAACTACACTTCCGATCTACATCGACGACCAGATTGGCTGTTCATCGACGTATTGTTCGCTTACTCCTTTCCAGCATTTCGGTGGGCAAAACGACTAAACTCTTGCTCTGTATCGGCGAGAAAATCATCTGTTGATCAGGTGCACAATCTCTTGAGCATCTGCAATGGTGAAAAGTGTTCCTTCTATAGTTTCTGGGGGTGAATCAGCTAAGCTTCCAATCAGCGATGTCAACTATTGCTCGTCGGGTCTTCTCCTTACTAATCTCCCGGTGTGTCGGCGACTGAAATCTCCAATTTCTTCTGTTGTATCGGTCCGTAGTGGTTTATCATTCCACAACGGTGGCCAACAATCCCATTATAATTTTCGTAGACCAAAGCTTGTTGGCAATCAGAGCAGCATCCTACTGTGGCATCAGACACTCAGTCCTCTAGGTGTCTACAATGACAGTTTCCACAAGCCCTAATAACTCTTTCAAAGTATTGGTACTCTCAAGCACACACCACCGTAGTATGTTATCAGAACTTAGAACCATTATACATTAAACACCTCGGCATCGGTGGGTGGAGAGACTAGTGCCTCGGTGGGATAGTTTTCAAGGCTTTCGCAATGGTGGCCCATGCTCTCCCTATGTATTCCACGCCCACAAGCCCATCGATGGTCGAAAGCACTAGATTCTATGGCATCAGAGGGATAATTGACTAATCATCTGCAATGGTGGGTCACCTTCATTGAACTTTTTTCGATCGGTGATCTGATCCACTAACATTTCCTGAAGGCTAATGATCTCGTGCCTTAGAGAAAATTTTGAATTTTCTTCTTGCCTTGTCTTTCGTTGCATTAGCTCTTCCATATTCTATTCATCAGCAATTCCAATGACTATTCTCCTCTGATCTATTAGTTTTTCAACATTAAGCTAACATTATTAGGATCTTTAACTGAGAGAATAACAAGCACATTAATCAAACACAAGAGACAATGAACACAGTGTTTTTCCTCAGGGAAACCATAAATGGAGAAAACTCCACAACTTCCTTAGAGATAGAATCAGCACCAAAATAGAAAATCCCAATATAGTAAGTGATCTCTCGACAACAATAACCTTCTTCTTATCTAGCCCCAGTGTCTTCTCCTTCCTCAACTATGCGCTACACTTGAGTGTGTATGAGTTGTGTGCTAAATAGAGACTCCAAATCTCTATTTATACTAATCCTAGCATGACTAAAACCCTACTAGAGCCGACCTCTACTAGGAGAGTCCAATAATCCTAGTACCCCAGAAATGTGGGGACTTTAACCCTTAGAAAATCGGAGGGTTACCCACAATGACTTGACATGACTTGTTTACATAATACGTCCTCCTGATCGAAACATCAAGGCATGAAAACATGACTCAATTACATAATAGATACATCCCAGAATAAACATCGAGTTATAAGACATAAGATACATAGATGAATAGAATCTGAAGTTACAAATACATCAACATTCCCTCCTAACTAGGAAGGTATTCTTTCGACACAATTTTCAGCACTGGTCTTCTTCTCTGTATCAACTGGATCATCTCGTCATCTTCAAGTCTTCTTTATATTCAAGTCATCTTCTTCTTCAAGTCTTCTTCATCATGGGATCTGCATCATAATGAATACTGGCTCATCATTGCTAGATCATCACTCAATCTAGATCATCATCAAGTCTGGATCATCATCACATCTAGATCATCATCAACTTTGGATCATCATCACAACTGGATCGTCACTTGATCTGGATTGTCATCAAGTCTGGATCATCTCATCTAGATCACTTGATCTGTATCATCATCAAGTCTGGATCATCATATGCTATCTCATAATGGTGCTATCTCGATTCTTCTCATCATAGGAAGTTCTACAGAGTCAATCCTGTAGGCCTACCCTTCATGTAGGTCTTCATCAATGCTTATATCTGAAACTTCAATTAGAATGACCCGCCCAACTCTTACATCTGACCACATCTTGTCAGAAAGGCATGCCCAACACTCACATCTGACCTCATCTTGTCAGAAATGCCCAACACTCACATCTGACCTCATCTTGTCAGAAAGGCTTAGCACTTATATCCTATCATGTGCAAGCACATCACATCGATAAGGCTCTGCACTTACATCCGACCCCATCTTGTCAGAAAGGCACTGCACTTACATCCAACCTCATCTTGTTAGAAGGGAACAGCACTCACATTTGACCATGTGTAAACACATCACGCCAGAATGGCTCAGCACTTATATCTGACCTCATCTTGTTAGAAAGGCTCTGCACTTACATTCGACCATGTGTAAACACATCACATCGAAAGGGCATGCACTCACATCTGATCATGAAGGAACTAAACCTATCATTGCATCAGAATGGCCCCCAGTCCTAGATTGAGCTACCTGGTAACTGACCAGACGCCTCCATTCCCAGAATGGAAGTTGCCCTTACATCTAACCTACTTGTCAGAATGGTCAACACTCACATCTAACATGGGAGGAACTTAATCCTTTAGCCATGATAGAATGGTTCAGCCCTTACATCTAATCAAGTGGGAACCTTACATCTAATCAAGTGGGAACACATCCCTCTCTCACATCAGAATGGCTTATCAGTCCTAGACTGAGTTTTCCTGGTAACTGAACAAGTGCCTCCATTCCCAGAATGGCAGTTGCCCTTACATCTGTCCTACTCGATAGAATTGCCAACACTCATATCTGACATGGAAGGAACCTAAATCCTCTCACCATGATAGAATGGCTCAGCCCTTACATCTAATCATGGAAGGAACCAATCCTCTCACCATGTCAGAATGGCTATGGGTCTCATCACTTTCCCTTGGAGGAAACCTCGATCTGGAGAACACCAAGTTTCTCCCTGAAGTACTCAAACTTCAGCCTAGCCAATGGCTTCGTCAATACATCAACTATCTGTTCCTCCGTCGCAACATACTGAAGCTTCACTGCTCCCTTCTACACCATATCCTTGATATAGTGATACTTGATCTCGATATGCTTTGACTTGTCATAAAACACTGGATTCTCTGACAACTTCATGCAACTCTGGTTGTCACAATGTATACAAGTAGCATCTAACTAGGGATCAAATATATCAGACAGTAGCTTCCTCAGCCATATTTCCTCACAACTAGCTGAATAAGCTACGCCATACTATGCTTTAGCTTTACTCAGTGCCACACAGGATTGCTTCCTGCTAAACCAAGAGATCACACCTGATCCCATACTGAAGCAACACCCTAAATTGCTCTTCCTATCGATGGCACTGCCTGCCCAATATGAATCGACATAACCCTCCAGGTTAATCTTCTAATTCAACTCATATTTGATCCCATAATTGATTGTACCCCTCAGGTACCTGGGTGAATCCACGGACCTGGGTAACACTTTTTGGCAAGTGAATTTCGGCAAAAACAGAAAAACGCACCTTGGTCGAGGGCTTGTTAAGCCCTCGACCGAGGTCTTAATATCTCGACCGAGGGATTTTTAAGCCCTCAACCGAGGTATCTAAATACCTCGGTCGAGGTATTTAAATACCTTGACCGAGGTATTGCGGGCTTTACAAAACCTCAGTCGAGGTATTTAAATACCTCGGTCGAGGTTCATACCTCGGTCGAGGGCTTAAAAAAATAGACTTATCCCTCATTCAAACAAATGGAAAATTTCCTATGCCTTGCAGAGGTTTAAACCCTGCCATTCCTAGCACATAACTGAGCGGAGTTGATACCGATAAATTCACCAATGAATCTTCTATCCATTGAGGTATCATACACGCATTTTGGCATTCATATGATATTTATTTTTTAATTACTTCTAAAACTTATACTTAGAAAACCACACTGCAACTTCAAAGCAGCTCAAAGAAAAATCCGCAGAGTTAAAACTACACAGCCAAAAAATTCTTAAAAATGCACACATCACATATCGACGTGTCCTCTTCAAAAGGGTATCTTTGGTTTTTCAATTTTTCAAAAAATAGAAAAAATTCCTTTACGTGGACAAATATGTGTTTAAAACGATGCTGAAATCGAATGTGGTCACTTTCGAAAAATAATAAATAATTGTATAATGCGAAAAAAATTAACAAAAAAATATGCACATCACACTGCATTTTATGTAGATCATGCTCATATATTTATTTTTTTTTTAAATTATTAATGCAAGATTGAATTACTCTACGTGGACACGAGCCACTTATTAGGTTCTTCAAATTTTTAAGGTCACACAGTTCATTAAATGTAAAAATTCACACATTAAATGACATCGGAATATTTTTAAAAAAATATCACTATGAAGCCAACATAATATTCTACAATTTGTTTTTTTACTGCAAGTCAAAATTCACATGGCATATATGAGTTTTGAGGGCTTCTATCTAGCACATGAGTAAAAAATCAGGTTTTCATCGCCAAATTTGGCCAAAAAGTGTTACCCATATTCATGGAATCACCCACCTCAGAATATGCTTTGCAATAATCAAGTTAACATTTCTCGGATCTGCCAAGAACTGGCTCAAGGTGGTCATAGCAAAGCAAATGTCTGGTCTTGTGTTCGTCGGGTACATCAAGGACCCAATCATCTGACGATACATTATGGCATCAACCGACTCTGATGAAGCATCACTCAATAGCTTCAGGTTCAATGCCATAGGTGTGGCCATGGTTTTGCAGTCCATCATCCCAAACCTCTTTATGATCTCTACTACATACTTCCCTTGTCCAAGAAAGATTCCATCTGCACTATGCCACACCTCCATGCCTAAGAAATAATGCATCATACCCAAGTCCTTCATTTCAAACTCGGCAGCAAGCTTTCTTTGTATCAGCAATCAACCCATCCATACTTGTTACAAACATATCATATACATAAAGTAGGAGCATCACTGGGTTGCCATCTTCAACCTTGTAGTACAGGTTGGAATCTGCTTTACTCTTTGTAAAGCCCAAACTGGATAGAAAGCTGTCAATCATGCCGTACCAAGTCCTGGGTGCCTGTTTCAAACTGTACAGGGATTTCTTCAATCTGCATACATGAGACTCTCTGTCATGTGTCTCAAAACCAAGTGGTTGTTCTACATACACTTCCTCTTCTACTACACCATTCAAGAAAGAAGTCTTGACATCCATCTGGTGTATATTCCATTTCATCACTGCAGCTAGAGCAAGTACTGATCTGATGGAAGTGTATCTAGCTACAGGTGCAAAGGTTTCTTCATAATCTATGCAAAGGTTTCTTCATAATCTATTCCTTCTTTATGAGAGAAACCCCGAGCCACAAATCTTGCCTTATACTTTTAAATGCTACCATCTGCAACATGCTTGATCTTGTAGATCCATTTGGAAGTTACAACTGAATTCCCTTCTAGTCTTTGGACAACATCCCAAACATCATTCTTCATGATCAATTGGTATTCTTCGATCATAGCATCCTTCCATTCTTTCTGTTCTGTCGCTTCTTCATAACTAGAAGGTTCTTTATCATTGAAATCACATAGTAAAGCTACATACCCGGAGCAGGATCTGGTCCTCTTTCTTTCTCTATGATTCTCTTCTGGAGCCCCATATCTTTCCGCACCTTGGATAATTTCATGTACCCAAGCAGGTTTCCTCTTATGAGGAATATTCTCCAGAGGTGGATCTACAGGTCTTTGTGGTTCTTCAAATTCTCGATCTTCTTCTTGAATTTCTTCGTTCATGGTTGTATCATGAATTATGGGTGCTTCTACTTCTTCAGGTTCTTCAGCAGATCTCTTTCTGGATTTTTTGTAAGCTGTGTCTTCATCAAATGTCACATTCCTGTTGATGTCAATCTTCTTGTATCCTGGGAAATATATTCTGTAAGCATTTGAGCTTTTAGAGTATCCCACATATATACCCTTCTTTCCTGAAGGATCTAATTTTGTTCTCTTCTCTTTTGGAATGTGTATGTATATAGGACAACCGAATATTTTGAGATGGCTGACTTCTGGTTTCTTGCCGGAGAAGACTTCTTCAGGAGTCTTGTTCTCGAGTACTCTATGTGGAGTACGGTTCTACACATACACTGTTGTTCTGGCAGCTTCAGCCCAAAGATGCATAGGAAGATCTTGATCATGAAGCATAGCTCTTACAGCTTCCATGATAGTTTTACTCTTCCATTCCATAATCCCATTCTGTTGTGGATTATAAGGAGTGGACAACTCCCTCTTAATCCCCGATTCTTTACATAGCTCTTTGAATTCATTCGAAGTGAATTCTCCACCATTATCTTATCGAAAGGTCTTGATCTTCTTTTCAGTGTGATTTTTGATCAAGGCTTTGAATTCCTTGAACTTGCTGAATACTTCATCTTTGTTCTTCATGAAGTAAACCCATGTCTTCCTAGAAAAATCATCAATAAAAGAAACATAATATTCATACCCGCTTAGTGAGTTTGATGACATAGGACCGCATACATCAGAGTGGATGATTTCCAAGATTCCTTTTGCTTTGCTTTCACTACTTGGAAATGTCTTCTTTGTGTTCTTTCCTTTCGCACATCCTTTGTAGACCCAGTCATGTTTTGCTTGTATTTATAGAAGACCTTCAACAACTTTGCTTGCAAGAGGTAGTGCTCTATAATGCACATGTGCAAGCCTTCTATTCCAAAGTTCACTTGGCTCTACTGTGTCATGGACCATGGCTTGTTCTGGATGGCCCTTCAATTTGTACAAACCTCCTTCTCGTTCTCCAATCACCACCACATCATCGATAGTATTTCCTTTTGGCCACATGATGACTTGACCATCTATGAATGCAACCCTCATTCCTTTTGCATCCAATGCTGATATGGAGAGAAGGTTCTTCTTGAGTCCTGGCACAAACAATACTTCGTTCATTGTTAGAGACTTTCCAGAGTCTAGTTTATAGGAAGATTCCCCACTGTTTTTTATTGGATATTGGTAGTCATCTCCTAGCTTTACCTTGTGAGGTGATTCATGTTCTGAAAGTCTCACAAAGTATTCCTTGAATCCATTCATATGTTTGGAGGCCCCACTATCAATAAGACAATCATCACTTCCATGAGTAATGTTTCCCATGAGAGGGGAGATCAAAACATATTCATCCTCGCTTGAAGAATATTCACTTTCATATCTGGTTCTCTTCGATGAAGGTTCATCATCCTCTGCAGCATGAGAATGATGTCTTCTCTTGCTTCCCTTCTTCTTGTGAGAGCTAATTTTATTCTTAGGACAATCTCTAGCAAAGTGTCATTTTTCATCACATGTATAGCAAATGAACTCAGACCTATCTCTAGGATTTCTAGAGTTATTCTTGTGATGAGTGTACTTACTTCTGTGATTGCTCGATCTGGGTTTCTTGGATTGTACTATGAGAGCTTGATCTTCACTTCCCATCTTCTCTTCTCGAGATGCTATCCAAGCTTCTTCTTGAGAACATTCTTCCCACAGTCTGCTGAACTTGACTAACTTCTTTCTAGCATAGATCCCTTGAATGAAAGAGTCCCATGTCCTAGGGAGACCATTCAAGGTGGTCATCACAATTTTTGCATTCTCCAATTCTTCATCTACTACTTCTAATTGTTCCTTGATCTGAGAAACCCTTGTGAAGTAAGACTGGATGGTCTCTGCATTTTGAATCTTCACATTCTTTAGTTGGTTCCTCAAGTTCATCTTCCGGTTTATGTTCTTCCCTTCAAACAATTTGGTTATGGAATCAAACATAGCTTTAGGTGTCTTGAGAGAGGACACATGTGGGATAAGGTGATCCTTAATAGAATCAACAATGATCCTCTTTTCCATAACCAACTTCTTCTTATGCAAGGCCTTAGCCTCATCTCCCTCTGGGACTGGAACCTCCTCATTGATGTAGGAGTCCAACTCATTTTCTTCCAGGACCATGGAGATCCTATACTTTCAGCCTTGGAAGTTATCAGCTCCCTCAAGATTTTCATCAAGCTTGGTGTGATGAGACGTCTTAACTGAGAAACTCAAATGGAAATAAAAAATATTTAGATATTACCAGGTCAAGATGTCTGATCTGGATTTGGAGCTGAAATCCTGCAGTACTAGATTAGGAGCAAATTACGGTTTTGATTTTCTTGAGTTCTGTCCACCCAAATGCCTTGAAATTTATCCCTAACTTTGATTTTGGGGAGGAGATCAATCCAGGCCTGGGCTCACTGAAAAATTCCTCTTCTGTGAAAAGATCTAATTTCCTGCAGCAGTGTCGGGTCCAAAACTGAAAAACCTCAGAATTGGATTCTGCTTTGACAGAAAGATGCGCCCTAAGGAGGAGAGTTATTCCACCTTACTTTTGCTGAAAATATATGGAGGAAGATCTAGAAACTAGGAATCCCTAGTTCCCGCAGTTGCACAATGTCTTCTCCTCAGGTTAGCTCTGATACCATCTTAGTTTTTCAACATTAAGCTAGCATTATTAGGATCTTTAACTGAGAGAATAACAAGCACAACAATCAAACACAAGAGACAATGAACACAGTGTTTTTCCTTGGGGAAACCATAAATGGAGAAAACCCTGCAACTTCCTCAGAGATAGAATCAACACCAAAATAAAAGATCCCAATACAGTAAGTGATCTCCTGACTGCAGTAACCTTCTTCTTATCTATCCCCAGTGTCTTCTCCTTCCTCAACAATGCACTACACTTGAGTGTGTATGAGTTGTGTGCTAAATAGAGACTCTAGCTCTCTATTTATACTAATCCCAGCATGACTAAAACCCTACTAGGGCCGACCTATACTAGGATATTCTAATAACCCTAGTGCCCTGGAACTGCGAGGACTTTAACCCTTAGAAAATCGGAGGGTTACCCACAATGACTTGACATGACTTGTTTACATAATAGATCCTCCCAATTGGAACATTGGGGCATGACAACATGACTCAATTACATAATAGATACATCCTAGAATAAACATCGGGTTACAAGACATAAGATACATAGATGAATACATTCCGAAGTTACAAATGCATCAACATGATCGTCGATGATCCCGCTCCTTAGAAAACTTTCAGAAATTCTGCGCCATCAATGGTCGGAGGCTCTACCCATCAGACGCGTAGTTGTCTAGCCATCCACAATGGTGGGTGCTCAATTAACTATTTTCCACCGACGTCCATCGATAGTCTCATCAACTAATTTCCATTGATGATTTCAATAGTTAAACAAAATTTTGAAACTTTCTTCTTCTGTCGGTGGTTGGAACCATTAAGCACTACGTGTCGGTGTTTTAGTCCACACAGCAGCCGCAATGGCAGACTATCAAATAGCTAAGCATCGGCGATCAAACTGTCTAATTGTTTTGATGTGCTGATAGCCAAACACTTAGAAAAATTCTAAATTTTATTTTACTGCTTCGGTGGTCGGAGGCTCTATCCATCAGAAGGATAGTCCTCTAGCTATCCGCAATGGTAGGTCTACAATCCCTTGATCCCTTCTGTTGTTCATCGATGATGAATACCACTAACCTACTTCAATGGTCGACGAAGTCAATACTTAGAAAATTTCAGAACTTCTGTGCCATCGATGGTCGGATCAACTATCCATCGGGTGGATAGTCCTTTAAGTAGCCACAACGACGAATGCATCATCTGCTAACCTCTGCTGACGATTCGGTGATTGCTTCATTATAGTGGCGTCGATCGTTGATGATTTTTAATACTTAGGAAAATTTTCATGGATTTCCTTGCTGCAGGTCCCTCGTCGGGTGGTCTTCCAACTAGATGATCTAATGCATCAGCGGGACTTCAGACTAAGTCCTCTGATGATCTGATGATCCCATACTTAGAGGAATTTCCAAAAAATTCTTCTATCATGCATAGGTTTTCTTCTATTTTCCCTAGTTTCTTCTGGGCAGTAGGTAACCTGCCTCTACTATCTGATCTTTCATGGCCCATTTAGGCCCATGTTGCAACCAGAGCTTTGATACCACACTGTAACATCCCCAACCCTCCGACCAATGAAAAGGACGCTACTATACATCAAATCATCCAGGCATATAGCCCCATGAACATGAACATACATACATATAGTGCTGAAGCATGACACTTAAAACATAAAACATTTTACGAAGCATAATCATTCATATACACAATGGAAACAAAACATATCAATCCACATTCATGCATATATAGATCAACATTTAACATGTATATCATCATTCATCAATGGTAAATATATAATTGTAGAAACAAGTTAGGCAAGAGTACTTGTCTTATAGAAAACTTGTTCTTCAACCAGCTACGTCACTGCAATGTTCCACCCAACCATAGGCCCGCGTGCTCCTTAATATCTTTGCAACACTGCCACCCTCGATCCAGGAAAATTCCCCAAGGAATAAGGAACTAACAGGCTTACACGTAGCCAAGGATAACAACACCACTAGGGTACATAGTTCAGCCAAGCCAACAAAGTTGGGTTTATCAGGAGAACAACAGATTAGCCAAGCCAACAAAGTTGGGTTTATCAGGCCATCCAGGAGCTAGGAAAGTCTATATGCTAAGTCGGTGAGCCCATTGAAGAGATACAGACACCAACACCAGAACCAACTTGGCTTCTATAACACCCACAGACACCCAACACAAGGAATTAGCCCTTTCTCTACAACGCAATCCCTCAAACCTTGATCTCCCTTCCAGTGCTATATAGGGGTTGTGGAGAAGAAATCCAGCTCAGTAGCTCTGTCTATGTGGTTCTCAAACCACCAGGTTTATCAAGCACCTCAGGCCCTCATTCACCACTCCAATGCAATCTGAGGACAAAACCACTGCATGCAAGTAGCCAAGTAGCTATTCAAGCTTTTACAGTGGGAAAACACAGTTGACCAAAAAGTAGGAACTCACAACAGTCCTTCAAGCGATACCACCACAAAAGGGAAAAACACAACCAAACAAATCATGGCAAATGACAGCCCATGATCAACCTTGAGCCCACAGCACACAAATCTAACTGCAATCGCTGGAAAAACTTACACAAACCAGGAATGGAAAATACCAGACTTCCAAACTCTGTCTGAGAGACAAAACGCAACCCAAAAAATTATGGATGCAATTACAAACACAATTTCAATGATGAGAAGAACAGAACATTAAGAAATCTTCCAATGGTGGAAAAATACACTCTCTGCATGATCGGAGAAGAGAAAATAATCCACCAGCCCTCGAATTCATGAGGCAGAGGAGAACCAACATCCCTGCAAGCCAACAATCTGTACGAAAAAGGGAAGGTGAACCCCTAATGATCAGAATGTGGAACCTTTAACTCAATCCGCGTGAAGAAACTGAACAAACACGATCAGGGTAGTGGACAGGCCAACAGACATGTCATGGAGAGAGAGTGAGTAGGAGTGGGCATGGTGGTGGTTTTCCTACTAGCCAATCGCTGTCCCAACTAACAATGGAAATACTTAAGGGTGGTGGTGACACATGGCTTTCCCCCATGACTCAATGTTCAACATTCCCCTTCCTTATCCTTTGGAATCATGCCCCTTCTCAATTTATTTTCCGCGAACATAGTTGGTTGGGTTATTTAATTAAAATGTGTGTTTACATGATGCCACAGCTAAATATATGCCATATTTCCAAATATACCATCGATGACCATTCCCAAAATAGAAACACAACATAACCAAATCGATGGTGGGGCCTTGGCCTTTAGCTCCGCACCAAGATTATTTACAATATGTGTATCATGAATTTTTAATGCAAGTGGGGTTAAAACTAGGGCATTACAGCATTAGTGCAATAAATATATAGAGAGTCCAAAGACTGGATGTTTGATATTCTCCCGAGGGCCTGGTTTGAAAGTTCTTCCCTAGTATCATCATTCTTTTAACTGTTTCTACTAGGTCCATAGTTGTCTCTTTCAACCAATTTTCTATCAAGTAAATCTGAGCAGGAGGAAAATGATATGCCATTGAGACATATGCATGGCTGTGGGCAGTGTAGCCCTACTTAGCAGTATTTTCAAGGATCATTGTAGTTACATCTACCCTAGGCAGAATCCAACCAATCACCTTTGAGCACGGGAACAACTTAGGTCTTGTGGCTACATTCATAAGAGTCGATTTCTCGATGTTTGCATAAATAGTAAGGTCTTTGAATCCTGCATTGGGTATGTTTTGATTTGCAATCATCCTGTATATCTCTCCCCATTTATAATCCAGTTTGACCCTGGTGGTAGCTTTGGTATCTTCATATATGTATTCAACCCTGGTGATGATCTCAACCTCTGGTTCTCCTTCAACAACTGGAGCCTTCTTCTTTTGTATTTTAGACATATCTCCTTTGCAGCAATCACCCTATCATAAACATAGCATGTTCTTAGACCATTTAGCATTTACCAAGTGAAACAATCATAACAAAAAACTGTATCAATCTATTTACCTCTTCCATATGCATTCTGAAAAAATGAACTATACACAGTATTAATGAATGAAAAGAAAAATGACAAGGAAAAATAAAATCTTGCAAGTTGTGCTTAAAACCCTCTAAGTCCACTTTATGTAACCAAAATCACAACCCTGATAGAATAGACTCCTCATCTTAATCTAGGTCACATTTGAACTAACTCGAACTCCTCCAATAAAAGCATGAACCACATTGTCGCTACTGCTAATCCTAAAAACGCTAGACCTTATACCTCCTCCTCCTCATGGAAAACCCTAACTAGACCAAAACAATGAAAATCTCTGTTTTCCCACGAAAATAGGGTAAACGCATACAAAAATTTAAAACCTCCCTCGAACTGCCATGAATAACCAAAGAATGGGTGGTGCAGACATCGTAACGCTTATCTGCACCAACCCCTTAATCTTTCAAACAAGAGCAAAGTGTACATAACAGCTGGATCACGCGGGCTCAAAAGAAAAAGAATGTGAATAGCTAGCTCCTCAACCCTAAAATAAAAGTACTCGTGCATACTGCGGAGATAAACATTCCAACCCATCCCACGGGAAAAACCTAACTAGGGAAAACCTAAGCAGGGAAGAACCATGGTTTCAATCAACAAATAAAAAGCAAGCAAAAGGGTCGTGGATTGCCTACCTGGAAAAACACAGTGCAGTTGGCAGGATGATCCAAAACCTCCATGGTAGCATACTAACGATTCGGATCCGGACAGCTGGGATCATGAATTCAATCGACAAGGACTGGAGCAATCTTTGAGTTCAACTACGGATAACAATAAAATAATTCTCCACCTCTATATATAAACCTTCAGTAAAAAGAATTGGCGGGAAAACCCTATTGGCAGTTGAGAACACTAAACATCGGGAGGATAGTTCAATTGACAGCCATAATGGCAGACAACAAACAAACTACGGGTCCTACGAGACTATTAAGTCTGTCGACGTTGGAGAATCTTAACACTAAGTGTCGGAGCTTCAAGCCTAAGCAATTCTGCAGTGTCAACGATGCCAAGCACTATCATCACAATGTTTATACATTGGAGATTGAAATCATTAACATTTAAAGCATCGATGAGGAAACTAACTCCCACAACGCAGTATTGGCGATATATAAAAAGAATCAATCGACGTACTTTGAATTAAAATGGTATAGGAGCTCAGAATTCTAAGTTATCAGTGATCCGAGAGACTAACCTTCGGATGACTCATCAACTTCCCTCCGAAACTTCAGTGGCATAGAAGACAAGCCTTCCAACTTATTTGTCAATTTACCTCTGATAGCGATAAAATAAAATCACCGACAGTTAAAAAGGTTTAAACAATAAAACACAAGGGAGATAAAACACAGATTGGCAAGAAACAAGACTAATCATCGGGACGTTCACTATTTACCTCCCGAAACGTTGGGGGCATAGAGGACTAACGCTTTGGTTCATTCATCATTCCACTCCCGAAACAACGAAAAAATAGTTGATTGAGCTTCTAACTTCAAATGATCAATTTCTTAAGTAGAGAAAACTGTACTTCCAGGACAGATTTAAAGAAATCAAACAAACCTGGGCTAGATAAAATCAAGAGGGTCCAAAATTTTACAAAATTGGGAAAAGATTGTTGCAGCTGCAACAGAATGTTATGTTTCTTTCAGTTTGCAAGCACATAAATGGTCAACCCAAGCCAAGTGCAGGTCAAGTTGTCCAATTAGACAGGACTGCAGTTAAAGTGGTAGGAGAAATGGAGGATGTCCTGATACATTTGTCAGCAGATTAGAGGGTTTGCTAGTATATAGACATTGTGGTAGCAGACATCCCAGACGCCTATGGGATGGTGTTGAGTCGAGACTAGTCGGTGAAATTAGATGTTTATTTTTCTTCAAATTGGTCACATTTGTGGTTTCCCTACAAAGGTTACCAAAATCAGATAAAGGTGTTGAGGGAACCTCAAATGAAATACAACGTAACACAATTGGAGGGGAATAATGAACCAGTTAACTCTATTTTGGGGAACTATTTTCTTGAGCTTGAACCGGGAAATTATCAAGATGAAGAAGCCAGTGACACATCAGATACCCAGCCCAATATCCTTCATTTTTCATGGGCTGATAAGATTGATTGTAATATAGTGGAGTTAGTCTCAAATGTAGATAGTATTTTAAATTCAGTAGGGGTAAAAAAAAATTGGATTCTTTATTTTGATGGTTCCAAAATCATGGAAGGATTAGGAGCTAGATGTGTCCTAATGGATCTTGAAAAAATAATAATTTTTTCCTTTCCTGTAGATTAGAATTTGAGTGCACTAATAATACAGCCGAGTACAAAGCATTAGTATAGGGACTAAAAAAGGCAATGGAATTGAAAGTAAAAAATCTAAAAGTATATGGAGATTCTAAAATCATTGTTAAACAAGTCCGAAATAAAATTCATTGCATATAACCACCTTTGAAGGCTTATCAAAATGAAGTATGGGATTTACTAACAAAATTTTATGCATTCAATATCACTTCAATTCCTAGGTTAAAGAATGAAACACCTGACTTGTTATCTACTTTAGCTGCAAGGATGGTACCCATGAATAACAGATGTTTAATTGAATTTCTTGTCATGCCTTCCATTCCAGACAATATCACCAATCTGAAGGTGTTTGATGGTGATCAACAAATATTGGAATGTCTAATAAATGATGAAACCTTCAAAGGATCCATAATAGATGATGAAGAACATTAAGAAAACATTTAGAATGGAAATTTCATTCCTAAAGGAGTCAGAATGTTGGAACAGATGTTTGATCTAGAAAACAAGTTTAGAAGAACAACAAATGTCAAGACACATAGTTTGTCTTTGAAATTCAAGCTAATAAATCTACGGTCAGAGGCTGATCCAAACTATGTGAACCTGGGGAAGTGTTGTTCACCAGGGGAAAGGAGAAAATTCATCGGTTTGTTCAGAAAATATAAAGATTTCTTTGCATGGACATATGAAGACCTCAAAACCTATGACACCAAAATTATACAACATGTCATTCCAATCAAAGTTGGAGTCAATCCTTTCCAGCAGCCTCTGAGGAAGTTGCACCCTAAAATAGAACCTATAATTCAAAGTGAGGTAAAGAAGCTTCTTGATGCTAAAATCGTATTCAAGGCTAGACATTCAGAATGGGTTTCAAATTTTGTGCCAGTATGAAAGAATTCTGGAGAGGTTAGACTCTGTGTTGATTTCAGAAATTTAAACCATGCATCTGATAAAGACAATTACCCTGTCCCACCCATGATGGTCTCAGGCTCTGAGCTGTTTTCTCTGTTAGATGGATTCTCAGGCTACAACCAAGTGTCAATAGCAGAAGAAGACAAGTTGAAGACTACTTTCCGAACTAAGTGGGGGACTTTTGCATACAGGAGAATTCCCTTTGGAATCACTAACACTGGAGAAACTTTCCAAAGGGATATGGATATAGATTTTCATGGTCTGATTGGCTGAAGTGTAGTGGTTTATTTGGATGATGTCATGATATTTTCTAAGAAAAGAGAAGAACATGCGTTTCATTTAAAACAAAGTTTCGAACGCTGTCGAAAGTATGGCATTTCTTTAAATCCAAAGAAATGTGTGTTTGTTGTTACAGAAGGAAAGCTATTGGGTCACATAATTTCAAAGAAAGGGATCTCAATATACCCAGAGAGGATTAAAGTAATAGAACAGATTCCTTTACCCCATAATGAAAAGGGCATGGAATCTTTTATGGGGACAATAAATTTTGTGCGAAGGTTTGTGCCAGACTTTGCTCAAATAGTCAAACCTTTGCAACAAATGGTCAAGAAACGTGTTCAATTCAAGTGGACTAATTTAGATAACGGTGCATTTAACAAGATAAAAACATCAATAGTTCATGCACCATATATTAAAAGTACCAACTTTGAAAAAGACTTCATCTTGTACACTTTTTCTTCAGACAATTCATTAGCAGTGGTGCTTATGCAGAAAGAAGAAAGGGGAGATGAGTACCCCATATCATTTATGAGCACTGGCCTACAAGGGGATGAATCGATTTACCCCACAGTTGATAAGAAAACTTATGCTTTTTTTAAGGTGGTGAAGCAATTCAGACCATATATACTGAAGAACCATACCAAAGTGATAGTTTTACACCTGGCAGTCCGATCTATTTTTGTAGAAAAAGAGTTAGGAGAAAGAAGAAGTAACTGGGTAACAACCTTACAAGAATACGACTTAGAATTCAAACCAGTGACCATAGTCAAAGGGAAAGGGCTCTGCAAATTGATGACAGAGAGCCAGGACAATGAAGATAGCAATTGGGATAATGAAGCTGAGTTACACATGGTTGATGTATGTCCTTTATTTACAGCTCCAGAATCCTGGTACAAATACCTAGTTTATTATCTTCAAGAAGGATACTTGCCTAAAAAATGGAATCCCAAGAAGAGGAGATAATTATGCTTAAATTCAACCTCATATCAGATTATTGATGGAGTTCTGTTTAGAAAAAACTATGATGGAGTTTTTCTCAGATGATTGGAACGCGAAGATGCAGCTAAGGTTGTTATAGAGCTACATGATGGACTTGCTGGAGGCCATTCCTCAGGAGATACTATAGCACATAATATTTTGAGATCTGGGTATTACTGGCCAACTCTGTTCAAGGATGATCACGCTCATGTTAGGAAATGTGATACTTGTCAAAGGAGCAGTGGAAGACATGCAAAGGCAGCAGGACCATTAAAACCAGTTATTATTTCTGAACCATTTGAGCAGTGGGGGATTGGTATTATCAGAGAGATCAATCCAAATTCTTCATTGTAGCACAATTACATCCTAACAGCAACAGACTAATTCACCAAATGGGTACAAGCCATTCCATTACGAAAAGTGAATGAAGATGCAGTTATGGACTTCTTGCAAGACCATATTATGACCAGGTTTGGGGTTCCAATTTCCCTAGTTTTTTATAATGCTTCCTATTTTTCATCTATTAGACTGACTGCATTTGCAAAATGAGAAAGGGATTAAGTTACATTATTCTGCTAACTAATGTCCACAAGGTAATGGTCTAGCAGAATCTACAAATAAAAATCTCATTAGGATTTTGAAGAAAACAGTCATATAAAATCAAAGGAGCTGGCACATAGCTTTGCCTAATGCACTTTGGGTTGATAGAGTTAGACACAAGAACTACTTAGGTTTGTCACCCTATACTCTAGTCTATGGGAAGAAGCCATCCTGCCTCCAAATATTTTGTTTCCTTCCTCTCAACTGGCTCAAGCCTCTAGAGTAACTGAGAATGAGGTCCTACAAATCCAAATCAATACCCTGCTAAAGTTGGAAGAGTCTAGATCCAAGTCAAAAGAGAGGTTTAAGCACCAACAGGAAATAGTGAAGAGATGGTTTGATAAACACAAAGCCAGAAAGAAGGAATTTGAAGTAGGTGATTTGGTTCTTAAATAGAATCACCTGCATGATGAGAAGGGAAAACACACTAAATTTCAGCAATTATGAATAGGCCCTTTTCAGATTGCAGAGAAGTTGGGCCCCTCAACCTATAAATTATGAGATTTACAGGGGTGGGAAGAGAACTTGCCAATAAATGGTTTAGTTCTCAAGCTGTATTTTTCTTAATACTGTTTGGTTTTTCTTTGTACATAAATAAACCTTTTGATTTGTTTCAGTTTGGTTTTCCTTATATTAGTTCTGTTTTATTTTCACTTTGAGTCCTTTGTTTTTGTTGGCTTTACTTTGTATTTTCAATAAACCAGCACAACCTTTGGCGTTGGAGTTCATTAGAGCTCTGGATAAACTGAAAATATTTTAACTAAAGGACTGCTTTTTATTTTCATATATCAGGAGGAAATATCCTTTAAGATTAGCAGGTTGTCTTTATAGATTTGAACACATTGAAGTCCTGTTTAAACCCTGTAAAATAACTAAGGTCAGAAAAGTCTTGAATACTATTTTGAGGCTATATTCACTTCACACTAAAATCTGTCCTAGGAAGCTAATAGCAAAAGACCCATGGAAAGGAAGCATGGTGAACAGTTGTATGGTATTTAAAATAACACCATGCCACAAATTAAAGCCAAAAGGCCAAAGAGTCAAATTTCCTAGAAATAAAGTAGTACATCAAAAGACACACTGAATAAAATCAATTGGATAAGATTACTCAAAGGCTCTTCTCCGTCCGTGAGATGAAAGCAAAATATGGATGGAAGAACCTGAATAAAAATTTCAAATAAAGAAAGCAATTCGGGAAGACTCAAAAGGATAAAAAAATCCAAAAAACATAAAAAAATGCAAAAAGGCATGGGAATGAGGACCAAACAGATATATCTGTTCACACTCTGTTACAATCCTATGGTGTCTAAGTTGGAAGCAGTCCAAAAGTAGAAGTAAAATGAACCTCATATCTTGTCCTCAAAATATTTATCGAGACTTTGAAATCCTGGTTCCCCTTTCCTATTGGGCAGTAGTCAGTGTTAACATTTATAAATATTTCATTCTAGAAAAATCTGGCCATCTTAAAGAAATATGATTAAGTCTATTTTAACAAGATATTTTAGAACAGTTCTGGTTTTTAAAATTTAGTTTTTAGAGATCTGTGTTCACCAGTAAGTCGCCAATTGTTGTTGTTGCAACAACTACCCAATTTTTTTTTGGTATTTTTTAGGACCCCTTTGAAAGTCTCATTTTTCTCCTTAAAGTGATTTGAATTTGATTTTTTTCATCCTTTACAATTTCTGCCCATCATTAACAGTTCCTTAGATTCATTTTTTTACTAAGGAAGAAAGTGATTTTTGATCTGCTACAATGGGTGGTTTCCCATCTTCGAGCTGCTATGGCAAAGTCTTCTTTGAGTTCAAGCCACTATGACAGTTAGTTTTAATTTGTGAGCTGCAATGGCGGACATCTTTTTATTTCAACCCCGCAGTGGATGTATTGTCGTGATGAATCTGCTATAAAGGGAATTTTTCTCATTTACGTGCTCATTGTTTTTAACTTCCGCTATAGCGGAAAGTTTTGCAAGCCATGCCCTCTACGACGGTGGACCTTATGATTTGTCTTTTGGATTGGTCTCCGACAACTGCTACTATGATGGGTGCATCCTCCAATTCGAGCCGTTACAATGGGTGGTTCTTCAAGTTTGTTGCGGAAGTAATTGTTAATGCACTGCCTCTATAGTGGAGGCATTTTTGGTTAATATCTAATCATGGTATGACCCATCGTTGTGGAGGATGTTTGAACTTGGAGCCGCTACGACGGCTAACATCTCATTCTCCTCACCGATATGATTTAACGGTCGAGCCGTAGGGGAAGGTAGCGAAAACATTTGGAGCTGTGGGCCTGTACTTGTGGGTGGTTCATCATGATCGAGCTGTCATGTCGGGGATTTTCCCATGATGACTTATGTTTTCGGCCCAAATCATTCAGTGCTGACGGTGTTTTTGGTATTGTACGTACAAGTTTTAATAGCAATTTGAGACCCTCGGAAGGCCTTTTTATTTACCAAAGTGCGAAGTTTTTTTACCATTTGATTTTTTACGGAGGGAGTTGGGAATTGGAGAGCGTATATTCTCATTTGAGCTGATCGTTCGATTTCCCTGGTGGAGCTCACGTGGCGCGTTCTCGCTAGTTTTTTTCATTCACGTGGCGAACCTTTGATCGGACAGGTACAACTCGTAGCAGAAATAATGACGAAGAAGGGGAGGAAGAAGCCTAAGGTTTTCGAGGACGATTCTGACACAGAAGTTGTATAGGTGTCGCCGACAATGAAGGATGAGATAGTGTATGAAGACACTAAGGTGATTACAGTAGTAGACCTTGAGCTCAAATGGGGATAGATCTACCCCATGCTAGTTGAAAGAAAAGTGTCAGAGGCTAGTTTGGGAGACCTAGCTTTGTACGAGAACATTTTGAGGTCTGGATTAACCAAAATAGCAACTAGGCCGGAGATTTTTCCCTGTGTGGAGGTCATTGGATGGATGTTTCCAAAAATAGACACAGTAGGAATGATGATAAATGATGAGGAGGGAAAGCCTGTTGCATCGTTTGCACCTGCATTCATTTCAACAGCCCATAGTCTTCCGAGAACAGAAATAAGTGTAACCATAGAATGGGTTAAAAGTCTGAAGTTTGATTATACAGCCACAACAAAGATGATGGTGGATGGGGGAAATACCTTCAAACATAAATAGTTAGGAGAATATGAGATGACCCATATTCGAACCCATTTCAGGATAATAGCATTGATGATAAGCAAGCTGCATGGTAGGGCTGATGGGAAGACGTATAATTTTGGTTAGATTCCATGTAGGGCTGATGGGAAGACATATCATGTACTATGTATCCATGGAGGGAACAATTTTTAACTAGGCAGATATAGCTACCAGGAACTTGTCCAAATGTGTCAAGGCAACTTAGGAAAGGTGGCAGCTCACAAGGCAGCTCACAAGGTGCATTTCGAATATGCAGACTATGTAGATAAAGAGGAGCAAGTGTTCAGGAACATCTATAGGATGGAAGCTTTAAGTAAGTGTTTGAAGGGAAAGATATATGGGGTCAAGGGAAGTAGCAGCAGCAATCCAAAACCAAATGAAGGAGGTGAGGAAGCTGTAAAGAAGGCCCAAGAAGAAAGTAATCACAGGCTTGCAGTAGGAGCAAAGAAATTGTTAGCAGAGGAAGCACAGAGGGATAAAGCAAAAGCTGCCAAACAAAAGAATGCAAAAGCTATTTTGGATAAAATTTGAGAGTTAGAAAAATATATTTCTCAAGAAGCTGTAAACCCTGAGCTAGGAATACAAGATATAGAAGAGTCCACAGACGGTAAAAATCAGGAAAATGAAGAAGTTGTAGTGGGTGGAGGTCAGGAGAAAATCCCTGTTCATGATAATACCGAGAACCCTCTATCCACATCTAGCAGCATCCTTACTGGGGGTCATATCCCCATAGATGAAATGGTGCTAATACCATTTACCCCATCTAAACAATATGATGTGGCATGCTTGGAGGATATTCATTTTGATCCTAAAACAAAGTATATTACATGGAGGACATAGAAAACTTTGAAGGTAGGGACTCAGCCACCAGTGACCATAGTGACAGAGAGGACAGTCATGAGTAATGTAGAAGAACACCCAAAGCAAGTAGATTCTATGGGCATTGCAAATGCCTATGCTAATGCTCACAATGTTGACAAGCTTACATAAACCATTCAGTAGTATAAGGGGAATATGGCCGAAATGAAGGAAGTTTTGAGGAAGGAAGAAAAGGTAGGCCGAAAATCAAAAAGAAAATATGAAGCTACCCTATCAGACTTTGAAAGGCTTCAACAGGGACACCAAGATTTAGAAGAAGAGCAGGATAAATTAAAATTATCCAATGAATATTTAAGTAAAGAGAAAGGAAATTTGGTAAATAAGGTTGCAGAATTGGAATTGTAGAAGACTACTACTGAGCAGAAGGCACAACAATATGAAACCTAGGTAGCAGCATTGGAGGCACAAAAGGCTTCATTGGAGGTTTTGTTAAAGGTGGAAAATGAGAAGAGAATGGGTATAGAGCCTTTGACAAAGAATTCCCTCATGCTCAGAAATAAAATTTACCAGATGCAGCTCTAGATAGCAGATGAGGTGTTGAAGTTCCAACAAGTGGAAGCTAGGTTGGAAGAGATTTCAAGTATAGCTTCTGAATTTAAAGGAAAGACCCAGGATGTCCTGGAAATCATTCAAGTGCATTTGACTTGGTTGGAAACAACCAAGGAATTTCCTGCAAATGCATCGATCAAATACTTCGAGAGAGTGAAGCTGGAATATGAGCTGATAGAATTTGGGAATAAAGCTGTTGAAGAACTGATCAGGGCAGTCTAGAGAACCAAAGGTGTTTTCAAAGAGTTCTGTAGAAAGGTGCTTACAAATTACATTCGCTGCCAAATATCTACCAAGAATAGGTTAGATGAATTACTAGAGCATGAAGAGCACTTGAAACAATTGCATGAAAGATGACAGGAGGATGAGTTGATCATTCAACTAATCAAAAGTTTGGATGAGAGAGTGCTTAAGAATGTAATAGCCTAGGCAGCAATAACAAACCATTTATTGGCAGATCAAATTTGATTGATTCAAGCCAGGATGGGTACTATAAAAGCTCAAGTTTCCAAGCATGAGGTCACTATTATATTTCTAGAGCCATTAGAGTTTGAGACAATAGTGACAGATGCCAATACATGGAAGTAGTTCATTAATGAGGTTTTTGGGCCCACTTAGAATGTTTGTTTTATTGGCACATATTTTTTAATAGGTATATTTTTCCTAAATTAGCGAAATAAATATGAGACAAAGTCATTTTTTAACTGATTTATAGAGGAAGTCCTAAAGGCAGGAAGACAAAATGACATTTCAAGTTGTATAAGTATAGGTGGATTCGATGAAGAGAAGGAATTTTCCATGCTATCTTTTCTGTGAATTTTATTGTAAGAAGAACTACTTCCTTTTATAATAAAGAAAGCCATATAATCTGTTGGAGAAGGAGCTGTGAAGTTTCAAATGCATGCTGTAGATTGGTTGAATGTCGAATTATTTCTGTTTTAGCTTATTCTACAAACTGTGAGATCATTCTTACTTATGAATTACTTCCATGTTATGAATTATTTTTTTGTTATTTTTATGAAAATTATGCAGTATATTGAGTAATTAATGTTTTAACTAACAATGAGTTATCTCTATGTTTATCTTTCTACATGTATTCATGTATTCTTAATTATGAAAAACTATCTGTAATATTCGGTATGCATGTTTTGCAGTACATTACTCAGCATTAAATATAATCTTGCTCCCTAGGGATAGGTCAGATAGAATTAGCTAGTTTAGCATAGGTGTTATTTGTTTGTGATTTAGAAGCAAAAGGGGTAACAAGACGAGAGGTAAGAACCTGCACATCACATTGTGAACTCTTTGTTGTCTCTATTGTTTGCACTTAGAATAGGCACTTACATATCATATATAAAACAAAACTAAAAAATATACTTAAACAGTGGACCAGGCCGCAATCGGTAAAAGAAATCTTAAACCATTACTTGAACAACGGTAGCTGGATCGTAAACTGGATGGATTCCCCATATCAAATAATAATGAGATAATTGGGAATGTTTGTTGGGGAGAATTCCTACTTTTGTTACATGGGATTTTCTAGGCCTCAACAAGACGTCAATATTCTAACAAAGAAGCCATGGGAAAATATGGGGAGCCCACAGTTGGTTTGGTCCCCCATGCAGCTCTGACTAGCTAACCAGGCTAGAGTAACAACGATTGGGAAGATTCCGTGTCTTGCAGTGGAAGTTGAAGGGATGAAGACTTATGCTGATTTTGATGTTATTGAGGTTGTTGAGGGTGGAGAATCATATCCCACATTGTTTGGGATTGGATGGGCCAATGACAGTTTGGCGGTGATTAATTTTAAGAAGCATGTGATGACCTTTTAAAATCGTGACATTAGAGTCATAGCTTCGATGGATCCAACTAAAGGGAGAAGATATGTTGAAACAGTTAAGGAAGAAGCAGTAAGAGGATGGGATCATTCATATAACATTTTAGAGGATTACATCCATCCGACTACCAATGGGGAACTCGGTTGGTGCACTTCTAGCTCTGCATCTTTCGACTCTGATGATGCTTTAGAAAACTGGATGAATCAGATGCATGAGGTATCAATTCGGAAGTGTGTCCTGATTACTCAATTGTTGTGCCAAGTCAAAACCGAGATTGTTGAATTACCAGTATATGAAGGACTGTTGGATTTGTCTGAGTTTCTCATGGAATTTGAGGATAAGGTGTGAGAACCGCATCGATTGTTGGTGTTGGATGAAGTGTTGAAGGCTATGCTAACACATTGGTGGGAAACACATAAGAATTCGATCAACGAGTGGTCTCAATGTCATAGGTTGATGAAATTTCACTTCAGCGAAGCAGAGAAGAACCACGCTGATAGGTACGATGGGAATAATGCTCTTGGAAGTCATCTAATCTTGTGTCAGAACATGTGGTCTTGGTGACCAAAGGATGAGCGGGTCCATGCTTTTGTCCACACGTTGGATGATATGTTGTGGTCAAGGTATGTATCGATTGAGTTGCATAGAAAAATCACTACTTGGGAAGAGTTGACGGTTTGCTTCAATCACACCTTCAGTTTCATGGATACCAATCTAGTTATTCATAGTGCACTGCAACACATCCAAGACATTGTTCTAAAGGTAGTTCTGATTGCATATCCAGTGGATCTGCATGAGAGATGTTCAATCCAATCGATAATGGAATTCTACAATGTGACAAGAGGGTTGGATGATGGAGATGATCCATGAAACATCAATATTCTAGAAACATAAGTGAGTCAGGATGTCACAACACCTGACATATTGACGAATCCAATGAATCAACCGTTAAAAATTCAAAAGGTCAACATTGGGAAAGAGGAGAACCCAAAGTTTGCAAATGTTGGGGACTACTGGGATGAAGAAACCATGGAAAAGATCACATATATGTTGCATGAATTCCAAGATTTGTTTCATACAAATTTTTTTGGGATGAAAGGAATATTGGGAGATCTGGGAGAGATGAAGATCTTGATGAAGCCAGATGCAAAACCAGTGAAGCAGTGGCCATATTGTTTGAATCCACGATATAAGGATAGGGTTAAGGCTGAGCTCTACTGAATGCTAGATGTTGGGATAATAGATTCGGTTGAGGAATCATAATGGATCAGTCCCATGGTAGTGCAAGACAAGAAGACAAGTGAGGTTTGTATTTGTGTCAACCTTAGAAAATTGAATGATGAATGTTTGCATGATCCATTTCCAACACCTTTCACTGATGAAGTGCTAGAAGGAGTGAGCGGTCAAGAAATCTACTCATTCATGGATGGTTTTTCTGGTTACCACCAAATTAATATCTTGAAAGAATATCGTCATAAGACAACCTTTGTGTAACACCCCGGTTTTGACCCCGTTGCATTTAAATAAATAATGTAAATAATCATGGTGTGGAGCTAGGAAAAAAACCCGTCATCGATTTAGTATTTATGTTTCGGAAATTAAGGTGCAGCCGATGTTATTTTATTTATTTATTATGCTAGCTGAACATTAACAAGTGAACATTATGTTAAAATTAAAATTTTTAATTAAAACCCACAGTTGGATATGTCAATGGAACTAAATGAGATGGGGGCATGATTTTTCCTAAGAATGAGGGAGTGGGAGATTGAAAGAGTGGGAAGAAATTCGAATTGGGTAGAGAACCAATTTTGGAAAAACCTTTTTAAATTTTCTTGGGTAAGAAAACACCAAAAACGACCACTTTTCCCTCATGTGGAAACATTTCATCTTGTTTGGAAGCAAGGACTATTGGTTGACCCAACATATATTGCCCTGATTTTGAGTCTGCACCCGCCTACAAATGTGAAGGAACTTAGAGTGACACAGGGACATACAGGATACTACTGCAATTTATCCGAGGTTATGCCACGATCACATCTTTGATGGAGAGGTTGCTAAAGAAGGATGTGGTATTTGTATGGAGTGATGAGTGTCAAGGCAGTTTTTATACACTAAAGGAAAAGATGGCTTTCACACCAACAATGGTTTTTCCCGATTGGACTAAGGAGTTCCATGTTCATGTTGATGCATCATCAATTGCACTGGGAGTGGTGCTGGCACGGCCAGGGGAAGGAGATATTGATCACCCGATTTCTTGCGCTAGTCAGAAGCTTTTGTTTACAAAGAAGAATTATACTACAATAGAGAGAGAAGGTTTGGAAATGGTATATGCACTGCAGAAGTTTCGACATTACCTATTGGGAGGTCATTTCACGATGTTCATGGACCATTTTGCTTTGAAATACCTGGTTAATAAACCTGTGTTGGGGACGAAGATATGTCATTTGCTACTTCTCTTTTAGGAGTTTGATTTTGAGATGCTTGTGAAGCCGGGTCACTTGAATGCAAGCCAAGATCATGTATTGCGAATTGAGACAGGTGAAGAACTAACGAGCATTGAAGATGGGTTGCTATATGTGCAACTATTCATAGTTGAGATGGTTGATGACTATTATGAGCAAATAGTTCAATTTTTGGTGACGAGAACAACACTAGAGGAGCTTACTACAAGTTAGAAGAAGTAGTTGGTTGTTAAAGCCGCATATTTACAGTTGATTGCTAGACAAATCTATAAGTTAGGACCATATGAGATCTTAAGGTGGTGTGTCCTACCGCATGAACAGGGGCATGTATTGGCAGAGGAACATGTGGGAGTTGCAAGTGGACACTATGGAGGTTGCGCTACTTCCAAGAAGGTGCTTTGCAGAGGGATTTGGTGGCCGAATCTCACTAGTGATGTTACGTACTATGCACAAACTTGTAACATCTATCAAACGACTGGAAAACTATCAAGGAGGGATAAGATTTCATTAGTACCTCAGGTGACACTACAACCATTTGAAAAATGGGAAGTGGAATTTGTGGGACCAATCAACCCACCTGGAAAGAGGACTGGTGCATGGTATATTATTATGACAATAGATTATCTGAGAAGATGGGCGGAGGCCGCATCCGTTGTAGATTGCACCACTATGACAGAAACAAGGTTCCTATTTGACAATGTTGTTACTTGGTTTGGGTGTCCAAAGATATTGATGAGCGATCAGGGGAGTCACTTCATCAATCGAACGATTAACACATTGACATAAGAGCTTCATATACAACGTAAGAATAGTACCTTGTATAATCCTCAAGCAAATGGAATAGTTGAGGCATTCAACAAGGTGTTGGAACAAATGCTTACAAAGGTGTGCAATGTCAACTATGATGATTGGGATTTAAATATTCCAGTAGTCTTGTGGGCGTATCGCACCACTTGTAAAATATTGACAAGATAGACACCATTCAAATTGGTGTATGGGTAGGAGGTAGCCATCCCCATGGAATACATTATTCTAAGTTTGTGCATTGTAGCAGCGATAGACATGGATGATGAAGGAGAATTAGAAGAACTCCTAGCAAAGTTGGTACAACGAGAGGAATATCAGTTTATTGCAGGGCTTCACTAGTGCGTTGAGAAGGTGTTGAGGCCTGTAAATTCGCAGGCGGAAATAGTAAGGGATTCTCCCCAATCAGCGTTCCCAACTAGACCGCTGACTGTTTGGTATAGGGAATCCGTCCGGTTTACGGTCCGACTACCGTAGGTCAAAGTAAAACACAGGCTTTACCGGTTGCGGCCCGGCCCACCGAGTTTTTTGTATTTTGACTTAAATGAATGATATGCACGTGCCTAATTAAATGCAGGCTGGTATAAATGCAGGGAACGGTCACAAAGTGATGCGCAGGTTCTTACCTTTCGTCTTATGCTCACAAGCAACCAAAACAGATACGAACAGAAATAACTAACCGCCTAAACTATCCCTAGGGAGCGAGGTTATCATCTTGACTGAGCAATATATTATCACACACAGTAAGAAAAATCACAGATAGCTGATACTTCTCTCACAGCACATGAAAACTTACAGATATTTAAATAACCAGATAGCCGATCATTCTATAACAACATTTATTGCTCTTAGTGAAAATGCATCCCAGAAAATACTGAAGAATAGTTAACAAGAACTTAGGTTCAAAACATCAAATATCCTTACAGCAAATGAAATACAGCTGAAAACGAAATAGTTCATCTTCAACATTATTCATCGAATTGCATTGGTACATTCCACTTCTTTACTCTTTCCAGTAGACAAAATTGCAGTTACTTAGCAAGACGAAATGGTTCCTCTTACAAGCCAACAATTACAAAATTTTCTAAGGGAAAAAGCCCCCTCTAAGTCCTATCTTTTTCTATTTAAACTAGAGCTTCTGCCCCCTGGGCTGCCCTCTAGCGTGTGGCTTTCAGCCTCCTTGACGATTCACCTTCTTCCCTGACTGCTGCGTTTTCCCAATCATCTTCCATAAGCGTTTAAATTCTGACCGTAACCGCCGTGACTGCTTCCTTGGTGCCTTTGTCGTTCATCTATTTTGTCCTTTATTCGATCTAAGTTGCTTCAGCGATCATGGGGTTTTTCTTGCAGACACTTGAGTGCATTATCCACTAAATTGAGGTATTAAGCATTTCAAATTTTAGAGCATAAGATAAATCCACAGGGAACTAGCTTGGTTTATCCGAGCGAAAACTTCATGGTAAAATGAATCGGCGGTTGGGCAGTACTTGGCTCGGATGAGACAAGGTTTCTGTACTGGGTGGGAGAAGGCTCCAGGAGCCGCAACGGTGGAGGAGCGCCAAAAGAGGGGGAGTGAAAACGTAGGCGTCATAGGAAATCGGGCGGCGGAGGGAAGTGGGTCGGAAGCTGAATAGCTCTGCCACCCACAACAGCGGACAGAATGCAGATCGGAGACAGGCGACGGGAGCAGTAGGTCGGATGTCGGATGACAAACGAATCGGAGGCCGACTTCCCCCTTCCGGCCGTAACGGCGGGTGAGCCGAAACTCTGGAGCACGTGATTTACAGCCACGAATCGGGCGTCGGGCGACACTTCAATCGGGTGGAGACTTTGGTCTAGGAGCCGCAACGGCGGGTGAGACAGAATTCAACTTCTTCTAAAAGAGGCCAGATCCAAAGAGAAAACGAACAGCGCTGAGGCCCAATTGCGGCCAAAACATCAATTTTCTTCGCTAAGGCAAAATTTCACACTCTATGGGCATTAAAAATGGATCGCGCGACTCGAGCCGACTGAAAGAAACAAGCACAAAGGCAGGCAATCAACCTCAAACGCAAAGATATGCTCAAAGGCGCCAAGCTTTTAACAATTGATCTAAGTAAACAATGAAGAGGAGGGGTCCTAGAGTTTAAGCGAAAACTAAAATCGGGGAGACGGTTGCGGCAGCAACAGAAGGACCAACAAAAGGCTTGGCATGATCGACATATCAAGAACAAACATTTTCAGCAAGGAGACTTGGTGCTGCTGTATGACATCAAGTTCAGCAAACATCTAGGTAAGTTACAAATGCATTAGTTAGGTCCATATGTTATCAATTCCATTACTTCAGGAGGTGCAGTACAATTCCAATAGTTCGATGGTGTGATGCTTCCTAAGATGGTAAATAGCGGTAGGATGATGCCCTATAGGATGGGCCCGGAGCTACGCGATGCTTGAGGCACTACGCGATATGAAAAAAAATTATTTGTTTTTGCATAGGATGGAAGTTAGAAGGATGGAACACTAAAGAGGAAGTGGATGCACTGGTAGAGGAGTTAGTATCGTGGTTAGGGAGTTATGTCATGATAGCCGCAGGGCTTCAACAAAGTGAAATCAACAATAAATACAACAGTTAAAGTAGTTAGTCGATGCCACATTTTGGATGAGACATTCCTTAATGGCGGATCCAACCTTTCGATTGGCAGTGTCGATGGTAGATTCGGGTGAGTAATGCATGATTTGGTCATAATGATTAAAAGGGATAGTAATGATTTGATCATCATGATCGGGAGATCAAATCGGCACTATTAGAAGAGGTTGGGTGTGGTTGAAATTCACCATTATGCAAGCTTCAATTCTCGACAGAGTTGTAGAGCTATTACAGTGAGTTGTGTTGCGTTGAGTGTGTGAGCTGTAGAGTAGAGTGACTTTGTGGTTCCCATTGAGAACTTGGGGGAACATGTGCGACATACTGAGTGAGCTGGTTACAGTCGATATTTCAAGCAAGAGGGACTCACCAGCTATCGGGGTGGCCATCGAAGAAGAGGTCGCAAGCATGCTAGTGGGTTCATCACTAGTTCCAAAGAAGAAGAGGGAGGTACAGCAGCCCAAATCCCCATTGTAGAAGAAGAGGAAAACTAGAACGTCTATGTGGGTATAGGAGGAGGCACCTGCACAGACGGGTCCATCAACATCTGGGACTAAGGACTCCTTGACCCAGATAGGGGTATCTGTTGTGGATATCCCTTGCTACATGCCTCCCTGTTGGTCGGTTGCGAAGCCTAGGAAGATCACTGTTGGGAAATAGGGTAGACCTGGGTTTAAACCTTTAGTGTCACACCAACAAAAGATCCATAGCGTTGGCCCTTTCGGCAACAACCTGCGCGCAGGTTGCAGTCTCACCCGAAACAGCTATGGGGTGCCGCAGAATCAGGTTTCTGCAAGCAGAGAGGGGGATTACTGTACCTTAGCCTTTAATAACCTTATTAATCAATAATTATAAAGCTTTACCATTCATTCACATACAACTTTGCAGATAAATAAACAGTTGCGACTTGCTCAACCCACTACAGGGAATTCACAACGAAGCTAAATATTAGCAACGATCTAACTTATCAGATGTATACAGTTATTAATGCATAAAAGACAACAGAAACAGAAACAGCACAAGAACCACAACACCGGATATAACGTGGTTCACCCCCAGTGTAGGGGTTACGTCCACAAACTGTGTTTTATTCAACTTGCTACAAAACCACAGTTTGATCTGCGCACTCAGCTGCAGATCCCTTCAATCCTTAAAAAGCCGCGCACACAGTAGTAGGCCCCTGTGCACACAGCTGCAGGTCTTTCCTCAATATTCTTTACAAAAACCCTCTGTGCACACAGTTGCAGAGGTCATCCATGCACACAGCTGGGACTTAACCTTTCCTTACAAAATCAACCTTAACTTCGCCTTAATCTTTCTTACACCATAAAACCTAACCTATCTTCTTTACACAAGCGCTTATTTATACTGCGCATTTTTACAAAACCCTGGTCTTAAACCATGGGCACCCCAACCCTAAACCCTAGACTTAAACCACGGGTTTATTACAGAAGACTTTGAATCAACCCCGACACCCCTAAGACTATTTTGATTCCACACTCGCGGAGTTATCCATCTTAAGGGTTGTTAGGGTGCGCGTCCCAACAGGCCCCTAAGACTCACCAGTGGCCAGTCCCGGGACACTCTTCAATTTCTCTGGTGGCAGACTTCTGCTGACGAAGCATGGTGTACTGTTTGCTGAAGCTCTCCATGTTGCTGCCGCCTACTTCTGTCCTTTACAGAAGTTTTGTTGATGAAAGCCGTCGCGATCCACCTGCAACACCATCCTTCACTCCAATTGCTGATGCCTGACCATCCACAACTTTGGGGTCCCCTGGGATTGCGTGTCACACTACAGAAGGAAGATAGCTGCCATGGTTCTGCTACGCCAAAAGATTGCATGGCGGGATTCCCCAGAGTCTTTCTGCGAGGCCTCATGCCCTTTGTTGCTCTACGTTAGAGCAAACTCCTGTCTGTCTTTGCAAATTTAGAGCAAACTCCTACCTGTCGATGTACTTAGCCAAGTAGGGCTGTATTGGCGGAGTACTCAGAAGGTGCTCCAGACCTCTGTCCCTTACTTGTCATACTAGCTCCTGAACTTTACAGTCGTTCGACATGGTTCGGGCTGAATATCTCACAGATGTGGTTAAGACAGAAGAAACAGGTTGAGATGGCTTCTTATAGAATCCTGAGGTGGAATTTGTCATCATGGTGCAGTAATGATGCCAAATCTGATGAAGTTCCAGAAATCTTCTCCGCACAGCGCCAGATTTTCCCAAAATCTCATTATGACAAGTAATGAGAGCAGCCCTCGTGCCCACGCCGCCGAATGCAGTATGTCCCATCCGTCACATTTTGGGCTGTGACACACCTTGACAACCTTCGACTTTGACACAGTCTAACCCTGCGATCTATGACCAACCGGTAGCTTCGCATCTTTTAGACAAAACAGACTATGATAATCCATAATGCTACGAGCATCTTCGCTTAGTTGCTTGGTGCTACCTCCTATTCTGAGTACCTGGCCTGTCCGTGTACTTTTTTAAGCGGCTCCCATTTATCATAGAGGGAAAAAGCTCACCATTTAACTTAGCTAGCTGGACTGCACCCCCATCAGTAAATTTCTGTACTACATACGGTCCTTTCCAATGTGTCTTAAACTTTCCTGGGAACTTCATGAATTTGCTGTCATAAAGGAGCACAAGATCACCTTGCTGAAAATGTTTCTTCTTGATGTGTCTGTCATGCCATGCTTTTTCTCGAGCTTTCTGCACCTGTTGTTGGAAGCCTACGACAAATATATCCTCTTCAAGTTCTAATATCTGTTTCAGTCTCTCTATGATTATGGCTGGGTCATCCATGTCGGTGAAAGTAGATATCCGGAGGCTGGGAACAATGTATTCCATGGGCATGACAGCTTCTTGCCCATAAACTAGTCGAAAGGGTGTATGTCCTGTCAACTTTTTGCAAGTAGTTCTGTAAGCCCATAGCACTGCTGGAATTTGAAGATCCCAATCATTCCTGTTAGCATTACAAACCTTTGTCAAGGCATGCTCAAGGATTTTGTTAAAAGCTTCGACAGTCCCATTTGCTTGTGGGTGATATGCGGTACTCTTTTGTTGATACACCTGAAATTCTTCAGTCAATACTTCAATAGTCTTGTTCAGGAAATGTGACCCCTGATCACTCATAAGAACTTTGGGAAACCCAAATCTGGATAAAATGTTGTCGAAGATGAACTTCGCAGCAGTAGCAGATCTACAGGTCTTGACTGGTTGAGCTTCAGCCCAACAGGTAAGATAATCAGTTTTTGTAATGATGTATCTGGCTCCTAATTTTTTCGCAGGGGGGTTGATAGGACCAACAAAGTCAATGCCCCATTTTTCAAAGGCCTGTAATGTTACTTGCGGAGCTAGGGGCATTTCATCCCTCCTAGATGGTTTACTTGTCCTCTGACAGATGTCGCAGCTGTGGCAATATTCTATGGCATCTTTGTGAAGTGTGGGCCACCATAAGTCGGCTATCAAAATCTTTTGCGCTGTGGATTTTCCTGCATAGTGACCTCCTGCTGCACCAGAGTGTGCTTTAGCCAATATTAGAGGTTTTTCATGTTCCAAAACACATCTGTACAGTATCTCATCTGGTCCCATTTTATACAGCTGTCCTGCTATTAAAGTGAAGTCCGCGGCTTGAACCACCAACTGCTTCTTCTGCTGTGTGGTCATCTCTGGAGGGGGGATACCTGTGGACAAATACTGAACAATATCTTGGAAATATTCATCAACTATCTGGATAGCAAATAATTGTGCATCGGGGAGGCCTTCGTCCAAATTGGTAGGTTCTTCGCCTGACTCGAGCCTTGACAAGTGGTCAGGTCCTAGGTTAAGTCTTCCAGGCTTAACAATGATCTCAAAATCATATTCTTGAAATAGAATTAACCATCTGCATATTCTTCCACCTAGCACAGGTTTGTTAACCAAGTACTTCAAAGCAGAGTGGTCAGTAAACATCTTAAAATGAGAACCTAGCAGATAATGTCGAAATTTTTGTAAGGCATATACCATAGCAAGACCTTCGCATTCTGTCGTAGTATAATTTTTCTTTGCTGTAGACAACTTTTTGCTGGCAAAGGAGATAGGGTGATCGATATTACCTTCACCTGGCTGAGCGAGCACAGTACCTAAAGCAATAGAGGATGCATCAACGTGCACATGAAACTCCTTGTTCCAGTCAGGGAATACTAGGATAGGGGCAGTGACCATTTTTTCTTTCAGAGTGTCGAGGCTGGCTTGGAATTCTGGTGTCCATTCGAACTTAATATCTTTCTTTAGCTGCCTTTCCATTAGGGCGGTAATCTTGGCATATCCTTGGATAAATTTCCTGTAGTAACCAGTGTGACCAAGCGTTGTGCGAAGTTGTTTGACAGACTTCGGAGGTGGCAGGTTCACAATAATAGCGATCTTCACAGGGTCCATCATCAATCCCTGCTTAAATACCACATGACCAAGTAGAATGCCAAAGGGTGCACAGAAAATACACTTTTTTAAGTTCAAGGAGATTTGGTGCTGTCTGCATTTGTCCAACATAAGTCTCAAACTAGTTATATGGTCTTTTACTAGCCCAAAAATAGTCCAATCATCAAAGTAAACTTCTAAGAATTTATGGATGTATTCTTTAAACGCGAAGATGAATACTTGAGAAAATATGGCAGGTGCATTCTTCAACCCGAATGGCATGACAGTATACTGGAAGGATCCCATTTCGGCAGCAAAAGTTGTCTTATGTCGGTCCTCTGGAGCAATTTGGATCTGATGGTAGCCAGAAAAACCATCGGTAAAAGAGTATACTTCTTGACCTCCGACATTGTCGAGCACTTCATCTATAAAGGGAGTGGGAAAATGGTTGTGCAGACAGGCATCATTGAGTTTCCTTAGATCGACACAGATTCGGATTTCACCCTTAGTCTTCTTCTCCTGGACGACCATAGGGCTGACCCACTCAGATTCTTCAACAGGTTCGATTATTCCTGCAGCAAGCATCTTATCCAACTCTAGCTTAACCTTTTCCTTGTATTTTGGATTCAATCTATAAGGGCGTTGCTTCACAGGCTTCGCATCAGGCTTCAGGGGGATCTTCATTACACCGATATCTCCCAGGATACCTTTCATTTCAGAGAACTTTGTCAGAAAAAGATCTTGGTATTTGTGGAGAAGTTGAGTTACCTTGCTGACCATCTCGTCATCCCAATAGTTGCCAATGGTAGCAAACTTAGGCTGTGCATCGAATCCAATGTTAACTGTGTGCGTCTTCAAGGGTTGCGTCACTTCGGGAACTTCGACTGCCGGTCCATGCATGTTGCAGTATCCTTCTGACTCAGGGATATCAAGACGGCGCGAGTCCTCCTCCTCGTCGACTGTGAAGTTATAACATTCGACTGCGAGGGCTTCTTGTGTGGCCCAATCAGGGCGATTTTCTGTCACTTCTTGTTCGTTAAATACCTTAGTATGGATGATCATGATAGCTACGTCTAGGGATGGACTGACATCATTAGTAGAGAAAGTATTGATAAAGCTATGAACAAGACAGTCCCAACTTACAGTATCTTGGTGATGTTCAGCCTCCACGTACCAGTTCTTCGCTAGTGGTCCCAGCGTGTGCACAAATCTATGTACCCACTCATCCTGAGGTACGTACTTCCATGCCTCATAGCATTTGCTTAAGTGGTCCTGGGGGCAAGTTTTTCCATCAAACTTGCTTCGCGCCTTTGCCAACTGGTCTGAGAACCTCAGGCAAAGGAGCTTCTGACATGCTTCCCAGGTAGGGATCTGCTTCCTATGGCTTGTCCACCATTTGAATTCTGTGGCTCTGAATGCTGACTCCAGGGCCTCCATTTTCTGTAGGTCAGGTATCTGATCCGAGAATTGTACAATAAACGGTTCAGGATCTGTCAAACCATCATACACAGGTATAGTTCTGGGTTGTGAGTCGACCCATCTGAGAGACTTGGTAGGGCAGACATTGCGGCCCCTATGGTGCTCAGATAATCGGTGTTGCTAGCTTTCTAATTCATCTTTAGAGTCCATCATACAGGAGCTACCAGAATCCCACCCTGCGGCCAGAGGATCCTCATAACCTTCTTCCTGCGCAGTGATAGTAGAGATGGGTTTCGCATCAGCTTGATCCTCATGTCGGAGTGGTTCTATGTACCGTTCCCCTTGTGAAGGATCCAGGGGTAGGATGACCCTGAAGTCTTTCCCTTTGAAGACCATCTATCTCTTCTTTAGGTTGATGATTGCAGCATTTTCCATTGCCCATTCAATTCCTAGCAGGGCCGGGTAAGGGTTGTTGTCATCAATGATCTCAATTACTTCGAAGTCCACGAAGGTGCTGACTCCGTCAATATCTATTTGGAGATCCAGGAATCTGCCTAAAGGTACAATCTTTTGCTGGTTGGCTAGCCTCAACTGTATAGGGGACCAGGCAAGGGTAGGTTTCCCCATTTGTTCCCAAGTTTGTTTGGTTAAAACATTTACATCGGACCCTAAGTCCAGAATAACATCGGTCATATCATATGCCCCTATCTGAGCATTCAATCGCATTTCCCTGCCAGTTCTGCTGACTTGATGAACAGTTTTGTCCAAACCACAGCTTTGCAGAGATTCGCAGGAAGCGATGACATTCTATAGCTCATTCAGAGCATCTTGATTTCTTAAAAGTTTGAGGCAAATTTGTAAAAAGGTAGACAATATACTTACTTTATCCAGCGAAGCTTCACGGGGCGACGACTGAGGCTGTGCAGGCGCGCTAGGTGGGCTAGGGCCAGCAAAATATTTCTTGGCCTCCAGGAATGTCTCTTTCTCTCTGATGATATCAAATGCAGGGATTTTCGCAGGAGCCTTACGAACTAGAGCTTCGGCTAGTCGGTTTGGCGTATTTTGGATGTGTGTCGTAACTCCACTTCTTGTAACAACATTGATGGCTGCAGTAGGGCGGCGCTCCATAGAAATCATATTGAGGTTCTGAGTAGGGGTAGTCTATCATGCCTGAATCTTAGCTATCAACTGGGGGCACTGCTCAATGACATGATCTACTGCGCGGCAATACCGACACGTCATAGTGGGGTTCCAACAGTCGCGAGCCAAATGCCCATCTTGGTTACAATTGTAACACACGAATTGGCTTCGGCCTCGCCCAGCCATGCCACCACGGCCTCCAGAAGTACCTCGTCCAGAGGCACCCCCCTGGTAACCATATCTATCATTACTTGGGCCTTCAGTGTGCACCCGGTAAGCATCATAGGTGCGGCACTCATCCTCATTATGACCTACAGATTTGCAAAAATTACAGTAGGAGTTCTTAGGTCCCTATCCATACCTTTGCAGCAGGTAACAATTCTCAGGTCGGTGCTAACCTGTCATTCTGTAGAGCTCACAATAGAGAACTTGTGGTGGAAAGGGGTTTGGCACACCTGTCTGCAAGTACTTGTTTACCAGAGGGCACCGTTCCTTGTCGTGACCTTCGGTCCGACATTGCGTACAACAAACCTCTTCACGATCAGGTTTTCCCTTTTTCATCTCGTGAAGTTCTAGAGCCATCGCAGCTAGCTGCGCTTGGATTTGAGCAATACCAGAGTCATCTCCGACAGGGGCAGTCTCTAGTTTCATTGCGATTTCCAGAGCCTCTTGCTGGTCAGCAACCTTCTGTTGCATGAGTGGAGTTCTGATATGTGGTAACAATGCTGCAATAAACCATTCCTTGTGCTGTGCAGGACTAATGGTAAAGCTGACTTGGTCCAGTAGAACTTTGAATCTCTGATCAAAGTCCCACACTGATTTTCCATGTCGCTATTGAATTTCCTTGAGTTCAGTGATGCTCTGGGACTCCAATTTAGGCTTCTTAAATTATTTGATTATGGCCGCCTTGATCTCACCTAAAGTAGGGCTCTGAGTGCTAGAAAATTTCATGAACCATGTCAGAGCCCGGTCCTGAAAGGAAGTAATAAGCTGCGTGGCTCGCACATCTGGATCTGTAATTTTCTTCGCGTTCCATACTGCTTCGCAGAGAAACCAGAACTGTTCTAGGTCCTCTGATCCCGTGCCTTTAAATATGGGGAGTTTAATGTCATCAACAAGGTGGGCCATGGAGTTTCTGGGGGGGTTGGGAGGGGGACAGGATGTCGATGGGGGGGGATTTACGGGGGCAGACGGGCCTGGTTGACTCTCAGACTGCGATGGAATTTTAGGGGTAGCGGAATGGCGTTGCGGGGTGACCGGAGGGTTTCCAACCGAAGGTTTTTCTTCGGAATCCGACTCTTCAGGGTTTACAGGGGTGGACGTGGTAGCTAAGGAAGAGGGGTCAAAATCTCTCTTATACCTTTTTTCGTTTCGCAGCAACCCACTTTGCTCGTCGAAGGGAGTGTCACTTGCAAACATATGTTAGTACGACTAACTAATAGTCCGATTCAAACAGCAATATACCCTTTTCGACCAGTAGTATTTTAATCCTTAAGCTTAATAAATTCAAAAACTTACCACGGGGTCCTTTGAAAAACTGTCGTTCAGCTTCGCTGAAAGAAGTGCTTGTGTCAATGGCAAACTCTGTCACAAAGGCTTCCAACGTCTGCGTCCGCGTCATCTAGAAGTCAACAGCGTGGGATACCTCGTTGTTCACGTGTTGCACAAGATTGACCCTTGCGGGGGTCCACACAGGAATCCGTCGAGCTTGAAAGTTCGTCCTCCTCTCTGTTAACCTAGACAACCACTGGTGCAACTCTATGTGGATACTACCAAAGAAAATTTCATAAGCATCACAAAAAACATAACTTTGTAAAAATTCACTTGCACTACACCGTGGATTGGTGTTCTCTTGCTGCGCAAATTTCAAACAGATCTCAGCAAACCAATCACTGATTTCCTTCACAGAGGGCCTCCAGAACATGGCCCTTGAGGTACAATGTAAACCCCTCTTGAGCAGGTACTAAGTTCAACCGGCAACAGAACCAATTTGTTGGGAAATAGGGCAGACCCAGGTTTAATCCTTTAGTGTCGCACCAACAAAAGACCCACAGTGTTGGCCCTTTCGGCAACAACCTGCGCGCAGGTTGCAGTCTCACCCGAAACAGCTATGGGGTGCCATAGAATCAGGTTTCTGCAAGCAGAGAGGGGGATTACTGTACCTTATCCTTTAATAACCTTATTAATCAATAATTATAAAGCTTTACCATTCATTCACGTACAACTTCGCAGATAAATAAACAGTCACGACTTGCTCAACCCACTACAGGGAATTCACAGCGAAGCTAAATATTAGCAGCGATCTAACTTATCAGATGTATACAGTTATTAATGCATAAAAGACAATAGAAACAGAAACAGCACAAGAACCACAACACCGGATATAACGTGGTTCACCCCCAGTGTAGGGGTTACGTCCACAAACTGTGTTTTATTCAACTTGCTACAAAACCACAGTTTGATCTGCACACTCAGCTGCAGATCCCTTCAGTCCTTAAAAAGCCGCGCACACAGCAGTAGGCCCCTGCGCACATAGCTGCAGGTCTTTCCTCAATCTTCTTTACAAAAACCCTCTGTGCACACAGCTGCAGAGGTCGTCCACGCACACAGCTGGGACTTAACCTTTCCTTACAAAATCAACCTTAACTTCGCCTTAATCTTTCTTACATCATAAAACCTAACCTATCTTCTTTACACAAGCGCTTATTTATACTGCACATTTTTACAAAACCCTGGTCTTAAACCATGGGCACCCCAACCCTAAACCCTGGACTTAAACCATGGGTTTATTACAGAATACTTTGACTCAACCCCGACACCCTTAAGACTATTTTGAGTCCACACTCGCGGAGTTATCCATCTTAAGGGTTGTTAGGGTGCGCGTCCCAACAATCACAAAGAAAAAAAGGTACTCGGTTAGGATGGTGATGATATTGCAAGGCATGGTATGCACCATGGACATCATGCCCTTGATTACAGGAATGAAGTGTAATGATCATGACATGCTCGTGTCAAGAGAGATCACAATAGCTCCCTATGTACCTGTAACATAGGACGAAGGAGACCCATTAGCATGCATTCCATAGGAATGGGAACGCGGTTTGGAGATATCAAGGTTGTTGGGCCTTATCAACATGCCATACTTTGGGCTGTTGACAAAAGAAAATGCATGTGTGAAGAAGCTCTTGGCATGCTTCCAAGGTGGGATTCTGTGGCTGGACTGGCCGTTCATAGTCACTATTGCATTTATTTCAGAAATCACAGGGCTGCCCAAGGAGGGGCTCGACCCATCCAAGTATTTTAAGGGGAAATACAATGACAAGAAGTTGGCCACAAAACTCAAGAAAAGATATAACTTGTAGTGTGATGGGAGGGCATACCGTGTTGACAACATAAATGATCAGTCTATCCGCAGCACAACGATAATTATGGCTAACAAGATAGTCAGAATGAACCGACCCAACCAATGTAATCCAAGGGTCATCGCCTGCGTGAAGTAGTGTGCACAAGGGGTGTATATGAACTAGTTGTCATTCTTAATGAACCAGATGACGGATGATGCACTAGTATTCTCGATGGGGCATCGACCATTCACCTACAACTGGATGCTGATTTTGATTGCACTTGTAGCTTGGATGGAGCCGGAATATTACCAAGGGATGGATGTGGATGCAGCTGTAACACCCCGGTATTGACCCCATTACATTAGATGTATATGATGTATATATTGTAAAGAATCATGGTGCGGAGCTAAAGGCCAAGGAACCACCATCGATTGGTTATGCTATGTTTCAGGTTGAAATTGCCACCGATGGTATATCGGGGAATGCTGTATACACATCAAGTTTTGTCATCATGTAAATATGCATTTTTAATTAAAATGAACCCCAACCAGCTATGTTCATGGCAACTAAATTAAGAAGGGGCATCATTTTCCCAAGGATAAGGGGGGGATTGTTAAACCATGAACCAATGGGGAAAAGCCATGTGTCATCTTCCCTTGTCTTACCCAAATACCAACATTAAAAACTACTGCTGTTAGTTGGGGCAGTTATGGCTTGGGAGTGGAGTGTGGTAGGACTGTCAGTCCTTGCCCACACGCACACTCCACTAGTGGATTGAACCTCACGATGGGAAGAAGAATGACTACACCCCTCATTCCATTCTCACTACTACGTGCCATCCTTTCCCTTGTCTGTTCATCCTCATGCAGGGATGGTAGTCTGTTCATTCTCACGCATAGGCATATTTTCTGTGGATCTCACGCAGCCAGGAGGGGAGCCGCTTATCGGTTGTCATTTATGTTTTTCCATAGAATGGAATTTAGTGTGTTTTCCCTCTGTATTTTGGGAGACTGTATCTTCTTCCCCAGTGCGGCCTGTGTAAGTGTTTTCCAATTGCTTTGTTATCCAAGAGGTACTGTTGTTTTCCCCACGTTGTGAACTATGTTGCTGATACGTTTGGAGACTGTTGTAAGTTGCTTGGGAGTTGTTTTGGCCACGATAGGGCTAAGAAAGACTTAGGATTCATTTTCCATGTCTAAGCTGTAACTGCTGATTGATTGCATGCGTGCAAGGTTGGTCTTAGGACTGTGTTGAGAGTAGGGATGGGGGCTTGGGTTGCTTGATAAACCTGGTGTGTTTGGAACCCACACAGACAAAGCTAAAGGGATGGATTTCTTCTCCACAACCCCTGAATAGCACTGGAAGGGAATTCAGGGCCTGAGGGACTGTGTAGAAGAGAAGGGATTGATTCCTTGTGTTGGGTATGTGTGGGTGTCTTAGAAGTCAAGCTATTTCTGGTGTAGGTGTTCCTAGCTCTGTAATGGGCTCACCAACTTAGCATTTATCCTTTCCCAGCTCCTTGATGGCTTGATAAACCTGACCATGTTGGCTTGGCTATCTTGTTGATGGCCTGATAAACCCAACTGTGTTGGCTTGGCTGTGTTTTGTGTATCCTTGGCTATGTGTAAGCCTTCTTGTTCCTTTTCCTTGGGGAATCATGCCCAGCTCGGGGGTGGCAACATTGCTAAGAGATTTAGGAGCATGCTAGCCTATGGTTGGGTGGAACGTTGCAGCGACGTAGCTAGTTGCGGAGCAAGTTCCTCATAAGATAAGTAATCTTGTATATTTTACTCCTGCAATCATTTTACTGTTAATGAATATGGTGAACATGTTGAATGCTTGTATGAATGTATGTTGCTTCCGCTGTGTATGATAAATAATTGTATCCGTGTATGTTCTACTTCAATGAATTTTGTTTTCATCCTTTCATTTTTTATGAATGCACATGTTCATGGGGCCGGTTGCCCAGATGGTTAAGGCCATGGTAGCATCCTCTTCACCGGTCAGAGGATCGGGGACACTATAGTGTGGTATCAGAGCTCATGTTGCAGCATGGGCCTGAATGGGGCCATGAAAGATGTAGTGACATAGGGAGGATTTCTTTCTACCCAGCAGAGATCAGAAGTTTATGACAACAAAATTCCACAAAAATTTGTCTAAGTTTTTGAACTGTCGGTTCATCGGAACACTTAGTGGGAAAGAATTTCGAGGCAGCGGAGAGCTAGGCGGAAACACACCCGACGGAGGACAGTTGGAAGAAAAGTATAGAAAATTTTCTAAGTTTTCATCAGCCGTCAACAGAACTTAGTGGATGTGGGAGCCACAGTTTCGGTGAAGATCAGTCGAAGACCACCGAAACACCGACTCGATGTAGTGGTTTGGACAGCCGATGCTCCGGAAGAAGGTTTGTTGTTCAGACCACTGATGGACGTCGGTGGAAAATATTTGATTGAGCACCCATCATTGTAGATGGCTAGACAACTATGTGTCCGACAGGTAGAGCCTTCGACCATCGCCACCATAAAGAAAGTTTAAAAAAATTTCTAAGGTCCGAAATCATCGGCTATCGAAAGAAGATAATGCTTCGAGCATCTGTCATTGCGAAAACTTTGAGCACTAGCCTTCCGACAAGGAGAAGCTCTGACTATCGATGCAGGTCAAAAATTAGTTCACCGATCGAAAAGCATTAATGGATTGGATCGTCGATCAGGGAAGGATCGAAGATGATGAGCTGCCGTTGCTGCTGCGAAACGAACTAACCCGCTGATGCTTTAGTCTTCCACTCACCGATGCCGAGGTGTTAGTGGATTATGGAGCCGACAGAGTCCGCAGAAGATAGATAAATTTTTCGCTGACAAAAGAAGAAATTTTCAAAAAAAAATAAAATTTGTCCAAGTGTTGAGGCCATCGATGATCGGCGACAGTTAGCTGTTTGGATCGGTGAAAGTTAGTGGTTTCGGAATCCTAAAGAACTAGCCTTCCGATGAGAAGAGGCTACCGATCCTAATCAGGTTATGCCTTAGTATATTTGGCCACTGATCGGAAGAATATCGAATATGGGGGGGGCCGCCATTGTGGCTGCTGATCGAACTATTTCGTCGACACCTAGTTGATTCAGTTGCCAATGAGCTACATCAGATGAAGTTAGTGGATTGAACGTCCGCCGTTGTGGATAGCCAGTGAACTATCCTTTCGATGGATAGAAACTTCAACCACTGATGCCATAGAGATTATTACTTTCTACAGCCGATGAATATAAGATGGAAGAGTCGATATCGTAGAAGACAAGGAAAGAAGAAAATTCAAATTTTCTCTAAGGCACGAGATCATCGGCCATTGGGAAATGTTAGTGGATCGGATCGCCGATCGAAAAAATTTCAATGAAGGTCACCTGTCATTGTAGCTGCTTAGCCAACTAGCCCTCCAACGCCGCAGCAACTAGTGCTTCCTACTGCCGATAGACTTACGGCTGTGGAAGAATTAAGGAGATTGTTGGCCGCCGTTGCGGAAAGCTGGGTGACTAACAGGTTATGCTATTGACGAACATACATGGGATAATAGACCATTGAAGGCCCAATGCGGCGGAAGGAATAGGACGAGTAACTCACTAATTGGAAGTCTAGACGTTTTCCACGGAAACTGAAGTAAGAACATTTTCCATTGTTGCGGTTGCCTAGAAGACTAATTGTCCGACGCAATAATGTAGCCGATCGCCGACACAGAGGAGGTAAGTTTCTGTTTGTATCACTGCAATGATAGGAATTATAGTGACTTGGATCGCCAATGTGCAGAGAGATTAGACCTGCCAATATAGGCTTGTGGTTGTGGAAGACATAAAAGGTTTATGGGTCGTCATTGCAGAAGCCGAGACGACTAACCACCCGATGCACAAGACACCCAACCGTCGATGCAGCGCATAGGCTAGCTTCATCGCTGATTAGGTTTGGAGAGTTGAATGTGGATCCGATAGAGCAGAAGGAAATAGGTGAACAGCCCTCCGCATCGCCAATGCAGATTGGAAGTTTGGTGATTTGCTCGCCGAAAAGTCGAGAAAAGTTGTGTGGAAGAGACCCGATGAAGAGAAGGAAACTTTGGGTTTTCGAAGTGGAAATTTTCTCTGCAAATTCTAACTGTTTTAGTAGATTTTAGCAGACTGTTCATGGTCATAGAGCTGAATATGAAATAGACAAAATTCTGTGTTTTAGCATAATTGTCATTTTATGAATTCTAGAAGAAAAGGTAAGTAATTTTGATTATATTAATATTATGCATCTAACAGTTTGATACAAACACATTTTCAGAACCTTAGATAACCTCCAAGGGAAATACTCTAGAAAGAACAATGTGGTAAAGCCAAAGGTGGTTCAGTCATGAGAACCCAACATGGGTATGATGCTCGGGATTCTTACGAGTGAGCAAAAGATGCCATGGGAGAAAATGTCCGTAATGGGAATGACGACATAGAGTATAATGGAAGGAATTCTAGGGGACACTGTCTGAGGTTGTAGCCACCATGAGAAGCTTGATCAAAGCCCAGGAAGAGCAGCATCAGTTGAATGCTACAATGTTACAGATTTCGACAGACCTACAAAGAAAGATAGACTCTGGATGAGATACAGTAAGACTAGAGGGAAGCAAGACCAGTACTAGGAGAAGGAGAAGGACTTCTAGTGGGTCATCTGATTCTGAAGAATCTAGCGGGGATTCAAGTTCTTCTTCTCATAGAAGAAAAAGAAAGAGACACCATTGGGATTTCCCTCGAGATGAATTTAAGAAATATGAACCTCCTACATTTGATGGTGAGGTAAATATAGGACAAGAGGTTGAAGCTTGGCTTCTTGGACTAAATAAGTACTTTCAAGTGCATGACTATTCGGGAAACATGAAGGCAAGAGTTGCCATATTCAATTTGAATGGAAGAGCATCCATTTGGTGGGAACACTTCAAGCAAGTAACGAGGATCAGTGAATGGAGACTTAAGTGGAAACAGTTCAAGAAGTATTTCAAGCAGAAATACCTCTCTGACAGGTATTATGATGACAAGATTAAGGAGTTCCATGAGCTGAGATTGGGACAGCGGACCATGGAAGAATATGCAAATAATTTTTTGGAGCTGTTGAGGTATGTCCGGTACATCAAAGATGAAAAAGTGAAGGTCCAACATTTTCTGAGTGGATTACCTCAATCTTACAAAGATAGAATTGAGTTTTATGAACCTAGAACTCTTGAAGAAGCAATAAGGAAGGCTAAGTATTGTTATGAGCAAATAAAAGGAAAGTCGGATTACCATAAGGCATGGAAGGACAATAAGAATGAGAAGTTTGACCAAAGAAAGAAAGGTTTCAAACCCTCTAACTTAAGGAATCAACAGAAGCAGCCATCCCAAGCTGCGAGCAAACCAGTTGGAGTGACAGGAGAAAAGCCTAAAAATCCACAACATAATAGAGGGCCACTCCAATGTTGGAAATGAGGAGGACCCCACATGCGCATAAATTGCCCACTTGAGAATGAGGGTGCAAGGACAGCTTATAACATTCAAGAAGCATAAATAGTGGGTCAAGTAGTAAGGGTAGTCCCTAGGATTTATACAGCACTGGAGGACCGCCAAGCAGATCACTAGTCAACTGTGGATGAAGTTGCAGGTAAGATTGTTGAGCAATTTGTTTCTATTTTGATTGACCACGGTTCTACGCACAGTTACATTACTCCTAGAGTAGTGGATATTTGTGCTTTTAAGAAAGTAAAGCATAGGAAGTCTTGGTTAGTTCAGCTAGCCACTGGAACTAAGAGGAAGGTTAGTGAAATGATAGAGAAATGTCCATTGGTCATGAATGGATTGGTCACTTGTGTAGATCTGAATGTTCTACCACTTGGTTTCTATGATGTTCTCATTGGAATAGATTGGTTAGAAGCTCACAGGGTGAAGCTTGACTGTTACAATAAGACTTTTGAATGCATGAATGAAGAAGAGAACCTAGTAGTTGTGAAAGGTATTCCCAAGGTGATTTCAGTATGACAGGTTTCAACGATGCAGTTAAAGAAGTTTTGTAGGAAGGGTTGCCAGTTGTATGAAACTCATATTTTGGAGACATCGGGAGATGAAACTCATAGGTTGGAGGACTATCAGGTGTTACAGGAATTCAAGGATGTGTTTCCTAATGAGATTCCAGGGCTTCCTCCAAAGAGGGACATTGAATTCACTAATTAACGTGTGCCAGGAGCAGCACCAGTGTCCAAGGCACCCTACAGGATGAGTACACCGGAGATGCTAAGTTGAAGATGCAACTGCAAGAGTTGTTGGAAAAGAAGTATATCCGACCGAGTGTGTCTCCTTGGGGAGCACCGGTTCTATTTGTAAAGAAGAAAGATGGTACAATCAGGTTATGTATTGATTACAGACAGCTGAACAAGGTTACTATGAAGAATAAATATCCTTTGCCTAGGATTGATGACCTCTTTGATCAAATGAGAGGAGAAAAGGTATTTTCCAAGATTGACTTGAGGTCTGGTTACCATCAGGTGAGAATCAAGGATGAAGACATCCATAAGATAGCTTTCAGAACAAGGTATGGACATTATGAGTTTGTAGTGGTACCATTTGGTCTCACAAATGCACCAGCTACATTTATGTGCCTTATGAATAGTGTCTTCAGCAGATATCTGGACAAGTTTGTTCTTGTTTTCCTTCATGACATTCTTGTTTATTCTAAGAATGAGAAAGAGCATGAAGAGCATTTGAGATTGACATTGCAATTGCTTAGGGAGCATCAACTATATGCAAAACTGAGCAAGTGTGACTTCTATGGAGATATAATTTAGTACTTGGGTCACATTATCTGAGAGGAGGGTATATCTATGGACCCTAAAAAGATTGAAGCCATTATGAATTGGCCTACTCCAAGAAATGTGACAGATGTAAGATATTTTATGGGACTTGCAGGATACTACTGGAGGTTCATTGATGGATTCTCCAAAGTTGCACATGCCATCACTTCTTTGCAAAAGAAGGGGATGAAGTTTGAATGGACATTGAGGTGTGAAGAAATATTCCAACAATTGTATGCACCAATCCATGCAGACAAGGGGTTGGAGGAGTCCTTATGCAGGACAACCACGTGATATGTTATGAGTCAAGAAAGTTGAAGGAGCATGAGAAGAACTATTCCACTCATGATCTAGAGCTTGCAGCCATAGTACATGCCCTCAAGATGTGGAGACATTACTTGATGGGTAGGAGATTTGAGCTCAAAACAGACCATTGTGGTCTGAAGTATCTATTCGATCAGCCTACTCTAAATGCTAGGTGTTAAGTCAGTAATTTTTCTGCCCAATTTTGGCTTGACTTCTTAAATTTTTGGTTTGTTTCTCATTTTTCAAAGTAAGATTTGGTTTTAATTTTTAGTTTTGATCTCCTTCAGGAGTTCTCTTGATGATTTGATAGTTTTTGGGCATACTTTTTTCAGGTTTTATTTGATTTGTGGTCTTTTGCATTTTTAAAAGGGGTTAAAGAAAGTCATATTATCAACAAATTGATTCATTAATGTGTATTTAGAGATAAGTTAGACTTGATTCTTAGCCTAGAAACTTTTTAAACCTCCGACAAATTAGCAGAAAATTGAAAAATAGCGAAAATATGGCATGGGAGTTATTCTTGTAGCGCTGGACAAAGATTTAACAAAGGGCGCGCTACAAGAATATCGCGGCCCTTTGTTTTTCTCAAATTTCAAACAAATTTCTATCATGATTTCGCTTAGTGAATGACTAATCGCCTTGTGTGAGTGGTTTAACACGTGTATGCTGCAGTCTAAGCACGATTTCAGGTGGTTATCAGTCTCGAAACAAATTGGGTTCATCATTGCTCATAATGCGGAATCAGTTGAACAAAATCCATAAATATCGATCTAAGCTGGCGTGATTTACATTTCACATACATTGTCAGAGTAAATAAGGCTTCGTGAAGAAGAGGAAACTGCTCGAAAGATGAATTTTATTTCTATGAAGAAGAGACAGCGTTCAAGAGACCAGCGAAATTAGGGATTCCTAATTTACTAACCTGCAGTCAAGGAAGTTATATGAAGACACCTGTATGCATAAGGAGAGACCGTTTGATAACCCAAGATGAAGTTTTAAGCCGTGGCAATTGAGTAATTGACAGGTATTTCAATACAAACCCGTCTAATTGAAGAAATTGGGTTTTTCTTGCTGGAGGCTATTTTGGAGAATTTGGTTGCTGCAGAAGTTAGAATAGGTTTCAAAATGAATGGTTCTCCATGGAAATAATTGCTTGGATCTATTTTGAAGAATTTCACTGAACAGAGCATCAAAATAGCCTTAAATTTAAAAGCATCCAGTTTTAGAATTTCTACGACAGTTTAAAGGAAGATGGTTGATGTTTGCTCTCCATTATATTCAAAAAACTCTGAGATTGGGGTATTATGGCTGTAGTGAACTGAATGAATAAGTTTCCACTCAGACCTAATGCCCATTTGAATCAGAAGCTACAGGAAGCAGCTTTGAGATAACTTATACACTGTTTCATTATGCTCATCCTTTACAAAGCAGAAAGTGTTCAGTTTACTTGACAAGTTGTGGATAGTTGTCATTATTTGGAAAATCTATTGCTTGGAGAACATGTTGGCTTTTATATACAGGTTTTGATGACAGTCTTTTGGCTAGGGTGAATATTTTGCAGATACTGGTGTTTCTTCTCTCTTCTCATACAGATAGTCTCCAGTCAGACTACTAAACATGTGGTTGAGGTTACTCTTGCAAAATTTGAAGATGTGAGAATGTTAGGGTTTGAGGATTGAGGAGCACATACTCAAAATAGAAGAACCACATTCATTGACAGTCTTCAATTAGATTGAACACCCTGGACACTGCAGTTAATCAAAGTGCTGTTTTCTGTATTTTGAATCAGTTTGTGCTAAAGGAGGAGGTCATATCTGAATGCATATCATATTACTGGTTTCCTTAAACCTAAAATGAAGAGCTTGGATGGTCCATAGTCTAAATCAATTTGATATTCTATTTGATGGTACATTTTTGAAGAATGAGCAGTGTTTTTGTGCTCTTATGACTATTTTATTCATGAACTGATCTATTCTCACAATATACCTATATTCAGACCTAATTTGTACTATTGTAACAAAGAAACATTGAAGTCTAAGGTTAGGAGAATTTGATCTTCTGTTGGGAAAGTTTTCCTTCATCTTTTAAACCAACAGGCCTATCAAAGAGTGTATTGCAGATTGTAAAGTAGATCAAAGTTGAAACCTAAAATCAGACTGAGTCTAGCTACTGAAAGAAGAAGATGGGAAAGAGTGGGAAAAGTGGTAAGGTCAACAGGGCTGAGCCTACTGACTTGACCTGGATTGAGAAGCTTCCTGACTGTGCAGAATTGTTCTAGCAAGCAGGTTGGCTCAATTTTTTCAGGAAGATATATGGCTACAATGCTCAGGTGTCTTTCAAGTTTTCTCAAGGACTTAAAGATGATATGGTTATGATGGATGCTTTAAAATTCAAGCTAGCTGTGGAATTAATTGCAGAGGCTACTGAGATTAGTAATGAAGGTGAACATTGGTTCAAAAAGATGCCTTTTGAATTTGAACCACAAAGGTACCTGTTGCCTAATGTGACTCCTGACTGGAACAAGGGTATTCTCATTCAAAATTTCAGGAAAGAATGGATTGAGCCCATAAGGATACTTCAAAGCTATGTGACCTATGAGGGCAGGTATTCATTTGTATTCAAATATCATTTTAGATTCCTCCAACACATAGTAGGAGTCTCTAAGATGAACCTACCCTTCTTCTTTTTGAGGAGCCTGCAGAAGATGTCCAGCAGGATAAAGAAACATGGTGATTACACTTCCCAGTCACTTTTACATCATGGTCTGATCAAACTGATCATCACCACAGTGTTGCAACATGAGGGTAGGAGATGGGACTTCTTTTTATTCTGGTCAGATGTTCATCCACAGCAAGAAGACCAGCAACCCAAGAAACAGACTGATAAGGGGAAAGTGATGATGAAAAAGTTAGGACACACAGTCAAACCTGTAGATAGAGATAATATTAAGGCTAAGAAGGTAGCAGAGCAGGTAAAGGCTATCAGTCACTTCAAAATGTCTTCATATTGCCCTAAAAGCAAGTACTCATTGTTTGCAGGAGAAAAAGTGCAGCCTAGTTTGCAATTGCCATCAGCAGCACATTCTGAAGAAGCCAAGATTATTGATGAAGAGAAAGATGATGTACTTGAAGATGAAGTGAAAACTAAACAAAGAAGCCCCCTCACCATTTTGTCTGAGGATGAAGGATATTTATTAGAGGATGAACAGCCAGTTGATGAAGCAGAGCTAAGTGTTGAAGCATGTGGAGAATTCCTCACCTCAGAGGTTAAATCAGCTAGACCTAAGAAGAAGAAAAAGAGGACTGCAGTTCCATACAGAAGGCCTAAAACTAGGCCAACTAATAAACTCAGGTGGAATATGAAAAAATTACTTAATCCCAAGTTGAATGCTAGACAAGAAGCTATTGTGATTGATTCTTCATCTAGTGAAGAAGCAAAAATTGATAAACAGGGCAGCAAAAGTAAGAGAAAATCAATGGTGAAATCCTCTTCTTCTTCTTAGTCTGAAAAGACAAAGATATCACAGTCAGTAAGAAAATTTGAACAGCCTAGGTCTGAACTGTCTGAAATAGTGCTGGAGATAAAGAATAAAATTTTAAAACAGCAACAAGATGAGGAAGCTAAAATGTGTCCCATTGAAAGTCAAGAGTGGGAGGAGGAAGATGAACAGATACTCAGAGAAGCAGGCATTTTGGAGGACTCTAGTGTTTCTGCAGATTACACAGACTTATTAATGAAAGAGGAAATTATACCAGAGATACCCAGTTCTGATAAGGAAAATGCTCAGCAGTATAAGAAACACATGAAGCACTTACAGCAGGTTAATGATAGTGTAATAAGAGTTAATAAAGGGCTTGTAAGAGAACTACTGGATGTTAAAAGTCATTTCCAAGAGCTAGCAGAGGTGTCCAAGGAGGTTGTTAAAAGAAAAAGGATGACTGACAAACACTATTCAGAATTAGAAAGCACGATAAAGAACCTGCAGCAAGAGAACAAGAAGCTCGACCAAAAGACAACCTCAAAGGCTAGATGGCATTGATCTCCTTGTAGAGGCAGCAAAGAAGATATGAAGAAGTTATTAGTTAGTGGTTATTTTTGATAAACACTTTTGTTAAGCATGTGCTAT
>LPNX010287832.1:331881-429730 GCA_001517045.1 Pseudotsuga menziesii | reverse complement strand
AATGGTGGCTTTCTGTGAGAAAAATGGCATTATTTTGAAACACTCAACTCCCTATTATCCTCAGGGGAATGGCCAGGATGAATCATCTAACAAGAATGTTATTCAAAGTATCAAGAAATTGCTGAAGCATAATAAAAGGTCTTGGGATTCAATGCTGAAGTATGCATTGTGGGCAGACAGGATTACAGTAAAACAGGCCATTGGTACTTCTCCTTTTCAGCTGGTATATGGCACTGAGGCAGTGTTCCTTGTTCAGTTGGGGATTCCAGTGATGAAATTACTCCAAAACTCTCAAGAGGAACCGGATGACATGCAAAGGAGGATCTTTGAAATGATAGAGCTACAGCAGCATAGAGAGAAGGTGGACAAAGAAGCTCAGCTGTACAGAGCTAAGGTAAAACACAGGTTTGACAGAAAAATTAAAGAGCATACTTTTTCAGAAGGTGAGTTGGTGTTAAGATGGGATGCAAGAAAAGAACAGAAGGGTAAGCATGGCGAATTTGATAATCTTTGGTTTGGAGCTTTTCTGATATCAAAAATTTTGGAAAATAATACATTTATCTTGCAGTCCCCGGAAGGTGAGGAGTTACCCAACCCTGTTAATGGGCGATTCCTCAAGCATTTCTACAGTTTATGAGATCATTTTCACTCTTCATTGTACATACCGGTGTGAGTGAGATAGAATAAAGACTCCATAGCCCAATGGAAGTTTTCAGATAGGTGAATAAAGGACAGAAGGCACTGGTCTACAGGTTCTTGAAGCCTCGCAGGGAGGACTTCATCCCGCAGCTGGAGCCAGATGTTAAGTCAATAATTTTTCTGCCCAATTTTGGCTTGACTTCTTAAATTTTTGGTTTGTTTCTCATTTTTCAAAGTAAGCTTTGGTTTTAAGTTTTAGTTTTGATCTCCTTCAGGAGTTCTCTTGATGATTTGATAGTTTTTGGGCATACTTTTTATAGGTTTTATTTGATTTGTGGTCTTTTGCATTTTTAAAAGGGGTTAAAGAAAGTCATATTATCAACAAATTGATTCATTAATGTGTATTTAGAGATCAGTTAGACTTGATTCTTAGCCTAGCAACTTTTTAAACCTCCGACAAATTAGCAGAAAATTGAAAAATAGCGAAAATATGGCATGGGAGTTATTCTTGTAGCGCTGGACAAAGATTTAACAAAGGGCGCGCTACAAGAATATCGCGGCCCTTTGTTTTTTTCAAATTTCAAACAAATTTCTATCATGATTTCGCTTAGTGAATGACTAATCGCCTTGTGTGAGTGGTTTAACACGTGTATGCTGCAGTCTAAGCATGATTTCAGGTGGTTATCAGTCTCGAAACAAATTGGGTTCATCATTGCTCATAATGCGGAATCAATTGAACAAAATCCATAAATCTCGATCTAAGCTGGCGTGATTTACATTTCACATACATTGTCAGAGTAAATAAGGCTTCGTGAAGAAGAGTAAACTGCTCGAAAGATGAATTATATTTCTATGAAGAAGAGACAGCGTTCAAGAGACCGGCGAAATTAGGGCTTCCTAATTTACTAACCTGCAGTCAAGGAAGTTATATGAAGACACCTGTACGCATAAGGAGAGACCATTTGATAACCCAAGACGAAGGTTTAAGCCGTGGAAATTGAGTAATTGACAGGTATTTCAATACAAACCCGTCTAATTGAAGAAATTGGGTTTTTCTTGCTGGAGGCTATTTTGGAGAAATTGGTTGCTGCAGAAGTTAGAATAGGTTTCAAAATGAATGGTTCTCCATAGAAATAATTGCTTGGAGCTATTTTGAATAATTTCACTGAACAGAGCATCAAAATAGCCTTAAATTTAAAAGTAGCCAGTTTTAGAATTTCTACGACAGTTTAAAGGAAGATGGTTGATGTTTGCTCTCCATTATATTCAAAAAACTCTGAGATTGGGGTATTATGGCTGTAGTGAACTGAATGAATAAGTTTCCACTCAGACCTAATGCCCATTTGAATCAGAAGCTACAGGAAGCAGCTTTGAGATAACTTATACACTGTTTCATTATGCTCATCCTTTACATAGCAGAAAGTGTTCAGTTTACTTGACAAGCTGTGGATAGTTGTCATTATTTGGAAAATCTATTGCTTGGAGAACAATGTTCAAATGCTTGGAGAACATGTTGGATTTTATATACAGGTTTTGATGACAGTCTTTTGGCTAGGATGAATATTTTGCAGACACTGGTGTTTCTTCTCTCTTCTCATACAGATAGTCTCCAGTCAGACTACTAAACATGTGGTTGAGGTTACTCTTGCAAAATTTGAATATGTGAGAATGTTAGGGTTTTAGGATTGAGGCTGGTTGATATAGGCAGTGGGGAGCACATACTCAAAATAGAAGAACCACATTCATTGACATTCTTCAATTAGATTGAACACCCTGGACACTGCAGTTAATCAAAGTGCTGTTTTCTGTATTTTGAATAAGTTTGTGCAAAAGGAAGAGGTCATATCTGAATGCATATCATATTGTTGGTTTCCTTAATCCTAAAATGAAGAGCTTGGATGGTCCATAGTCTAAAGCAATTTGATATTCTATTTGATGGTGCATTTTTGAAGAATGAGCAGTGTTTTTGTGCTCTTATGACTGTTTTATTCATGAACTGATCTATTCTCACAGTCTACCTATATTCAGACCTAATTTGTACTGTTGTAACAAAGAAACATTGAAGTCTAAGGTTAGGAGAATTTGATCTTCTATTGGAAAAGTTTTCCTTCATCTTTTAAACCAACAGGCCTGTCCAAGAGTGTATTGCAGATTGTAAAGTAGTTCAAAGTTGAAACCTAAAATCAGACTGAGTCTAGCTACTGAAAGAAGAAGATGGGAAAGAGTGGGAAAAGTGGTAAGGTCAACAGGGCTGAGCCTACTGACTTGAACTGGATCGAGAAGCTTCCTGACTGTGCAGAATTGTTCCAGCAAGCAGGTTGGCTCAAGTTTTTCAGGAAGATAGATGGCTACAATGCTTAGGTGTCTTTCAAGTTTGCTCAAGGACTTAAAGATGATATGGTTATGATGGATGCTTTAAAATTCAAGCTAACTGTGGAATTAATTGCAGAGGCTACTGAGATTAGTAATGAAGGTGAACATTGGTTCAAAAAGATGCCTTTTAAATTTGAACCACAAAGGTACCTGTTGCCTAATGTGACTCATGACTGGAACAAGGGTATTCTCATTCAAAATTTCAGGAAAGAGTGGATTGAGCCCATAAGGATACTTCAAAGCTATGTGACCTGTGAGGGCAGGTATTCATTTGTATTCAAATATCATTTTAGATTCCTCCAACACATAGTAGGAGTCTCTAAGATGAACCTGACCTTCTTCTTTTTGAGGAGCCTGCAGAAGATGTCCAGCAGGATAAAGAAACATGATGATTACACTTCCAGTCACTTTTCTATCATGGTCTGATCAAACTGATCATCACCACAGTGTTGCAACATGAGGGTAGGACATGGGACTTCTTTTTATTTTGGTAAGATGTTCATCCACAGCAAGAAGACTAGCAACCCAAGAAACAGACTGATAAGGGGAAAGTGATGATGAAAAAGTTAGGACACACAGTCAAACCTGCAGATAGAGATAATATTAAGGCTAAGAAGGTAGCAGAGCAGGTAAAGGCTGTTAGTCACTTCAAAATGTCTTCAGATTTCCCTAAAAGCAAGTACTCATTGTTTGCAGGAGAAAAAGTGCAACCTAGTTTGCAATTGCCATCAGCAGCACATTCTGAAGAAGCCAAGATTATTGATGAAGAGAAAGATGCTGTACTTGAAGATGAAGTGCAAATTAAACAAAGAATCCCCCTCACCATTTTGTCTGAGGATGAAGGATATTTATTAGAGGATGAACAGCCAGTTGATGAAGCAGAGCTAAGTACTGAAGCATGTGGAGAATTCCTCACCTCAGAGGTTAAATCAGCTAGACCTAAGAAGAAGAAAAAGAGGACTGCAGTTCCATATAGAAGGCCTAAAACTAGGCGAACTAATAAACTCGGGTGGAATATGAAAAAATTACTTAATCCCAAGTTGAATGCTAGACAAGAAGCTGTTGTGATTGATTCTTCATCTAGTGAAGAAGCAAAAATTGATAAACAGGGCAGCAAAAGTAAGATAAAATCAATGGTGAAATCCTCTTCTTCTTCTCAGTCTGAAAAGACAAAGATATCACAGTCAGTAAGAAAATTTGAACAGCCTAGGTCTGAACTGTCTGAAATAGTGCTGGAGATAAAGAATAAAATTTTAAAACAGCAACAAGATGAGGAAGCTAAAATGTGTCCCATTGAAAGTCAAGAGTGGGAGGAGGAATATGAACAGATACACAGAGAATCAGGCATTTTGGAGGACCCTGGTGTTTCTACAGATTACACAGACTTATTAATGAAAGAGGAAATTATACCAGAGATACCCAGTTCTGATATGGAAAATACTCAGCAGTATAAGAAACACATGAAGCACTTACAGCAGGTTAATGATAGTGTAATAAGAGTTAATAAAGGGCTTGTAAGAGAACTGCTAGATGTTAAAAGTCATTTCCAAGAGCTAGCAGAGGTGTCCAAGGAGGTTCTTAAAAGAAAAAGGATGACTGACAAACACTGTTCAGAATTAGAAAGCACGATAAAGAACCTGCAGCAAGAGAACAGGAAGCTCGACCAAAAGACAACCTCAAAGGCTAGATGGCATTGATCTCCTTGTAGAGGCAGCGAAGAAGATATGAAGCAGTCATTAGTTAGTGGTTATTTTTTATAAACACTTTTGTTAAGCATGTGCTATTTTTAGCAATCATGTAATTTTGTAAAAAGTCACTTTTTATTTTACCTAGCTTAGAGATTCGATGGAGGCAGTTAGGAGGAGAAAGCTAACTGATTTTGTAGATGATGTCTATTTAGAGGAGTTAGCAAGACATTGTTAGGGTTCTGATTTTTGGGAGCATCAGGAGGTCTGCTAGCTGCTTGTACTTTCAGACTTGTTCAGAGATAGGTACTGTAACTCCCATATGCATTTACTGATGAAATAATGTGATATATGACTCTTTCCCCCACATTTTGTCTATGTTGGCTTTGTTATTGAGCATGTTTTGCTTCTTAAATGGTAAATTCATTGCTAGTTAATTTGTTTTTCTGGTAATGTTATCTTTTAATGTATGAACCACAGCATAGTCTCTTTGTTGGATTTTTGTGATATGTTGGGCATCTTTATCAGTTTATGTCTATGATTTAGTTGTTGCTTTTACTCTGAATGTATTCCCTGCATGATCTTGATGCTTACAACCATTCAAATCATATTAAAAACCCTAAACTTTGTTCTATTTATTGAGTTTTACTCTTGAGTGTGTGTTGGCTTGTTACCCTAGCCTTAGTAACAATTTCTGACACTAACACTAGGAAAGCAAGATGGCTGGAATTTTTATGTCAGTTTGATTTCGAAATCAAGCACATAAAAGGAAAAGAAAACAAGGTATCTGATGCACTCAACAGGAAGATGCAAGAAATGCATATGGCATCTCTTAGTATTTGCCAATTGGATTTGAGGCAGCAGAGTGTTAGTTATGCTGCAGGAGATGAATTGTATGAGCATGTAGAAGACAAATTGCAGCAGCAAAGTCTTGAGAAGAGGCATGAGGGATATAAATTGGAAGAAGATGGACTTCTCACTTATAAAGGTAGAATTTATATTCCAGATATAGCAGATTTGAGGAGAGTTGTTATGGGTGAAATCCATCAAGCTCCGTATTCGGGTCACCCAGGATACCAAAAGACAATTGCTACAGCTAGGATGCAGTACTTTTGGCTGGAAATGAAAAGGGATATGGCTAGGTACATTTCAAGGTGTATGAAATGTTAACAGGTAAAGGTTGAGTGTCAACATCCAATAGGTTTGTTGCAACCCTTGCCAGTTTCGGAATGGAAATGGGAAGTTATTTCCATGGATTTCATTATAGGATTGCCGATGACTTGGAGGCAACATGATTCCATCATGGTTGTGGTAGACAAGTTGACAAAGGCAGCACATTTTATACTGGTTAAGTCTATGCATAAGACTGATGACATTGCAAAGATATTCATGAAGGAGATTTTAAAATTGCATGGATTTCCTAAGGTGATAGTCTCTGACAGAAATGTCAAGTTCACTTCCAACTTTTGGAAGGGGTTGTTTGCAGATTTGGGTACAAAGCTAAACTTCAGCATTGCATACCATCCTCAGATGGATGGCCAGACTGAGAGAGTTAATCAGGTGCTTGAAGACATGCTTCGCATGTACATGATGGACAAACCAATCAGGTGGGAAGATTACTTACACTTGGTAGAGTTTGCTTATAACAATGGATAGCAGGCATCCTTGGGGATGAGTCCGTATGAAGCTTTGTATGGAAGAAGGTGTAGGACACTAGTGACTTGGGATAACCCAGTGAACAGGGTTATGCTTGGACCAGAATTGCTCAGGGAAATGGAGCAAGAGGTTGTAAAGATCAGGAAGAATCTGAAAGCAGCACAGGACAGACATAAAAGCTATGCAGATAAGCATAGGGTGAATAGGGAGTTCAGTGTTGGGGATCATGTTTACCTCATAGTGAGGGCAAAGAAGAGTTCCTTGAAGCTTGGAAGTTGTGCTAAGCTGTCACCTAGATACTGTGGGCCATTTGAAGTGCTTCAGAGAATAGGGCCCGTTGCATATAGACCTGCATTGCCTGCTAGCACTAGGGCTCATAATGTTTTTCATGTTTCTTTGCTTAAGATATATGTACATGATCCTAGCCATGTGATAAATTGGGATGTGATTCAGGTGGAACTCGAGGGAGAGTTCTGAATCGAGCCAATGCGCATCCTTGACAGGAAGGTCACAATGCTCCGGAACTGGGACATAGGTCAGGTAAGGTGCAATGGGAGCACTACGGACCTGAAGAGACTACATGGGAGCTGGAGGATGCCATGTGATTGGCACATCCATTTTTATTCAATTATGCAGAACACTAAGGCGATACCAGTGTAGCATTTTGTTCAAATTTTGTAAACACTGAGGATAGTGCTATTGAAGGGGGAGGGGAATGTAACACCCCAGTTTTGACCCCGTTACATTAGATGTATATGATGTATATATTGTAAAGAATCATGGTGCAGAGCTAAAGGCCAAGGACCCACCATCGATTGGTTATGCTATGTTTCAGGTTGAAATTGCCACCGATGGTACATCAGGGCATGTGGCATACACATCAAGTTTTGTCATTATGTAAATATGTATTTTTAATTAAAATGAACCCCAACCAGCTATGTTTGCAGCAACTAAATTGAGAAGGGGCATGATTTTCCCAAGGATAAGGGGGGGATTGTTAAACCATGAACCAATGTGGAAAATCCATGTGTCATCTTCCCTTGTCTTACCCAACTACCACCATTAAAAACTGCTGCTGTTAGTTGGGGTAGTTATGGCTGGGGAGTGGAGTGTGGAAGGACTGTTAGTCCTTGCCCACATGAACACTCCACCAGTAGATTGAACCTCACAATGGGCAGAAGAATGACTACGCCCCTCATTCCATTCTCACTACTATGCGCCATCCTTTCCCTTGTCTGTTCATCCTCATGCAGGGACGGTAGTCTGTTCATTCTCATGCATAGGCATATTTTCTATGGATCTCACGCAGCCAAGAGGGGAGCCACTTATTGGTTGTCATTTACATTTTTCCATAGAGTGGAATCTAGTGTGTTTTCCCTTTGTATTTTGGGATATTGTATCTTCTTCCCCAGTGTGGCCTGTGTAAGTCTTTTCCAATTGCTTCGTTATCCAGGAGGGACTGTTGTTTTCCCCACATTGTGAATTATTTTGCTGATACATTTGGATACTACTGTAAGTTGCTTGGGAGTCGTTTTGGCCATGATAGGGCCAAGAACGACTCAGGAGTCATTTTCCCTATCTAAGCTGTAACTGCTGATTGATTGCATGCATGCAATGGTTGTTCTTCGGACTATGTTGAGAGTAGGGATGGGGGCTTGGGTTGCTTGATAAACCTGGTGTGTTTGGAACCCACATAGACAGAGCTAGAGGGATGGATTTCTTCTCCACAACCCCTAAATAGCACTGAAAGGGAAGTTAGGGCCTGAGGGACTGTGTAGTAGAGAAGGGACTAATTCCTTGTGTTGGGTGTGTGTGGGTGTCTTAGAAGTCAAGCTAGTTCTGGTGTAGGTGTTCCTAGCTCTGTAATGGGCTCACCAGCTCATCATTTTTCCTTTCCCAGCTCCTTGATGGCCTAATAAACCCGACGATGTTGTCTTGGCTGTCTTGTTGATGGACTGATAAACCCAACTGTGTTGGCTTGGCTGTGTTTTGTGTATCCTTGGCTATGTGTAAGCCTGTTTGTTCCTTATTCCTTGGGGAATCATGCCCATCTCGGGAGTGGCAGCATTGCTGACAGATTTAGGAGCATGCTAGCCTATGGTTGGGTGGAACGTTGTAGCGACGTAGCTGGTTGCAGAGTGAGTTCCTCATAAGATAAGTAATCTTGTATATTTTACTCCTGCAATAATTTTACTATTAATGAATATGGTCAACATGTTGAATTCTTGTATGAATGTATGTTGCTTCCGCTGTGTATGATAAATAATTGTATCCAAGTAAGTTCTACTTCAATGCATTTTTGTTTTCATCCTTTCAATTTTTATGAATGCACAAGTTCATGGGGCTGGTTTCCCGGATGGTTAAGGCCATGGTAGTGTCCTCTTCACCGGTAGAAGGGTCGGGGACGCTACAGCAGCGAAGGCTTGCAAAGTAGTGTGCTACCAAAACCTCTGGTATCTGAAGGAAAGTGAGAGACTTAAGGACTATTCTATTCAGTTCTAGGTGTATTGGGAAGTGTTGCAGGCTACATATATGAAGGTTCCAAGACTATCAGAGGAGGAAGTGATGAAATTCCAATGTATTATCTAGTTTTCGATTGGCCTGCATGCCATTCATGTGCAAGCGTGGCATGATCCAGATAAAAAGTGGCTTCCCACAACATATAAGCTTTCTAACACGAAGCTGGAAGCTATTGTTGCTGATTAGTCCATGGAGTGGTGCAAACCTATCAACATTGAGGAAGTGTCCATGGGTCCACCAACAGATGCACCGATGGATCTTGTTCTAGAACCGCCATGTGATGATGACTCAGATGAAGCGTTGATGGGGACCCCGACGGATTGAGAAGTAGAGCAGGCATTTGAGGAATCCTACACAAAGAAGAGATAGGAATAGAGTGCGACCAACAGCACATCACCAATGAATGAGGAGCAGTTGATCCGTATTATTGTGGCCATTACAAAATCAACTGATGTGGTAGGAGAATAGATGCAGAAGAAGATGACCAACGGATTTGGTGAGGTAAAAAATCACCTTGATTCCTTGATTGATGTAGTAGTAAAAATGGTACCATAGGCAACCAATTTGCAGCATGTTGGTTCAATCATCACTAGGACGCCGATTAGGAATGTGCAAATTCCACCACATATGATCGAGACCAACAGTGAATACCTCAACATCTCACTTAAACAATTGCAGGATATTTCAATAGACATCAATGCATTGTTGACCTAGCCAATGGTGTAGTTGTAGAGGGTTCCCAATCACTAGTTGGCAGATAAAGAGCAGATAATTGGCGAACACCTGTTGAGGCCTGGAAATTCATAGGCAACAATAGCAAGGGACTCTCCCTAGTCAATGTTTCCAACTAGCCCATGATTGTTTGGTGTAGGGAACCCATCCGGTTTGCGGTCCGGCTACCGTAGGTCAAGTAACAAAACTAAAAGGTTTTACCGGTTGCAGCCCGGTCCACCATATATATTTTTGTATTTTTGACTTAAAGTATGATATGCACGTGCCTAATTAACATGTAGGGTGATAAAGGATGCAAGGAGTAGTCACAAAGTGATGTGCAGGTTCTTACCTCTCGTCGTAGAACTCACAAGCATCTAAATCACATACACAGTAATAAAGTAAATCTAACCATCTACCTATCCCCAAGGAGCCGAATTGTAACTTATTAATGAGTAATGTGCATTGTGTGTGCATTGTAAAGAGAAATTACAGATAGCTGATATTTCTTTCCAAAACACATGAACAATTAAAGATATTTAGACAATCAGATAGCCAATTGCTTATTAACAAAATTCATTACTCATGGTGGTAATTTCGCAGAATAAACTAGAAATAATTCAAACAAGAACATAGGTCCTAAGAGTTAGAAAGATCTCACGATTAGTGGAGACAAATTTGAAAAATGAAATAGTTCATCTTCAACCAATCCATAGAATAACATTCGAACATCCCACCAAACTTTCTCCAATAGGCAAAATAGTAAATCTTTATTGCAAAAGGAAATAGTTCTTCTTACAATCTCTCTTCACCAATCTAACTGGGAGAAAGTCCCCCTTTTTCTCTAAGTCCTCTATATTTATACAAGAATAAGACTGTTGGGATGCCTACAAATAACTCTTGGGCTTCCCCAACTTTTCGCCTCCCAAAATTTTACCTTCACTAAGTGTTTACAAAAATGCAACATATTACAAAAAATGAACAAATATTCCTGAGGAGGGCCCCGCTTGGTTATTTAGAAATTTATTCCAAGCTGAAGCCTTTGAGGTGATGCCTTCAAACTCAGAAGGTTCCAAAAAACGAATATTTATCTCGAATTTTGGATCCTAGTTCTTGATGGCTTCAATTCTGGGTGCACTTAAGCGGAGCTGATCTTCTAGTAGCTGCACACTGACTGCAGAATGATCTACCTCATTCCTTAAGGTCTGGTCATCAAGAGATTTAATGTGTTGTACTCTTCTTTCCTCTTCTTGGTACCTTTTCTGCAAAATTAACACAAACAAGTTGTGGTCCGGAAAAGCATCTATTCTCTGTTCAGCTTCTACTTGGCATCGGTTATAGGTAATCAGAAGTCTTCTAAAGAATTATGTACATGCCCCTTTTGTCTTTCTAACAGCCTTCTTGAATTCCTCGGCTGTGTTAATGGAAAACTCCAATAAGTCATAGTCCTGCCTAAGGACTTGTCGATCATTTGAGGGCAGCTCTGCAGGAGCTTCTTCGTTGTTCTCTAGTCTCGCCATTCTTGCTGTCAGGACTTCCAGGATGTCCTAAGATCTGTCAACAAAATATGAGGAGGTCTCCAAAATCTCCTCCAACCGACCATCTACTTGCAAAACCCTGCATCTTTCCTCTTTTATGGCCATCTACAACCGAAGCATCTTGGCTTTCTATGCCAGAACATGTTCTTTGAAAGGCTGGAGACTAACTTGTTGTTCTTTGGATTCCTCTAAAGCTACTGTCAACGAGGTAATCTATTCTTAAAGTTTTTCCTCTTGTTCTTGAGATTGCCTCTCATTCACCTCCAAGGTGGTTTTTTGCAGCTCTAGATCCTCTATCTTTCCTAGCAGTTGTCCCTTCTCTACCCTCAACTCTTGATATTCTTGTTGTATTTTCTCCAGAAATTCCTAGGCAGTATCCATAGATCTTATTTCTACTTGAAGAACTTGAAGTTCAGCCTTTGAAGACTTTATCTCCTTTTGCACGTCTTCAAATTTTCTTTTTAACTTATTCTTTTCTTCTCTTTCCTTTCTTAGTGTGTCTTTTAGTTGAGAAGAAGAATTCTTAGACTGCTCCAGATTTGTCATTATTTTATCTACATTGTCCTCTGAAGCATGGATCAATGCAGCCCCTGCTCTAATAGTGAATATGGGGTCTCTGTCTGTTCCGTATACAATGGTCGTATCAGTTATCATCTTACCAGACAGGCCCCCTGTTTCAACCTTCTTCTCAGTTCTTTTTACTATCCTTTTATTTTCTTTATCGTAAAATATAGTATTAAAATCAAGGACCTCTTCGCCTTGCTTATGTTCGAAGGGAACTAATCTAAGGGTGGGGTCGATAGACTGTCCAAGTGTGCTGACAACAGGTACTTCAGGGTCTTGAACATCGGGGTTCTCCACGTCCTAGACCTAAATGTATGCTATGTCAGAGGCTGGCTATTCTGTCAACATTTGGGTTAGCCTCATCCTCTCTGCCTCCTATTTCTGCAACTCCTCATCCAGCTTCCTTTTTCTTTCTTCTTCTTTGATCTTGGCCTATTCTTCTGCTTTTCTGGATGCCTCTTGTGCAGCTCTTCTTTTCTCTTCATCTTCTCCCTTCGGCCACCCTTCAGCTTCTTGGGCTAACCTTTGAGCTTCTTCATTTATTTTTCTGGTTTCCTCATCGGCCTTTGCTTGCTCATCCTGCCCCTTTCCACCTTTGGTAGTGATTTTCTTTTTAAACATTTTCCTCAAGGCTGTTATGTTTAGTGCACTGCAAAAAATGGACTCTTCTCTTTCCTAGTGGTGAGTGTATTCAAAATGGACATTAGCCTCTTTACAGTGCTCTGCAACCTTGTTGTGGGAGTCATTCCTGTGGAAGGGCATCTCCCCAAAGTGAAACTTCTCCAACTCCTCCACGAATTCATCAGCCTTCTTGACTCTAGTAAACTTATAAATCCCCAACCTGAAAGGCAACGGAGGATATGCAGCCTTCTTATGTTCAAATAAAAAGCTTCCTATGCCATCTAGGAAGACTTGCCTAACTGATTCTCTGTGGATTATATAGTCTGTGGCATACTTAGGCAATAGGGAAGGTGCTCTAGAGCCTCCAAACATTCTGAAATAGAGCCCATCCTCAGTCAAGTAATAATCAGCGTATTCTTCGATCACCTGGAATGCCTCCTCCGACATGCAGTCACATTCTTTTAAGAAAATAAGAGTATATAATGGCATGATAAAATGTTCACAAGCCTCCCTATGGTGACTGTGGTACTTGTGAGCCCACAGTGGCTTGTATGCAGAGTAAACAGGTATCCTTTCCTGGTCCCAGATGCACCTTAGTCCGGGGAAAGCTTGATTGCATAGTATGCAATCAATGAGTATGGAGCTCATGTAAAATTCTGACCTTTTTTGGGACACCCTTCCCAAAGCTGAGGCCATGCAGGCTAAAAGGCTATTGGACACTATGTTGGCCCAGTTAAATATGGTCCCCTGTGTCATGACATAAAAAATTATGGGTATCCACTCCAATTTGAAGCTTTTTCCATGGGCTCTTCCAAAAATTCTATTGAGCATTAAGGCAATGAACCTATAAGGGGTTCTTAAGCTTGCGGTATCATATTCCCCCATCGGTCTGGTTCTAAAGTTTATTCAAGGCATGAGCATCCTCTTGAGGGTTTCGACGAGGTCCATCCTAATGTTTCTCAACCAATCTTCAGTTAAATATATTTGTGCTTCTGGAAAGTGGTAGGCCAAGGCTACATATCTAGGGCTATAGGCAACATAGCCTTGTTTATCAACATTCTCAAGAATCATGGTGGTTACATCTGTCCTAGGAAGAATCCACATAATCACTTCAGAGCATGGGAAGAGCTCCGGTCTTGTAGCAATCTTCATCAATGAAGACCTTTCTATGTTGGAGTATATGCTTTCTTTCTCAAAACCTATATCAGGCACCTCTCGACGTGTGATCAACCTATAGATGTCTCCCCACTGATACTCAGGCTCTACACTAGTTATGCATTTGGTGTCTTCATAAATGTACTTGGTCTTGGTGATGAATTCAACGTCAGGTTCCTCTTCAACCACAAGGGCCTTCTTCTTTTGATGCTTGGACATTTTGAGTTCGGAAGAATCTTCCTGTCACATACAAAATTGTAATTGTTAGGTTATTTCCAGACGAATTGTAGTAACAATGTAAATGTTTTATCTCATCTGTGTTAAGGATGTGTTGAGGCCTGGAAAATTGCAGGCAGCAACAGTAAGGGATTCTCCCCAATCAACGTTCCCAACTATCCCGTTGATTGTTTGGTATAGGGAATCCGTCCGATTTGCGGTCTAGCTACCGTAGGTCAAGTAACAAAACAAAGGCTTTACCGATTGCGGCCCGGTACACCGATTTTTTGTGTTTTGAATTAAGATATGAAATGCAAGTGCCTAACTAAATGCAGGGTGATAAAGATGCAGGGAGCGGTCACAATGTGATGCGTAGGTTCTTACCTCTCATATACTCGCAAGCAACCAAATCACATACAATAAGAATTAAACTATCTATCTAATCCATCCCTAGGGAGCAAGGTTATCATCTTGAGTGAGTAATACATTTATACATGCATAATGAAGAATCACAGATAGCTGATACTTCTTTCAAGACACATGAATACTTACAGATATTTAAATAACCAGATAGCCGATTATTTTATAAACAACATTTATTACTCACAGTGGTAAATATTCCAAAAAATACTGAAGAACAATCAACATAACATAGGTTCAGGAGATTAAATACTCTTACAGAAAATGAACACAGCTGAAAACGAAATAGTTCTTCTTCAGCATTATTCATTGAATAGTATGATACATTCCACTCTTCACTCTCTCCAATGGGCAAAATTGCAGTTTCCTTTGCAAAACGAAGTAGTTCCTCTTACAAGCAAAAAATTTACAAAATTTTCCAGGGAAAAATCCCTTTCTCAGTTCCACTTTTCAATATTTAAACTACCCTTACAGAGTGCTTCGTTTTCCCCCCAGACGTATGACCTTTCAGTTTCTCAAACACTTTGTATTCTGATCTTTTGTCTGTATGCAATCATGAACCACCAAGGTGACTGATCCGTTTCTGGGATCTACGCGTTTATTGTTCTGGCTTTCATCTTTTTACTGCCATTAATCTCCTCAAAGATTCCCCTGGCTTTAGTTATACTTCTTCCAAAAGGTTCGGTTTTCTCCATGCCACAGTAGTTTGACCGCTCCCTCAAACCAGCCTGTAATCAATCGACAAGTATCATTTATTGGAAGTGTGTTACAAGCGGACATCTAACTCTAACAATTGAACGACTATGCCTCAAGGAAACGGCCTGGTGTGTCTCCGGTTCTGAGATGAAAAATGATCGAGCCTTAGGTGGGAACTTATAAATCGACGGTTGAAAGGCTTCTACATCGAACGGCACAAGACTTCAGAAGCCGCAACGATGGAAGGGTTATAGGGACCGGGTGAGTGAAAACACGGGCGAAAAGGTTTAATCAGACGTCGGAGGGAGAAGCGCTTCGGGAGCCAGAACGGGTGGTCCATCCGTAACGGCAGACGAGACAAGGGTTGAATAAAGTGACGAGGGAGGGAGAAAGCTTAGTTGGGCGTTGGAAGAGATTCAAAATTGGCAGCAGGATGGATCTCCCAGCCACAACGGTGGAAGAATAAATGATCCAGATAAATGACAGATGGGCTAACGCACGTCGGCAGTCGGGCAGCTCATACTTCGGATGGCATATCGGACAAGGAGCCGCAATGACGAATGGGAAGAAGGATGAGGCTTCCGACCAAGATAAGCAGGATCCCTGATCGAATGGAAAACTTGGTCGTTTATTCAGCTTTAAAGATCAACAATGGATAGCGACTTGCTATAACGGAGACCAACAGCAAAAACAACTGGTTTATTCAACAAGTAAGACAAACAGAGCAATGGCCGTCCACCATAAAATTTAACACAATTAAACCCGAACTTTGGTCAAGAATTAAGCTTGAGTATTCATAAGAACTTAAAATATAGCCCAACAACTCAAAGGATCCAATGATCAAAGCAAAATCGCGAGGAGGGGTCCAAAATTTAAGAAATTTGGGGAGAAAAAGTTGTTGCCGCAACAATTGGTGATTACCTGGTGAACCTAGATCTCTGGGTGATTATACTTTGAGCAACAGACTATTTAACCAGAATGTGTCTAATGAATTCTTCCAGCCATATGGATCTCTCGACCGACAGAAGTGTGTACCTTAATCATTGATGATAGTCCACTGGGGAAAGGGAAAACCAAGACCTTCAAATCCAGATAACTCTGTTGATGCCAGAAAATGAGTTTCATTATTATCTCTGTCTTCAGGTAGCTAACAGTGTGGACACCACATGGTCGTAGTGGGTGGTGAACAGAAATGTTCATTTGTTCCTCATTCCCATGTCATTTTAGTAGCTTTTGTGCTTTTAGACTCTTGTTCCTTTCTTGTGAATCCTCCTGTGTGCCTTTCTTACTGAACTTTAATTCAGGATCCTCTATCCCATAGTGCCCTTTTGTGTGAGCGGTGTGCTTAATGTTTCAGCTCACGGACGGAGAGGATCTTTTTGGCAATATATTAATTATGATTCAGCTTTTGCTTTGATGCATGATGCTTTCAATATAAATTCTAGCTCTTATCACTCTTTTGGCATTTATTTCCTGTCATGAGATCATTTGTATTTAACATACTGTTCACCGTGCTCTTTTCTGTGGGTCCTCCGTTATCACCCCTTGGACACTTTAGGTGTGAAGTGGATGGAGCCTCAACATAGTATTCTAGACTCTTTGGTTCTAGTTTATCTTGCAGGGATTAAGCAGGACTTCAATGCACACAGAGATTTCAAGAAAAACTGCTAGACTGGAATAAACTCAAACAGCAACACACAGTCTGACTACTCAAACATGTCTACCATTTCCAGAAATTTGGGTGTTTCTCAAATAACCACGAGTTTACTCCCTTTATTGAAACCAATAGACTTAAATTCAAACAAAATGAAAACATGACTCAAAAACAACCAAACATCTTATTTATATACAAGACAGGAAACTCAAAGACAACTTCAAGAAAAATAAGGCTTGAGAACCAAACCATTGATTGGCAGGTTTTCCTCCCATCCCTGTAAATCTTGTAGTTTATAAGTAGCAGGGCCAAGTTTTACTTTGATATGAAATGGGCCTACCCACAATTGTTGGAACTTAGTATGCTTTCCCTTCTCATCATGGGGATGATCCCACTTAAGAACAAGGTCTCCCACTTCCAAGTCCTTTTTCCCAACTTTATGTTTGTTAAACCATCTTTTTACTACATCCTGCTATTGCTTAAAACGTTCTTTGGCCTTGGATCTGGCCTCCTCTTCCTTTAGGAGATTATATATTCTCATTTGTAAAAATTCACTCTCCGACCCACTATACTCTTGAGCCAAAATGGAAGACGGTAGCATGATATTGGGAGGCAAGATGGCTTCCTTACCGTACACAAGGGTATAGGGTGACACTCCTATTGCAGACTTGGGGGTGACTCTGTCAGCCCACAGGGAGTTGGGTAAGGCTGAGTGCCAACTTCTCTGATTTTCGATTACAGTCTTCTTCAGAATTCTAATGAGAATTCTAATGAGGTTTTTATTAGAGGATTCAACCAGGCCATTCCCTTGTGGATAGTAGTTAGCAGAATAATGTAATTTTATCCCTTTATCATGAGCAAATGCAGTCAATTTAATTGATGAAAAGTATTTAGCATTATCAAAAACTAACGAAATTGGAACTCCAAACCTGGTCATGATATGATCTTGTAGAAATATAATGACTTCGTCTTCGTTTATCTTGCGCAGTGGGATAGCTTCGACCCAACGAGTGAAATAGTCAGTCGCAGTAAGAATGTACTTGTGCAGCAGGGAAGAATTCAGTTTTATCTCTCCAATAATGTCCAGCCCCCATTGCTCAAATGGTTCTGTGATCATCAAAGGCTTTAGGGGCGCTGCTGCTTTAGGCTGTCTTTCCCCACACCTTTGGAAAATATCACATTTCCTGACATGTGCATGTGCATCCTTGAAGAGTGTGGGCCAATAGTAACCGGCTCTAAGGATTTTGTGGGTTGTAGTGTCGCCTGAATAATGTCCCCCGGCTGGACCATCATGTAATTCTGCCATTACTTTCTTTGCATCCTCCTTTTCTAAACATCTGAGGAGAACTGCATCATAATTCTTTCTGAATAATACTCCTTCAAAAAGTTGATAGGAGGACGATTTGAGATGCAGAGCTCTTCTTTGTTTGGAATTCCAATGTTCTGGCAACAGACCTGACTATAAGTAATGCACAAGGTCTCTATACCAAGACTCAGGAGCTGTAAACAGAGGACATACATCCATTACAGGCAACTCGCCTTCATCTTCCCATGCTTGTTCTCTGTTGTTCCTTTTTTTAGTCATCAACTTGCACAGCCCTTGACCTTTCACTATAGAGGCTGGCTTGAATTCAAGTTCGTATTCTTGAAGAGTTGTTACCCAGTTGCCCCTTCTTTCTCCTAATTCTTTCTGAATGAGAAGGGATCTTACAGCTGGGTAAGGGACTATTACCGTGGTTCGATTTTTTAATATATAAGGCTTGAATTGCTTTACTGCCTTAAATACTGCGTAATCTTGCTTATCAATGGCTGGGTAGTTTAATTTAGTGCCTTGAATCCTAGTGCTCATGAAAGATATTGGGAATTCATCACCCCCGTCCTCTTTTTGTGTAAGCACGGCTGCCAATGAATCCTCGGATGAAAATGTGTACATAATAAAGTCTTTACCAAAGTCTGGACTTTTTAGGGAGGGAGCATGTGCAACATCAGTCTTGATTTTGCTGAAAGCATTCTTTTCGGTTTCGGTCCACTTAAACTGTGCATTTTTCTTGACCATCTGCTGCAGTGGCTTAACAGTCTGGGCAAAATTAGGCACAAACCTTCGTACAAAATTTATTGTTCCCATGAAAGATTGCATTCCCTTTTTATTATGGGGCATAGGGATTTGTTCAATGGCCTTAATTCTTTCTGGGTCTATAGATATGCCTCTCTTTGAAACTATATGCCCCAGTAACTTGCCCTCTGTGACCAAAAAAATGCACTTCTTAGGATTGAGGGAAATGCCATATTTCCGGTAGCGTTCGAAAATTTGCTTCAGGTGGAATGCGTGCTCCCCTATTTTCTTCGAAAATATTGTGATGTCATCAAGGTACACCACAATACTTTGTCCAATCAGTCTGTGGAAAGCTATGTCCATAGCTCTCTGAAATGTCACTCCAGCATTAATCAGTCCAAAGGGCATCCTTCTGTAGGTGAAGGTTCCCCATTTAGTCCTGAAGGTTGTATTTAATCGGTCTTCCTCAGCTACTAGCACTTGATTGTAGCCAGAGAACCCGTCTAATAATGAAAACAACTCTGAACCAAATACCATCTGTAGCAATTGCTCCATGGGAGGCACCGGATAGTTGTCTTTATCTGAGGTGTGGTTTAGGTTTCTGAAGTCCATGCACAGTCTGATTTCTCCTGACTTTTTTCTGACTGGTACCAAGTTCGATACCCACTCAGAGTGTCTGACTTTAAAGATGATTCTAGCATCTAGTAATTTCTTTACCTCACTCTGGATCAGCGGTTCCATCTTTGGATGCATTTTCCTCAAGGGATGCTGATATGGCTTGACTCCGGCCTTGATGAGGATGACATGTTTTATGATGCTGGTATCATATGTTTTCAGATCTCCATACGTCTAGGCGAATACGTCCTTGTATTGTTTAAACAAACTGATGAACCTGTCTCTTTCGGTTGGTGAGCAACATTTGCCGAGATTTACGAACTTAGGATTCACTTTATCTCCCAAATTTATCAGTTCAAACTGCAGAGTCAAGCTGTGAGTCTTTACATTGGCTGGTCGCCTAAACTTTTCATTTAGATCGAACATATTTTCTAGTGTCCTGACCCCTTTAGGAATGAAATTGTCATATTTCATCTCAGCTTGATATTCTTCATCATCTATGATTGCTCCTTTAAACACCTCTTCATTCGTCAAGCATTCTATTATTTGTTGATCATCATCAAACACCCGCAAGTTGGTGATCATATCCGGCACAGAAGGCTTGAAAAGAAGTTCAACGGAACATCTGTTATTAGTGGGTACGAGTCTAGCGGCAGATGTGGCCAATAGATCAGCAGCCGCATTTCTTATTCTTGGAATTAAAGTAATGTTAAAAGCATTAAAGTGTTTCAGCAGATCCCATACCTCATTTTGGTAAGCTTTCAAGTGAGAAGAAATATAGTGAATTTGATTCCGAATTTGTTTCACAATAATTTCAGAATCCCCAAAAACTTTCAAATTACTTACCTTCAATTCAAGCGCTTTCTTGAGTCCCTGCACCAGTGCTTCGTACTCAGCTGTATTATTAGTACATTCAAACTCTAATCTACAGGAAATAAAATGTTTATTCTTCTGTGGGTCAATCAGGACACAACCGGCCCCTGACCCTTCTAATGTCTTAGATCCATCAAAAAACAAAGTCCAAAAAACATTATCTACTGAATGTGAATCTATTCCTACTGCTAAACCTACTATGTTACAATCAATCTCATCAGCCTGAGAAAATCGAAGGAGATCAGGATGGGTGTCAGATGTGTCACTGGCCTCTTTTGCTTGATAATTTCCTGGTTCCAATTCGAGAAAATAGTTGCCCAACACAGAATGGGCTGATACATTCTTCTCATTCAGTTGAGTAACATTGTACTTCATGTGAGGCTCTCTTAAGATTTTAATCTGGTTTGGAATCCCCTTGTATGGCAACCACAGATGTGACCAATCTAAGGAAAAATATCCATTTAATTTAGCTGACCAATCTCTGCTCAGGACCAGACCGTAAGCGTCTGGTATGTCAGCCACCATGATATTAATGACTTGGCATACTTTTTCATTGGATGCCAGATGGATTAGGACATCTTCCATTTGACCAATTACCTTAACGTCTGTCCTATCCAATTGAACCACCCTCCACGTGGTTGGCTTAGGCTACCCATTTATTTTCTTACATACTGATATGGGAATGACATTTATTGACGCCCCTGAGTCTACCAAACAATTGTGCACGTTATGATTAAAAATTTCAAATGTTAGGAGAAAAGGTGGATGTTTACATTTAGACTCACCTCCAATGCTGGTTTCTCCAATTTCTTCTTCGCTTTGAGGTTGATTATCAGTAGGCGGCTTCTCATTTGATTCCTCAAGTGCTTTCAGTAATCTTTCCTTCTATTGAGGCACTTTGCACATTTCAAATAGTGGGACGTTTGCTTTTATCCTTTTTAAATCTTCCACAATGTCATAATTCATCTACTGTTCAGTAGAGTTATATTTATCAGCATTCACCTTTTCTTCGTTTGGCTTGGGCGGTGTTCTGTTCTGCTCAGGATCTTGGCTAGTAATAGTAAATTCAGGAATTATATCAGTCACGGGTTTATGTTGGAATTTCTTCTTAACGTTTCTCTGCAGCCTCCTGATCTTTGGGAGAATCAGACTATCATCTTTAACCATCCCTTGACTTCTTTTTGTTAGGTTGGCATCCACAACTTCCTTGTATCCTTGACTCCTTTCCTCTTCAGCATCGAACAAAACAACAGAATCCCATACAGCCATGGTTTCCTCTTCCTGCTCTTTAGTAGTAGTAGCAGAATAATTCTCTTTTCTTTCTTCATCGCCTTCCTCTGTTAATCTTGAATCCAACATTTGATTCATGACTAGTGTCATTGAAGTTATCCATTGCAGACAATTATTTTCGGAGTGAGGCTGCTGGTGAAAAGTGCAGAAATTTTCCATCCCTATCTCTGTCAGATTCATAGACACAGTATTGTGAGGAGGAGGTTGGGACTGATTGTTTTCCTCCCTTTTCTTATAATAAGGCCTGTAGAACTTCTATGTTTCCTTCTCTTTCTCTAAATCTATGATCTTATTAGACAGCTTTTGCATCATTTTGGCCATACTTTCATAATCTGGTGCTTTCTCCTCTTTAGGCTTAGTGAACAATAAAGTTTTCCTTCTCTCTCCTGATTGTTCAGGGTAATCTTCAATACTCTCTCTTTCAGCCTCTACCACTTTTGCTTCTTCATAGGTTTCTGTCAGAGTAGGCTTGGCCCTACCTTTCGCAAACATGGCCAGATCAGGACCCAAAGCCGAAGTATAGTACTCAATCAGTACTTTGTCTGAAGGCTTATCTGTTTCAGAAAATTTCTTAAGATATGCTGCGAACCTTTGTGTGAAACTGTGTACTTTTTCCTTTTTCTCTTTCTTTAGTGCACATAGTCCTTTCATAAGGGCTGTGTGAGTCTTTTGAACTGCATACTTACTTCTGAAAATTCTCTCGAAAGTATCCCAATATGGGATAGAATTATTAGGCAACCCAAAGTACCAAGATGCAGCAGCTCCTTTGAGGGTATGCGGGAAAATTCTGCACACTACATCTTCATGTTCCCCAGTCCTCAGACCTTGTATTTCCAAGTAGAAACTTTGTAGGTGATAGTCCACTAGGATCTTCTCATTGGGGTCAAATTTAGGCAGTAACTTCTCAAAGGCTTGAGGTAGGTCATGCAAAGGGGGAGTCAGGTTTAGGGGTGACCTGGATTTCCATGCAAGTGGTGGATTCGGTGGATTGGGAGGAGGTTGGTTGGCATTAACACCGGCCATGAGTTGAGGTGGAGAGTGAGGAGGTGAACCAACAGGGGTGTGAACAGAAGAAATGTAAGGGGTTTTTGGGCCTTCTTGATTCAAAGGTAGCTCAACTTCTTGCAAAGCAGTATCTACAAGTTCTTCCCAGTCTCCAACCAACAATGAATCTTCTGCTATAGGACGGTCTTTCTTCTTGTACTCTCTTCTAGGTAAGTCAAGGATAATTGGCAACCCTCCAAGCTTCTTTACATATGCCCGGTGTGTCTTCTTAGGTCGTTAACTACTTCATTACCAACAACATATAGATGTTCTCTTTTTTCTTCTTCCGGAATTGGATTACGCGGTCCACTACTTTCAGAACTGTAACCAGTGGAAAAATCTTGGGAAAATGGGTTTCCTCGGCCAGCCATGCATTGGCGGCCCTCCTTCTAGCACCAAAACTGTTGAGGCCTGGAAAATCGCAGGCGGCAATAGTAAGGGATTCTCCCCAATCAACGTTCCCAACTAGCCCGTTGATTGTTTGGTATAGAGAATCCATCCGGTTTGCGGTCCAGCTACCATAGGTCAAGTAACAAAACAAAGGCTTTACGGGTTGCGGCCCGGTCCACTGAGTTTTTGTGTTTTGAATTAAGATATGAAATGCAAGTGCCTAACTAAATGCAGGGTGATAAATATGCAGGGAGCGGTCACAATGTGATGCGCAGGTTCTTACCTCTCGTCTTATACTCGCAAGCAACCAAATCACATACAATAAGAATTAAACTAGCTATCTAATCCATCCCTAGGGAGCAAGGTTATCATCTTGAGTGAGTAATATGTTTATACATGCATAATGAAGAATCACAGATAGTTGATACTTCTTCCAAGACACATGAATACTTACAGATATTTAAATAACCAGATAGCCGATTATTTTATAAACAACATTTATTACTCACAGTGGTAAATATCCCAAAAAATACTGAAGAACATTCAACAGAACATAGGTTCAGGAGATTAAATACTCTTACAGTAAATGAACACAGCTGAAAATGAAATAGTTCTTCTTCAGCATTATTCATTGAATAGTATGATACATTCCACTCTTCACTCTCTCCAATGGGCAAAATTGCAGTTTCCTTTGCAAAACGAAGTAGTTCCTCTTACAAGCAAAAAATTTACAAAATTTTTCAGGGAAAAAGCCCTTTCTCAGTTCCACTTTTCAATATTTAAACTACCCTTACAGAGTGCTTTGTTTTCCCCCTAGACGTATGACCTTTCAGTTTCTCAAACGCTTCGTATTCTGATCTTTTGTCTGTATGCAATCATGAACCACCAAGGTGACTGATCCATTTCTGGGATCTACGCGTTTATTGTTTCAGCTTTCATCTTTTTACTGCCATTAATCTCCTCAAAGATTCCCTTGGCTTTAGTTATACTTCTTCCAAAAGGTTCAGTTTTCTCCATGCCATAGTAGTTTGACCGCTCCCTTGAACCAGCCTGCGATCAATCGACAAGTATCATTTATTGGAAGTGTGTTACAAGCGGACATCTAACTCTAACAATTGAACGACTATGCCTCAAGGAAACAGCCTGGTGTGTCTCCGGTTCTGAGCTGAAAATTGATCGAGCCTTAGGCGGGAACTTATAAATCGGCGGTTGAAAGGCTTCTACATCGGACGGGACAAGACTTCAGGAGTCACAACGATGGAAGGGTTATAGGGACCGGGTGAGCGAAAACATGGGTGAAAAGGTTTAATCGGACGTAGGAGGGAGAGGCACTTCGGGAGCCAGAATGGGTGGTCCATCCGCAACGGAGGACGAGACAAGGGTTGAATAAAGCGATGAGGGTAGGAAAAATCTTAGTCAGGCGTCGGAAGACATTCAAAATTGGCAGTGGGATGGATCTCCCAGCCACAATGGCGGAAGAATAAATGATCCAGATAAATGACAGACGGGCTAACGTGCGTCGGCAGTCGGGCAACTCATACTTCGGATGGCATATCGGACAAGGAGTCGCAACGGTGGATGGCAAGAAGGCTGAGGCTTCCGTCCAAGATAAGCAGGATACCTGATCAAATGGAAAACTTGGTTGTTTATTCAGCTTTAAATATCAACAATGGACAACGACTTGCTATAACGGCGACCAACAACAAAAACAACTGGTTTATTCAACAAGTAAGACAAACTAAGCAACGGCCATCCACCATAAAATTTAACACAATTAAACCCGAACTTTGGTCAAGAATTAAGCTTGAGTATTCATAAGAACTTAAAATATAGCCCAACAACTCAAAGGATCCAATGATCAAAGCAAAATCGCGAGGAGGGGTCCAAAATTTAAGAAATTTGGGGAGAAAAAGTTGTTGCCACAATAGGATGGTGGCAGTAAATCAAACTAAGAAAATATGTTCACACCAATACTCCTGTCTAACACTGAAATCAGCTCAATCAACAAATCTCGAGTGGGTAACAAGGTCTACGTTAAAATGAAGCAACCTTGGGCTCTCTGTGGGCACCATGACCATTGCGCTACGCGGAACAACAGAGGCACTAGCTCTAGGCACTAAAGGGGAGTTTGAGGAGCTAGCACTATTTATGTTCCTTCTATAGTCCGTCTCTAGGCTGGGCAATGCCATACTATCCCAAACCGGTTCGGGTTCGAATTCGACCGTGAACCTAGTCGCTCGAAATAGTGAGATAAAAACGATGTCTTGGTCTGCAATATGTGGATAACTAGAGCAGGGGAAACCAGTCTGAAATTCCCCGGGGAGGCCATGAAGACCTTCCTCGAATAGCCAAACATAAGATGGGGCAAACTGGTGTAGACAGCGTAATGGCCATCTGCACCGGTTTCCCCAACCATCGGGTGCAGGGAAAAAGTCCATAATGGCCACGGAAAGGGAACACCCCATGGGAAACAAAACTCCCATACAGACAGTTATGCTACACGTCCCAATATATACATGTAAATGACGAGGACCAAGGGAAACCCTAACCACATAAATAACAACAAACCCAAAATTGAAAAGTCCAGTCGAACGAAATGGGATGATGAGTACAAGGGACTACCTGGCAATGCTGCATGATTGGAGGGAGGAAGACCATTGAGTTTCCACGGCGGAGCCACCTAGGAACGAGGGTACTGACAGCGGGGGTCCTGGTTAGCTCAAGGGACAATAATGGCGCAACGACAGTTCAAAATAACAATAAAATAATCAACGACCCGACCCCAATTATATATCCATTCAACCATAAGCGGAAGGAGAAAACATCAGGCGGTGAAAACACAAAGATTGAAGATCATATCGACATTGCCTCCCATAACGTCAGGTGGTAAAAGAACTGGGAGAACCGCCAAGGTGTCGAGGAGAGATCAAACAACAAAAGCATCAGAGCTCGCAATATTAGGCGTCGAGGCAATAGAAGGATAAGGAGCCGCAACGGCGGAAACATAAAAGACATCGAGTTTCGAAAACCATCAAAATTGGGGAAAAACCAACTTAATTACAACTAAGAAATATTGGTTCTGCGGAAAAGTAAACTCAAACCACCGGAAAGACAACACTTTTCAACGCCACAACGACGGACGCCGAAAACTCAAATATCAATGAATCAAAAGAGCAGTGTTGAAAAATTTAATGCAACTATCGGGAGACTTCGTAGTATGCCATCCGCAACTACAGAAAACATAGAAACAAAATGTTTCGATAGGAATCCAAATGACGGCTGATTGAGACAAAAGTGAATAAAGGCATCAGAGAAAAATATCGAAGTTGGTTGCTTATTACATCTCTGCAACGGTGGAAGCGCAAGTGACTAAACTTCCGACTCAAATACTCAAAAATGAGTTCAATGGCAAGGTAAACTTAAACAAGTGGTGAAACATTTATGGCATTAGGAACAGTCTTTCTACAGAATCATCAAACCAAATCAAAAGTCAAACCAAAATAAGCAAAAGGAGGGTCCCAAATTTTTTTTTGAATTTTGGGAAAATGTTGCAGCTGCAACAATTGGCGACTACCTGGTGAACCCCAGATTTCTGACTTAACTTCTTCCCAGTAAAATACTATCTAGCTCAAAAGTTGGATTCTTCTAGATGCTTGTATTCCTAAGTTGGATAACCCATGCATTTAAATCATTGAGAAGCAATCCATTCTTTGGGTAATAGGAACACTCAAAATATTTGCAAGTCTGGATAACTCTTTTGAGGCCTAATAAGTGAGATTTATTTTATTCCTGTCTTTAGGTAGTTTCTAGCTTGGACACCACAGGATCGTAACATATGGTAAACAGCATTATTCCTTTGTTCCCCATTCCCATGCCAATTGCACTTTTGGTGCCGTTTGAACTTTTGTTCTTTTGATTCCTCCATTTGCCTTTCTTTCTAAATTTTATTCAGGCTCTTCTATCCATAGTGTCCTTTTGTGTGAAAGAAGAATGTACTTTTCATCTCACAGACGGAGAAGAACTTTTGGCAATTTGAAATTCATGTTTCTGATACTTTGCTTTGATATGCATTGTTTCTTTAAGGAGTTTTGACTCTTGATAGCCTTTAGGCTTTTCTGAAATCATGGCATGGGATCATTTATATATAGTACACTGTTTACCTTGCTTCCTCTCCATGGGCCCTTCGCCATCACTCCCTAGGACATTTTAGATGTGAAATGGATGGAACCTCAAAATAGTATTCCATACCTCTTAATTCTGAGCTATTTATAGAGGTTAAGTAGAGCTTCAATGAGTGCATAGCCAATTAGGAAAAATTCTTACTAGAAGACATTCTATAGTCTAAAAGCAAAGTCTTTTCCTCAAGATTTCAATTAATTAAGAACCCTGATGTTTCCCATGCAACCAAAAGTTTTCCTCTTTATTCAAAAACCAAAATAACTAGAAACCAAGCATTAAACCAAAACAAAACAGCATCAATTTATCTACGTACAAAGTCATTAAAACAAAAGAAAAGAAAAAGGTGCCCACCCCTAAAAATCCTTTATCCTGGTGAGTCAAGGAGTGGGCTGGATCGTAGACATGAGATACCTAACCATGGTCTAACTATGCTACTTTTGAAACTAAAACCATGTATACTAATCTACTTTCAATCCTATCAGCCTGAGGAAATCGAAGGAGATCAAGCTGAATGTCAATCATATTGCTGGCATGATATCTTAGTTCAAGCTCCGTTAAATAATTCCCCAGAACAGAATAGGCAGATTCATTTCCTTCCCCTAGCTTAGTGATAGTATGTTTCATGTAAGGTTCTCTCAAAATTTTAATCTGATTTGGGGTACCCTTATAAGGTAACCATAAATGAGACCATTCTGAAGAAAAATACCCCTTCAGCCTGGCAGACCAATCTCAGTTCAGAATAAGCCCATATCCATCCGGTATGTCAGCCACCATAATGTCAATAAATTGGCATATCTTGTTATTTGCAGATAAGCGAATGAGAACATTCTTCATTTCTCCCACTACTTTGACACTTGTTCTGTCTAGTTGAACTACTTCCCAGGCTATGGGATTTGGTTGCCCATTAATATTTTTGCAAACGTCAAGTGGTATAACATTTACCGATGATCCAGAATCTACCAAGCAATTATGCACATTATGATTCAACACTTCTAGAGTTAAAAGGAAAGGTGGGGTTTTAGCCTTTTCTTCCCAACTTGGTCCGACGTCTTCTTCCCCCGGTTGGCTTTTAGTAGGTACTTCCTTTTCAGGTTCCTCAGTCTTTTCAGTGCTTCCTTTGTTAACATCTACCTGTCCTTCCATAAACTTGGTATGCTCGTTGATTTGCTCGGTCTCTTGGTTGACAGTAGTAACTCCGCGTACTTCACCTTCAGTATTGTCATTTAACTGTCTCTTGACATTCTTTTGCAACTTCTTAATCTTTGAAATTGTTGCATTGTATTTAATTATCATGTCTTTTGTTGCTGTTGGTATGTTTTCGGGTTTAATAGTGCTTTTTTCTGTGTCAAAAAGTGAGACACAGTCCCATAAGAACATGGTATCATCTTCTTGTTTCTCTATGGTCTTGTTATTCTTTTCTTTTTCACCCCTATCCTTAGTCAATTTAGATTCCAACAGCTGATTTATTACCAATGTCATCGAATTTAGCCATTGAGGACAATTCTTTTCTGAATGAGGTTGTTGGTGAAAAGTGCAGAAATTGTCCCCCCCTACCTCTATTAGATTCATTGATGCTGAATTATGCGGAGGGGTTTTCAATTGGTTGTTATCCACCCTTTTTTGGTAGTAGGGTTTATAAGTTTTCTGAACTTCCCTTTCTTTCTCCAGATCTATTATTCTATTGGATATTTTTTGAATCATTTTTATCATTCCCTCAAAATCATGTGATTGCTCCTCTTTAGGTTTAGACAGCAATAGGGCTCTTCTCCCAGTAGTTTTTTCTCCAGGTTACTTGGGATAATATTCTATACTTTCCTTTTCAGCCTCTACTTTTTCAGCCTCTTCATAAGTCTCTGCCAATGTAGTTCTGGCCTTTATTTTGGCAAACATGGCCAACTCAGGTCCCAGAGCTGAGGTATAATATTCAATGAGGACCTTGTTTGAGGGTCTGTCAGTTTCAGAGAAGTTATTGAGGTATGTTGAAAACCTTTGAGTGAAATGATGTACCTTCTCATTCTTTTCTTTTTTTAAACACCCAGACCTTTCATTAGTGATGCATGCATCTTTTGGGCTGCATATTTACTTCTAAAAACCCTTTCAAAGGTGTCCCAATCGGGGATAGAATTTGCAAGTAAATGAAAGTAATAGGATGCTGCTGCTCCTTTAAGGGTATGAGGGAACAATCTACAGACAACATCCTCGTATTCCCCAGCCCTCAACCCTTCTATTGCTAAATAGAAGATTTGTAAGTGGTCGTCTACATCAATCTTTTCATTGGGATCAAACTTAGGCAGTAACTTCTCAAAATCTTGAGGTAGGTTATGCGACGGAGGTGTTAGGTTCAAATGTGATCTAGCCTTTCAAGGTAGTGGTGGGTTGGGCTGATTCACATTTATACTTGCCATGAGCAAAGGTGAAAAAAAAGAGTCTGAGTAAGGAGCACCGTAAGGTGAAACTGGGCTTACTTGCTTCAAAGGTGAAACCAATTCCTACAAGTATACTTCTACAAGTTCTTCCAAACTCTAAGCACCACTGAGTCTTCTAATATAAGTACTTGGGTCAGGACAAAAGCTTCCAAAATATTACTAGTGGGGTAATCTCAGAAAAAATAGGTTTCCTCGGCCAACCATGCATTGGCAGCCCTCCTTCTAGTGCTAGAAACTATTGAGGCCTGGAAATTCGTAGGCAACAACAGCAAGGGATTCTCCCCAATCAATGTTCCCAACTAGCCTGTGACTGTTTGGTGTAGGGAACCCATCTGATTTGTGGTCCGACTACCATAGGTCAAGTAACAAAACTAAAAGGTTTTACTGGTTGCAGCTCGGTCCACCGTATATATTTTTGTATTTTTTACTTAAAGTATGATATGCATGTGCCTAATTAACATGCAGGGTGATAAAGGATGCAAGGATTAGTCACAAAGTGATGCGCAGGTTCTTACCTCTTGTCTTAGAACTCATAAGCATCTAAATCACATACATAGTAATAAAGTAAATCTAACCATCTACCTATCCCCAGGGAGCCGAATTGTAATTTATTAATGAGTAATGTGCATTGTGCGTGCGTTGTAAAGAGAAATTACAGATAGCTGATATTTCTTTCCAAAACACATGAACAATTAAAGATATTTAGATAATCAGATAGCTAATTGCTTATTAACAACATTCATTACTCATGGTGGTAATTTCGTAGAATAAACCAGAAATCGTTCAAACAAGAACATAGGTCCTAAGAGTTAGAACGATCTCACGGCTAGTGGAGACAAAGCTGAAAAACGAAATAGTTCATCTTCAACCAATCCATAGCATAACATTCGAACATCCCACCAAACTTTCTCCAACAGGAAAAATAGTAAATCTTTATTGAAAAAGGAAATAGTTCTTCTTACAATCTCTCTTCACCAATCTAACTGGGAAAAAGTCCCCCTTTTTCTCTAAGTCCTCTATATTTATACAAGAATAAGACTATTGGGCTGCCTACAAATAATTCTTGGGATTCCCCAACTCTTCGCCTCCCAAAATTTTACCTTCACTAAGTGTTTACAAAAATGCAAAATATTACAAAAAATGAACAAATATTCATGAGGAGGGCCCCGCTTGGTTATTTAGAAATTTTTTCCAAGCTGAAGCCTCTGAGGCGATGCCTTCAAACTCAGAAGGTTCCAAAAAATGAATATTTATCTCGAATTTTGCAGCCTGGTTCTTGATGGCTTCAATTCTGGCTGCACTTAAGCGGAGCTGACCCTCTAGTAGCTGCACACTGACTGCGGAATGATCTACCTCATTCCTTAAGTTCTGGTCATCGAGAGCTTTAATCTGCTGTACTCTTCTTTCCTCTTCTTGGTACCTTTTCTACAAAATTTCCACAAACAAGTTGTGGTCCATAAAAGCATCTATTCTCTGTTCAGCTTCTACTTGGCATCAGTTATAGGTAATCAGAAGTCTTCTAAAGAATTCTATACATGCCCCTTTTGTCTTTCTAACAGCCTTCTTGAATTCTTCAGCTATGTTAATGGAAAACTCCAATAAGTCATAGTCCTGCCTAAGGGCTTGTCAATCTTTCGAGGGTAGCTCTGCAGGAGCTTCTTGATTGTTCTCTAGTCTCGCCATTCTTCCTGTCAGGACGTCCAGGATGTCCTGAGATCTGTCAACAAAATATGAGGTCACCAAAATCTCCTCCAACCGACCATCTACTTGCAAAACCCTGCATCTTTCCTCTTCTATGGCCGTCTGCAACCGAAGCATCTTGGCTTTCTGTGCCAGAACATGTTCTTTGAAAGGTTGGAGACTAACTTGTTTTTCTTTGGCTTCCTCTAAAGCTGTTGTCAACAAGGTAATCTATTCTCGATTTTTTGCATCTTGTTCTTGAGATTGCCTCTCATTCGCCTCCAAGGTGGTTTTTTGCAGCTCTAGATCCTCTATCTTTCCTAGCAGCTGTTCCTTCTCTACCCTCAACTCTTGATATTCTTGTTGTATTTTCTCCAGACATTCCTGGGCAGTCTCCATAGATCTTATTTCTACTTGGAGAACCAGAAGTTCATCCTTTGAAGACTTTATCTCCTTTTGCACGTCTTCAAATTTTCTTTTTAACTTATTGTTTTCTTCTCATTCCTTTCTTAGTGTGTCTTTTAGTTGAGAAGAAGACTTCTTAGAATGCTCCAGATCTGTCATTATTTTATCTACATTGTCCTCTGAAGCATGGATCAATGCATCCCCTGTTCTAATAGTGAATCTAGGGTCTCTGTCTGTTCCATATACAATGGTCGTATCAGTTATCATCTTATCAGACATGCCCCCTGTTTCAACCTTCTTCTCAGTTATTTTTACTATCCTTTTCTTTTCTTTATCGTAAAAGATAGTATTAAAATTAGGGACCTCTTCCCCTTGCTTCTGTTCGAAGGAAACTAATCTAAGGGTGGGGGCCATAGACTGTCCAGGTGTGCTGACAATAGGTACTTCAAGGTCTTGAACATCAGGGTTCTCCACGTCCTGGTCCTGAATGTCTGCTATGTCAGAGGATGACTGTTCTATCACCATTTGGGTCATCTTCATCCTCTCTACCTCCTATTTCTGCAGCTCCTCATCTAGCTTCCTTTTCTTTCTTCTTCTTCGATCTTGGCCTCTTCTTCTGCTTTTCTGGCTGCCTCTTGTGCAGCTCTTCTTTTCTCTTCCTCTTCTCCCTTTAGCCACCCTTCAGCTTCTTGGGATAACCTTTGAGCTTCTTCGTTTCTTTTTTTGGTTTCTTCATCGGCCTTTGCTTGCTCATCCTGCCCCTTTCCACCTTTGGTGGTGATTTTATTTTTAAACCTTTTCCTCAAGGTTGTTATGTTCAGTGCACTGCAGAAAATGGACTCTTCTTTGTCCTAGTGGTGAGTGTATTCAAAATGGACATTAGCCTCTTTGCAGTTCTCTGCAACCTTGTTGTGGGAGTCATTCCTATGGAAGGGCATCTCCCCAAAGTGAAACTTCTCCAACTCCTCCACAAATTCATCGTCCTTCTTGACTCTAGTAAACTTATAATTCCCCAACCTGAAAGGCAACGGAGGATATGCAGCCTTCTTATGTTCAAATAAAAAGATTCCTATGCCATCTAGGAAGACTTGCCTAACTGCTTCTCTATGGATTATATAGTTTGTGGCATACTTAGGCAATAGGGAAGGTGCTCTAGATCCTTCAAACATTCTAAAATAGAGCCCATCCTTAGTCAAGTAATAATTAGCGTATTCTTCGATCACCTGCAATGCCTCCTCCGACATGCAGTCACATTCTTTTAAGAAAATAAGATTATATAATGGAATGATAAAATGTTCACAGACCTCCCTGTAGTGACTGTGGTACTTATGAGCCCACAGTGGCTTGTATGCGGAGTAAACAAGTATCCTTTCCTGGTCCCAGATGCACCTTAGGCCGGGGAAATGTTGATTGCACAGTATGAAATCAATGAGTATGGAGGTCATGTAAAATTCTAACATTTTTTGGGACACTCCTCCCAAAGCTGAGGCCATGCAGGCTGAAAGGCTATTGGACACTATGTTGGCCCAATTAAAGACGATCCCCTGTGTCACGACATAAAAAATTATGGGTATGCACTCCAATTTGAAGCTTTTTCCATGGGCTCTTCCAAAAATTCTATTGAGCATTAAGGCAATGAACCTGTAAGGGGTTCTTAAGCATGCGGTATCATATTCCCCCATCGGTCTGGTTCTAAAGTTTCTTCCAGGAATGAGCATCCTCTTGAGGGTTTCAATGAGGTCCATCCTGATGTTTCTTAGCCAATCTTCAATTAAATATATTTGTGATTCTGGAAAGTGGTAGGCTAGGGATACATATCCAGGGCTATAGGCAGCATAGCCTTGTTTATCAACATTCTCAAGAATCATGGTGGTTACATCTTCCCTAGGAAGAATGCACCCAATCACTTCAAAGCATGGGAAGAGCTCCGGTCTTGTAGCAATATTCATCAATGAAGACCTTTCTATGTTGGCGTATATGCTTTCTTCCTAAAAACCTATATCAGGCACCTCTCGGCGCGTAATCAACTTGTAGATGTCTCCCCACTGATACTCAAGCTCTACACCAATTATGCATTTGGTGTCTTCATAAATGTACTCGATCTTGGTGATGACTTCGAAGTCGGGTTCCTCTTTGACCACAGGGGCCTTCTTCTTTTGACACTTAGACATTTTGAGTTCGGAGGAATCTTCCTGTCACATACAAAATTGTAATTGTTAGGTTATTTCCAAACGAATTGTAGAGATTGAGACAACAATGTAAACATTTTACCTCATCTGCATTAAGCATGGTGGCAGTAATTCAAACTAAGAAAATATGTTCACACCAATACTCCTGTCTAACATTGAAATGGGCTCAATCAACAAAGCTTGAGTGGGCAACAAGGTCTATGTTAAAATGAGGCAACCTCGGGCTCTCTGTGGGCGCCATGACCACTGCGCTACGTGTAACAACAAAGGCACTAGCTCTAGCCACTAAAGGGGCATTTCAAGAGATAGCACTATCTATGTGCCTTCTACAGTCCATCTCTAGGCTGGGCAATGCCATACTACCCCAGACCGGTTTGGGTTCAAATTCGACCGTGAACCTGGTTGCTCGAAATAGCGAGATAAAAACAAGGTCTTGGTCTGGAAGATGTGGATAACCGGAGTAGGGGAAACCAGTCTGACATTCCCCAGGGAGGCCATGAAGACCTTCCCCAAATAGCCAAACATAAGATGGGGAAAACTGGTGCAGACAGCGTAATGGACATCTGCACCGGTTTCCCCAACCATCGAGTGCAGGGAAAAAGGCCATAATGGCCATGGAAAGGGAACACCCTGTGGGCAACAAAAGTCCCCTACAGACAGTTAGGCTACACGTCCCAATATATACATGTAAATGATGGGGGCCAAGGGAAACCCTAAATACAGAAATAACAACAAACCCAAAATTGAAAAGTCCAGTCGAACGGAATGGGATGATGAGTACAAGGGCCTACCTGGCAATGCTGTGCGATTGGAGGGAGGAAGAACATTGAGTTTCCATGATGGAGCCACCTAGGAATGAGGGTACTGACAACGGGGGTCCTGGTTAGCTCGAGGGACAAAAACAGCGCAGTGACAGTTCAAAATAACAATAAATTAATCAACGACCCGACCCCATATATATATCCAGTCAACCATAAGCGGAGGGAGAAAACATTGGGCGATGAAAACACAAGGATCGGAGATCATATCGACATTGCCTCCTGTAACGTCAGGTGGTAAAACAACTGGGAGAACCGCCGAGGTGTCGGGGAGAGATCAAACAACAAAAGCATTGGAGCTCGCAAGATTAGGTGTCGGGGCAATATAAGGATAAGGAGCCACAACTGCGGAAACATAAAAGACATCGAGTTTTGCAAACCATCAAAATCGGGGAAAAACCAACTTAATTACAACTAGGAAACATCGGTTATGTGGAAAAGTAAACTCAAACCACTAGAAATACAACGCTTTTCAACGCCGCAATGGCGGACGCCAAAAACTCAAAGATCAATGAAACAAAAGAGTGGGGTTGAAAAAGTTAATGCAACTATCGGGAGAGTTCGTAGTATGCCATCCACAACTGCGAAAAATGTAGAAACAAAATGTTCCGATGGGAATCCAAATGACGGCCAATTGATACAAAAGTGAATAAAGGCATCGGAGAAAAATATTGGAGCTAGTTGCTTATTACATCTCCGCAACGGCGGGAGCGCAAGTGACTAAACTTTCGACTCAAATACTCAAAAATGCGTTTGATGGCAAGGTAAACTTAAACAAGTGGTGAAAAATTTATGGCATTAGGAACAGTCTTTCTGCAGAATCATCAAACCAAATCAAAAGTCAAACCAAAATAAGCAAAAGGAGGGTCCCAAATTTTTTTTTGAATTTTGGGAAAATGTTGCAGTTGCAACACCACCTTTTGAGGTCGCAAGAGAAAGAGGCTGAAGCATGGAAGGAGATTGAGGCATTGAAGAAGGAGAAAGAGAAGTTGATAGAGGAGAACACAAAGGAAATTGAGGCACTTAAAAAGGAGCAATATCGCTTGACAATGGAGAAAGCGTAAATCTAGGACAACAGAGTGCGCTTAGAGAATAGAGTTTCGGTTGCTTGTCAACAAGTGTCGGAAAACACTAAAGACATTTACGTGGAGGAAAAAGCAGAGCGACTTGGGGCCATAATTACATAGTTGAAGCACAATAATGACGGTCTACATGCAATAGTGGATCCAAGAACACCATCGGAGGAAGCTGTGGAACGGAAAAGAACCATTGAGGAATTTGCAACGCAGCTAGAGGAAATGGAGCAAGAAGCAAAGAGAGTTACTGGTGCAACTACCTAATTTTGGGGAAGTGTATTCCAGGACGCACAGTTGGAGCAACTGACCACGTAGTTGCAAGAGGCTGAAGGGTAGTTTGCCACACTGAGGAAATCACTTAAAGCAATGCCCTAAGTAGTACATATCATAAAGGTTACAGAACTAAAGAACTTGCAGCAACAATTTGCAAATGCTAGAGAGCGTAAACATAGGTGTACAACACAATTAGATGAAGTCCAAGACGTTGGTGTACATCTCTCTGTGAAGGCAGTTTCCATGTTGTAGAAAGTTCAGAATGGTAGAAGGGATGTCACTGCAAAGATCGTTGAGCACCCATTGGAGCACTAAGTGACAGAAAGCCGTGAGATTAGCGAGAGGATCAAATAACAGGTCAAGGAAATCACCCAACATTATGAAGACTTCAAGGTGAAGATCAACAAATACACCATTTCTAGCTGACGTGGTTCAAGGGTGAGCCACAAGATTGTGTTGGGAGCCTGTTCATAGGAATTTTTGGGGTAAGTTAGCTATGTAGGATTGCGGATGCTGTACAAATTCAAAGATGTTGCACAAGGTGAAAAATGGTGCGCAAGGATGCTTAAACTATATTTTATGTATTTTGGTCATATTTTGTAGATTTGGACCGCATTATGTGGATTGTGGTCATCATTTTGTATATTTTGGTTCAAGTAGTTAGGAAGTTGACTTAAGTGGACCACCAATGTAAAGGCACAAGACTATAAGTAGATCTAGGATTGCTAATATTGAGGGGATCGAGGATCTTGGAGGTTTTTTGGAGAGATCATATTTTGAGATATCTTTGGTGCATATATGATCCTCATATGAACTAAGATCCTTTGATTTGTGTACTAAAGAACTGTTTTGGAGAATATATGTTTTGCTGCGAAGGTTAATATGACATGACAAAGATTGGAAAAAAACATTGTGTATTTTTCTATCTTTCGGTTTTCCTGTTTTTTGCAATGTGAATGCAAGTGCGATGTGTATCTATGAATGATGTGATGCTTCTCTCTTATGAATGATGTTGTCTTAGTAGATCTGTTTATGCTTTGATGTATCTATTGCAAATCTAAGTATGTTGATCTGATCCACTGAATGATGATATGAATTGATTAATGTATAATCAGAAACTATTAATTAATGTTGTGCTGAGTTTACAGTAGATGCATAGTCCTCCTTCATACTATGGAAACTTGGTTTCTACAGCGCTCCCTCAAACATCTTAGGTGAGACTTCATCTACTCCGCAGGTCTTGTTGGATAAGGGTAAAACCTCTCTGGGCTGGTGCTCAGGGAGATCGCTAAGTTTTGGGTGTCGACAGAGAACGAACCCCTGTCGATGGGTTTGTTTCAACTGTGAGATTGGTGAGGACCCTGGAGAGCATTTAACTACTTTCCACCTATGGTGCTATTCAAACTCTATGAACCATGAATTTGTTTTTCTACGACTGTTTCAATGCACCCTCATGGGTCCTGCTGTGAAATGGTATATAGAGTTTCCTGGGGGCACATATTGGACATTTAATGACCTAGACATGATATTTTTGAACCATTATCAACTAATGGTGTGTTATGATGCTAGTATTGAGCTCTTTTTGACATTTCAACAAGATAAAGCCACGTACATTTATGACCATATTCAAGAGTGGCAAAGTTGAAAGAGGTTGATTAAGGACCAAATTCCACCAAATTTTTTATTTGAATGGTTACTCAAATATTTATTACCTTATATTGCGAAGGATGTTTTGATGTCTAGAGTTATGAATGAGGAGAAAGCTATATTTTGAGCTCAATAGTTAGACTTGATCTATTCTTAGTTTGGGATCTTTTATGAGATTATCCCTAATGCACCACGGTCAAACTTTGAATCTAAGTTCAAACCTGGGCCACATGCTGATGGTATTGTTGGCTCCATGAGTACTAAGGTTGTAGAGAAGGTTACGAATCAAATGAGTAATTTTTCTATTAATCAGACTGTAACCAAAAAAGATACGAATTCGTCTAATCCCACCTTGTTGGGCTATAGGGAAGACCCGGGTTTTATACCATTAAATTCGCACCAACAAAAGACCCATAGTGTTGGCCCTTTCGGCAACAACCTACGAACAAGTTGTAGTCTCACCCGAAACAACTATGGGGTGCCGCAGAATCAGGTTTCTACAAGCAAAAGAGGGATATTACTGTACCTTTAGCTTCTAACAAATGATAATCGTAAAATACAGAGCTTTGATATTCACTTATCTAGCTTCGCGGTTAGATAACAAATAGTTCCTTGCTTAACCCTTTACTAGGAATTCACAGCGAAGTTAGTATTTTGCAGTGATCTTACTTATCAGTTATGTATTTATTAATGCATAAAAGAACATAACAACAACACAACAAAACCACAACACAAGATATAACGTGGTTCACCCCCAGTTTAGGGGTTACGTCCACAAAACTGTGTTTTATTCAACTCTTTACAGAAACCATAGTTCTAATCTGGGCACTCAACTGCAGATCCCTTCAAGTCCTCAAAGCCATGCACACAGCTACAAGCCTCTGCACACACAGCTGCAGATATTCTTAATCACCCAAAAACCCTCTGCACACACAGCTGCAGAGGTCATCCACGCACACAGCTGGGACTTAACCTTTCTTACAAATAAGCCTTAGCTTTGCATCAATTCATCTTACATCAAAAGCCTAAACTGAATTCTTTACAAGAGTGCTTATTTATAGTGCACTTGTTACAAAACCATGGGCTTAAAACATGGGCACCCCGAACCCTAAAACCTGGACTTAAACCATGGGTTTATTACAAAAAAGAAGGTTTTTACTCAACCCCGACACCCCTAAGACTATTTTGAGTCGCAACTCTGCTTACAAACTTCCATAAAAACTGTAGAATTAGCAAAATTAGGGACTGTTAAGCTGCACGCCCCAACAAGCCCCTAAGACTCACCAGTGTCCTGTCCTGGGACACTCAGCTGCTCGTCTGGTGGGAGAACTTTGCTAGCGAAGATAGTGAACTGCTTGTTGAGGCCACGCATGATATTATCAGCTGCTTGTTCCTTCTCCACCAGCTCTTGTAATGCTGTCACTGATGCTTCGATAGCCTTTTCCTGTGCAAATGCGTCGTATTCCTTCAGAACTTTGAGCTGGCTATCCACAGTAGTACTCAGTTCCAAGGCCTCGTTGACAAGGGGCGGCATAGACTCTTCCAGTAGTGTTGCTTTTGTTCTATACAACTCAATCTCCTGCTGGATTTCCTTGCTCTGTTTTACCTTGAGCATTTTCTGCATAGGAGGGAGCCTTCTTAATTTTCACTTTTACTGTGTCCAACTCTGCTTGTTGCTGCTTGATGGTTTCTTGCAGCTTTTGTACTTCGGGGTTTTCCTGCAGTGTTGTCCAAGCATCGACGCTTTCCTCTAACAGCTTTGCTGCACTGCCCACGATATCTGATATTTTTGCTGCTAAGGCCTGAATGTCTACGTGGCGCTACTCTCTGACCTCTGGTGGGCTGTCAGGGATAATGCGAAGTTGAAGCTCCGCAATTTGAGCCTCATGCTTTTCTTTAAGCTTCTCTATTTCACTATGAGACTGTTGTGCATAATATTTTAGTTTGGCGATTATTTGCTCCAGTTCTTCCTCATTCTGGATGTCGAAGTCAGGAAGACTTCGACACACCTCCTCCAATACTCGTGCCAATGTGACCTACTTATGTTCTGCATCGCTCTTTCTCTGCTCCGCTTACTCCAATTGTGCTGCGAGGCTATCATTCTGCTTCCTGGTATTTTCCAACTGTATTTGTGAGTAGTGGTCTTGTGTTTGGATTTCCTTCACGATAGCTAACTGACAGAGATGTAATTCCATCATGGACATCTTAGTGTAATCTATTCCAACTATCATGCTCATCTCCGTACGAGATGTTGCGCCGGTTATGATGAGGGCGGCACTTGACACTTGTCCCCGGTGTTCTCTAACCGGCCATTGTCTTGTGTCTAGCTGCGCAGGTATTGGGGCACTACTTGCCACAGCGCCAGTCACTAATTTTTTTGCTAACTCCTTTAGCTCTGAGATTCGCTTTGCTACGCCGGTGATGGCATCAAGATGTGTCACTACAAACTCTTACCATTTCTTGGTGAGAACTGCTATGGATTTCGATAGAGCCTGATTAAGCTCCTCACTTGTCAAGGTGGGGTCTTCGTTGATATTCTTGTCCTTCGATGCTTTTGTTTTCTTTCGGGACTGATTTTTGGTCACTTCTTCGGCCTCTGGTGACTTGCGCTTATCTGGCCGATTAGGGTCTGAGATAGTTTTGACCGAATCCTCTTCTTCTCCTTCATCTCTACCATCTCCACCCTGGTCGCTTTCACTCTTTTGTGACTCACTTTTCTCTTCGCTGTCCTCTGGGGGGTCTTGCTACTGCATCTGACTAGGGCCAGTGCCCACATTGGTGATGGGAGGGATTGGAATGCTGGGATTTGTTCCTGCCTCCTTCAACCAGTCAGCCAACCACTGCTGAACTACCGTAAGGATGTCTTCTTTGGTCACCACATATGGCAAATTCTAGCATGCCTTCTTCTTATCTGCGTGGGCCTGGATGAATATATTGTGCATGTCGGCCTTGAAGGTGGCCACTCCATCATATTGAGAGAATAGCTCATTACTGAGCCATAGGGTATTTACAATCTCATATGAGATACTCATGGCGTAAAAGGCGAACACAGTGTTTTCCATCTGCTGGGATGCTTTGTCCTACGATACCCAGAGCGATGCGTACCTCACTGCAACTGGCATGCTTGGAGGTACATCAATAAACTGCGCCTTGGTGGGCTCTTTCCACCCGATCAGGGAAATAAGCACGATCAGCCATGAATAGTGAAAGGGTCTACCTTTTTCCTGCGCATCGCGAGAATCTTCAAGAAATTCCTTAGCGATGTATGCTGCCCAGTTGTAAATGTATCCTTCCACACAGTTCGTAGCAATACTTACAATCGAGGCAGGAAATTCATATGGTCTGCACTTTCTCATCAATTTGTAGGCTAAGAGCTCTGCAGCGAATCGAATGTTGTGATGTTGAATGGTCGAGGTTTGATACCCTCGCTTCCCTTTCGTCAGCCTGAAGCATTCCTTCATGCTATGTGCTAGATTCACATCTTCATGTTTTCCCAAAAAATCAATGCTAGGGTCAGGCCCTTCCTTCGGCAGGCCCGTAATCTGGTGAATGAGTTCCCTAGTGATAGCGATTTTCTGGTTTCCGATCCATAAGTGCCCATCATGCACCAATGCCAATAATTGTTTGACCACCACAGTTACCTCTGTACTATGACTGAACTGGGGCACATCGAGCATCTTCAACAAACCAGCTTTGTCCAAGCCAGCAGCCCACTATTTCACTTCTAATAATGTCGCTCCAGTCTCTTGATAATGGACAGAGTGTAAGTATGTCCCAGGTACGAACTGTGGAAATTTCCCATGATCATTTGTACCGTGGTCGGTGTACTTGAGTTGGTCTATTTTCCCTGTCATTGTCCCAACCAGTTGCACACTCGATGGCAGCGAAGGGGTGCGTAATGTGAACTTCTTCGTCCACTGAGGGAGTTGAACTCCTGGTCGAACTGGCGAAAGATACGGTGGATGCTGCGGTGCAATGTTCTCATCTTCTTCAAGTGGAACCTTTGCTGAGCCGGACAGATTCATCTCGGGATCCTCCGGTGTTTTCCCTGATTGCTGGTGTCTGTATTCGTTCCGCTTAGAGCGAACTTCAGGTTTAAATTTTTTTCTAGTAGAGCATGTCTGCATTGGCTGGGTTGGTGCTAGGGGAGTCTCTTCGTGGGGTGCAGATGTAGGTGGGTGGATGAAAAGGTGCGACAGACCCTCCTGTTCAAATTCTCTCACTAACTTTTGAAGCTCGCTATCAGCTGACATGGATGCAATTGTAAAACTCAAGAAATTGTAGAATGTGAACGTCATGGGTGTGGGTGTCTTCTTATAGAATCCATCCACGACATCTATCATAACTATGCATTGATGATACCAAATCTGACAGAGATCTTGTTCAAACGGTGGTATATTGTCCAAGATCTCATTAATACAGGCAGTAAATACAGGTAGTGTACTGGCGCCGCCAATTTTGATTTCTTCTTACGGTCGTATTTTAAGCTTCGACACATCTTTCCTTCTTCGGCACAAGTAGTGACTCTGGCTTCGACATTTCCTGATACCAGCTTCAACCTGGCTTCGAGCTTCAACCCATAAAAGAATGTTGTCCACCACCTCAATGATTCCTTTCATTTTCGAGAGCCCTGTCGGAGATAGGGCCTGATATTCATGGAGAAGTTGGGTCACCTTACTTACCATTTCATCATCCCAATAATCTCCAATGGTAGAATACTTAGGGTTTTCTTCTGACCCAATGTTTACGGTCTACGTCTTCAAGGGCTAAGTCACTTCAGGTGCTTCAACTGTTGGGCCATATACTTTGTAGTGTCCTTCTGACTCAGGAATGTTAATGTTGCGCGGATCGTCATCCTCGTCAATTGCGAGGTTATAACATTCTACTGCATTGGATTCTTGTTCCTTCCAATTAGGTTGGTATTCTGCTATTTCTTGATCATCAAATACTTTAGTATGGATCAACCTAACAGCTGCGTCCAAAGAGGATAAACCTCATTAATAGAAAATGTCAGCACAAAACTATCAACAAGACAATCCCAAATTATAGTACCGTGGCGAAGCTCGACCTCCGTATACCAGTTCTTTGCTATAGGTTCCAGGGTGTGCACAAACCTATGTACCCATTCTTCATGAGGTACATGCTTCCATGCCTCATAGCATTTCTCCAAATGTCCCTGAGGACTAGTCTTACCATTAAACCTACTTCGCACCTCCTGAGTTTGGTCCCTGAATCTTAGGCAAAGGGACTTCTGGTACGCTTCCCAAATATGAATGTAATTTTTGTGACCATTCCACCATCTGGCTGCTGTGGCTCTGAATGCTGAACCCAGAGTCTCCATTTTCTGTGAGTCTGGTACCTGCTCTGAGAATTGCACAATAAACTCTTCTGGGTCTGTCGAACCATCAAAAATAGGTAAGGTTCTTGTCTGTGAGCCAAGCCATCTGAGAGACTTGGTAATTCTGGCACATCGATGTCCATGTAGCTCATACAGTCTATTCTGCCAATTCTCTAGGCCATCATCTGAATCTGTCATGCAAGAGCTGTCACACTGCCAATCCATGATACCTTCGGCAATAGGATCAACATAATCTTCTTCCTTCGCTGTGATATTGTAGATATGGTCCAAAACATCCTAGTCTTCATCTCTTACTGGCTTGGTGTACCTCTCTCCTTGAGAAGGATCCAATGGGACTATGACTCTCAGTCCTTTCCCTTCAAAAGTCATCTGCCTCTTCTTCAGGTTGATTATTGCATCATTATCTATTTCCCATTCAATGCCTAATAGTGCTGGATAGGGGTTACTGTCATCAATTATTTCAATTACCTTGAAGTCCGCTAAGGTACTGACTCCATCAATATCTACTGATATAATAGGGAGTCTTCCTAGGGGCATAATCTTCTGCTGATTGGCTAATCTCAACTGTATAGGGGACCATTCCAGAGTAGGTTTTCCCATTTGTTCCCATGTCTGCTTAGTTAAGACATTTACTTCTGATCCTAGGTCCAAGATGACATCAGCCATGTCATATTCTCCTATCTGAGCATTCAATCTCATTTCCCTACCAGTTCTTCTGACTTTATGAACAATTTTTTCCTTACCAGAACTTCGCTGAGGTTCACAAGAAGCAGTAACTTTCAGCAACTCATTTAAAGCATTCTGATTTCTCAAGAGCTTAATACAACTCTGTAAAAAGGAGGACAGTGTACTTACTTTATCCGTCGAAGCTTCTTGTGGCTGCGACTGCTGCTGAGGCTATTGTGCAGGTACTACTGATGTGTTGGGGTCAGAAAATTCTCTCTTGGCTTCCATAAATGTCTCTTTTTCTCTTTCAACATCAAATGCTGGGACTTTTTCTGGGGCCTTACGAACCCAAGCCTCGGCAGGCTGTTTCTCCTTGTTCTGCACTTCCATCATAGCTCCACTCCTGGTAACAACATTAATGGCTAGGACAGGTCGTTGCTCCATAGCAATCATATGAATATTCTGAGTAGGGGCACTATTTCTTTCTTGAATCTTCGCTATCAGCTACGGGAATTACTCAATCACATAGTCGACAACTCTGCAATATCGACATGTCGTAGTTGGGTTCCGATAGTCTCTAGCTAGATGTTCTGCCTGGTTATAGTTATAGCACACAACCTGGCCTCGACCTCTTCTAGCCATACCACCATGAACATGACCTCCAAAAGCTCCGCGACTTGATGTACTACCACGGTAACCATATCCATCATTGCCTTGGCCATCATTTTGTACCCGATAAGCATCGTAAGTTTGTTCTCTCATGAGGTCAAAGCTGCGACACTCATCTTCATTGTGTCCCACTGATTTATAGAACTTACAATAAGGGTTCTTAGGGACTTGCACATACCTCTGCAGAAGATAGAAGTCTTCAGGTCGATGCTAGTTAGTTTTCCTACAGATCTCACAATATAGAACACTAGGGTTGAATGGGTTTGGTGCACCAAAATTCAGGAAATTTCTTACCGCAAGACATTGTTCTTTGTCGTGACCCTCTGTCTGACATCATGTACACCAAACCTCTTCGCAACTAGTTTACCCTTTTTTCATATCGCGAAGCTCCAGAGCCATCGCTGCCAACTGCGCTTGTATTTGAGCGATACCAGAATTATCTTCGACAAGGGTTGTTTCAAGCTTCATAGCAATTTCCAAAGCCTCCTGTTGATCCGTAACCTTCTGTTGCATGAGTGGAGTCCTAATGTACGGTAACAAAGCTACGAAGAACCATTCCTTATGCTGCGCTGGTCCAATAGTGAAACTGACTTGATCTAGCAGAACTTTGAACCTTTAATCAAAGTCCCACACTGATTCTCCTCACCTCTGCTGGATTTCCTTTAGCTTAGTGATACACTGCGACTCTGATTTCAGCTTCTTAAATTCCTTTATCATTGCTGTTTTTATGTCAGCCAAGACATGGTTCTGAGTGCTGGGAAACTTCATGAACCAGGTCAAAGAGCAGTCTCTAAAAGAAGTAACCAGTTGTGCTCTTTTTGTATCTTGATCCATAATGTTCTTAGCAGTCCACACTACTTCGCATAAGAACCAGAACTGTTTTGGATCCTCTGATCCAGTTCCTTTGAAAACAGGGAGCTTAATGTTGTCATTCATATGGGCCATCGCAGATCTGGGGGGGGAGGGAGGGGGACTGGTAGTAGGCGGGGGGGGGAACTTATTGTGGTAGAATAACCTACGACAGGAATACTCAGGCTAGGGTTACTTTCAGATTGTGATGGGTTCTCAGGAATAATAGGTCTTCGCTGCGGGGTTACCAGAGGGTTTCCAACATAAGGGTTTTCTTTGGGCTTTGAGGCTACTGGACTTATGAGGTTAGGCTCAGTATTCTGACCTATGGTATAGGACTCAAAATTTCTCTTGTACCTTTTGCCACTTCGCAGCAAACCACTTTGCTCGTTGAAGGTACTTTCACTTGCAAACATAGGTTAGTAATACTAAATCTAACAGTTTGATTCAATGAGCAATATACCTTTTTCAGCCAATAGAATTTTAATTCTCAAACTAAATGAATTCAAGTACTTACCCCTTGGTCCTTCGAAGAACTACAGTTCGGCTTCGCTGAAGGACGTACTTGTGTCAATGGTGAACTTCGTCACAAATGCTTCAGGGGTTCACGTTGTGCAGAAATCAACAGTGCGGGATATCTCGTTGTTCACCCTTTTAAATATATTAATTCTTGCGGGGGTCCAATCAGGAAATTGACCTTCTTTGAAGTTCATCCTTCTCTCTGTTAACCTGGATAACCACTGGTGCAACTCTATGTGGATACTACCAAAGAAAATTTCATAAACATCAGAAAAAAGATACCTTTGTAAAAAGTCGTTTGCACTACGACGCGGATCTTTGTTCTCTTGTACAGCAAAGTTTAGATAAGTCTCTTCAATCCAATCACCGATTTCTTTCACTGAGGGTCTCCAAAACATATCCCTCAAGGTACAACGTAAACCCCTCTTGAGCAGATACTAAGTTCAACCGGAAACGGAACCAATTTGTTGGGCTATAGGGTAGACCTGAGTTTTATACCATTAACTTCGCACCAACAAAAGACCCATAGTGTTGGCCCTTTCGTCAACAACCTACGAACAGGTTACAGTCTCACCCGAAACAGCTATGGGGTGCCGCAGAATCAGGTCTCTACAAGCAAAAGAGGGATATTACTGTACCTTTAGCTTCTAACAAATGATAATCATAAAATATAGAGCTTTGATATTCACTGTATCTAGCTTCGCGGTTAGATAACAAACAGTGCCTTGCTTAACCCTTTACTGGGAATTCACAACGAAGTTAGTATTTTGCAGTGATCTTACTTATCATTTATGTATTTATTAATGCATAAAAGAACATAACAACAACACAACAGAACCACAACACAAGATATAATGTGGTTCACCCCCAGTTTATGGGTTATGTCCACAGAACTGTGTTTTATTCAACTCTTTACAAAAACCACAGTTCTGATCTGCGCACTCAGGTACAGATTCTTTCAAGTCCTCAAAGCTGCACACACAGCTACAGGCCTCTGCGCACACAGCTACAGATATTCTTAATCACCCAAAACCCCTCTGCGCACACAGCTGCAGAGGTCATCCACGCACACAGCTGGGACTTAACCTTTCTTACAAACAAGCCTTAGCTTCGCATCAATTCATCTTACATCAAAATCCTAAACTAACTTCTTTACAAGAGTGCTTATTTATAGTGCACTTATTACAAAACCATGGGCTTAAACCATGGGAACCCCGAACCCTAAACCCTAGACTTAAACCATGGGTTTATTACAAAAAGAAGGTTTTTACTCAACCTCGACACCCTTAAGACTATTTTGAGTCACAACTCCGCTTATAAACTTCCAAAAAAACCACGGAGTTACCAAAATTAGGGACCGTTAAGGTGCGTGCCCCAACACACCCAATTGATGGATGTGCTATCGATACATTTTTCAGACTAGAAGGTTAACCAACAACCCAGACGGAATAGAAAGAAGGGAAGAAAAAATAGAAAGGGTGGGAATAGGAAGGAGAACCAAAATGATGACAAGAACAAAAATGATGCTAGGGGAGACAAGAAGCCTAAACGAAAGGTTAAATTCCCTTACAAGCTTTGTGGGGGAGACCATATCACATACTTTTTCCCTCGTATTCATGGGGCCTCAAATATCAATGCACAGATCCAAACTATGTTGACTAATCCTTTACCTCATAACCAATATATGGCTTCGAGGAACATGGACGTCGAAAGCGCTTATGGCGGGAATCAAAACCCACCAAATGTAGAAGGTGGCCATGTCTGTATCAACATGATGTATGTCACTAATGTTGTGAATCACAAGAAATATTACGGTTTTTCACAACCCAACTTGGGACGTGGCAAAATTGGACACCTCATCATGTTCAAAACCATCCTTGGTGTTAGCACTATTTTTGTTTACAAGTGAGAAGAGGGAGCTAAGTCCCAAATAAGGAGATTGACACTTTGAAAACCTTATTAATGTGACTATGAGTATTATAATGAAGGAAGAAAGAAATCATGGTTTCCCTTTTTTCCTATGAAACCATAGGATAAAAGTAAAAAAGGAGCTAAAAAAATGAAAAGGAGATTGTGATAAATGGTGAGAAATCTAACGATTGAGATATTTAGAGTGGAGAGATCTATGGTGGGTGAGCAACACGCTACTGAAATTTGTGGGAAATTTTTTTTAATTGAGGAATGGAGGAATGAATTAAGTTTCAAACCATATCTACGGTCAAGGTAAAGATAAAACAAGATCGACGGTGGATATAGATTCCGCTGGGAGAATTTGTGTGGTCAAAAGTGGAATGAAGTTCAGAGAAAATATTAAATTATGGCCTTAATTGCTGGTAATCATGAAATATGAACAATATCGATGGTGCACACATGATCCACTTGGGAAAGTTATCCACTAAAAGGAAAATTCCATGAGCTACGGAAATAAAAGGTAAGGGTTAAAGGGAGAATCAAATCAATGGTTTGTGAGGGAGATACAAGCATATCAATGGCTAATAACCAATCCACTAGAGGAATATTCTTACTAGGATAAAGGACTAGTGACCAGTGATCAACATCTCAGGATGAGTGACAAATCAGATCAATGGCCAACAGGAGTTTTGCTCCCATAATATGCACAGGAAATTGAAGAAGATCATCCTAAACATAATTTTAATGGCCTTCCATGTGGTGGGTGGAGGATCATTTCACTGGGAGGCAAGTGGTAGGAGAAAATAACTTCTCCCTATCCTGAAACCACCAATGCATAAATATTATAAAGGAAAGGGAGCATGTTTCCGTGGGTCATTTGTCTTTTTGTGCATCAGAATAAGAATGTGTATCTACGTGGGTAAAGACAATTTGGATGGGTACCTTTCCATCCATCAATCATCTAGGTACGACATGTTTTCACCCGTTCATTATTATTTGAAATGGAGAGTTGAGCGAAAATTGAAACACGGGCCTAGGAATTTAAAAAACTAGCAGAAGTATTCGAAGATAGAGATGGAAATGTTTTTGACACTATTATATCCTTTGGTATATTTCATTAGTTGAAAAATAAGTTATAATCCTTTAAATACCAAGGCATTGACCTGCACATTGTCTATTAGTCTCATTTTTTAATTTTTTCCCTAACCAAACCCTGAATTTCCCCGACTTCGTCGATTGGTGTGCATCATATTATTCCTCCTTTGAGATAGTAATAATGGATGTTTCTAAGACTAAAATAATTTTCCATTTAAATGCACTTGTGGTTAGAAATTCCCTTGAGGTCCTGCCTTCATTCACCCAGAACCAAGAATATTTTGTTGAGGAAGGCCTAATTCAGCAATTTAGACATGTTGTTGTAGAAGAAAAACGGATCTTTTTCACTAATATTTTTACAACTGATGCATCCCCTGTAAATCAACATTTCTGACATTGATATTAGTTGGTTTAATGAAGAATCCCAACTGGTCATTTCAATGTTGAGTCAGTTTTTAAGTTTAGATGTAGACATATTTGTTCCAAAACTGTTATTGATTTTACTGTTCAAAATGAGTTTAAGTCAATCAGAACCATGGTCCCGTTAGCTATCTTTCCTTAAATATGATGAATTTGTAGCTAAGAATATCCATTCTCAGCTAGTGAATTTTGACACGACCAGGAACTTTAGATTCCAGTCATACTTGGTGAGGATTTTTTTGTTCTTTAATGAAGAAAACTTTCAATTTCCATAGATGGCTCTCACTGCAGAAACCAACAATAATGTCTTTAATTATATGAACCTTATAATGGTAGAGATTTATAGAGAGATGTTTCAAAATACATTTCCTAGAGTCTTACCATAAATGTAAGAGGTACTATAGTTTTCTCCTGACAGTAGAATGGGAGACTGGTTTTTACTGAAAGAACACACCATAATCAGGGTTTATGGTTTTTTCCATGAACCATACATTTTTCCATATTTCTTGACACCTAGGATATTTTCCCTCGAGTTTATCAGACAAAAGTTGATTGTTGAGAATGAGAAATTCATCAATTTCAGAAAAGCTTATGAGATTAAGTTTCCCTAGAAAGTTGGACCATTTTTTATCAAGAATAATGTTTCAGTCCCTGTAGTTGAAGGTCTTATGCATGAAATGAATTTTAAGAGAGCTACTCCAGTCAATTATGACCCACATCACATTATTTCTCAAAGGAGGCAGTTGAATAAGAACAAAGCATTTGAAAATTACATGGTTAAAGGATTAGATGAAAAGGATAATTGGATAGATTATCGGTTAGAGATGGAGGATACAAAAGCTTTACAGGTGAATCCATCTCCCATAGTGAAATCAACAACAATGATAATTCCAACCTCAAGAAAAGTAGAAATAACTGGTAAAAGGACACATTCCAAAGTTGTGGAGATTAAAGAGGAATATTATGAGGTACCAAAAAGACAAAATATTGAATTAGAGGGAGAAATAGTTGAATCTCAAAGCAAGAGAAAGAAGGAAAAGGTCAAAGGCCCAGCTTTTGAAATTCAAGAGTATCAATTTTCAGAAGTTCAGGAAACATCCAATGATGAATTCAGATCTAGAAACGACCTATATGATAAATATAAGAAAGATAAGTACATTTATTCCAAAGAGTCCATGAAGTTGTACTTATAGGTCGAGGACATTTCAAATAAGGATGTTTCGTTAGTTATTGTTAAAGATCATGCAAGAAAAACCTTAAATCTAGCAGTGGCTACTAGGAATCGAATTGATGAGATGCAATTGAATTTAAAATATATCCCAATACCTGATATGATTCATCTACATAAACTAACTAACAAATTCATTTACACTAACTTAATAATATCCACTCTAAAAGCATCAAATCTGCAATCCACAATGCCCAAGATAGAAAATCAGCTGAGACAAGAAAAGGTGGTAAACAAAGTGCACCAACAACATATTAAAAATCTTCAGGGATATTTGTTGACCATGGATAGTGAGGTTGATAAAGGGAAAGTAACAAAAAATATTTTGGATCAGAAGAAAATCACTATCCAGTTGCTAAAGAATAAATTGAAAATCCCAGCAACCCAATTAATTCATGCCTATGAATTAACAGAGTTAGAAAAATAGAAATAGTTGTTATCTCAATATCTGAATGATTGCAAAGAAAAATTGTTAAAGCTTATTGGAGAGCAGACTCCAATGGGAAAAGTAAAGAGGTTTCCTTACTACATATATTGATGTCTTAAATGAGAACCAAATGATTCTAGAAAGGGAAAAAGAAAACAAAAATAAAAGAGAAGTAATACCAGCAGCACATGCAAGTACTAACACAAATAGTGAGGCAATTGTATAGGCTATGTCACGGGTTATCCTAAGAGATAAAGAGATAATTGGTTTGAAGAGTCAAAATCAAAATTTGGTTGATGTCATTAAAAATAAAGAGGAATAAAGGAAGATATTGGAAAACAAAAATAAATAATTAATAAATATAAGCAAGATAAGGAGCCAAGCATTTCCTTTGGGATATGTTAACTTCAAAAGCTACCAAGATCAGACCATTTTGTAATTATATTCAGGATAAGGATATGGTGATTAATGCTTCCAAACAGAGTTGTATGGATGTGAAATAAGGTTTGAATAGAAAAGCAATTGATCCATCGAGAAACACAATAAATTCCCTCAACACTCTTTCTGAAGAGGAATTAAGAACAATGGGAATCAAAGATAGAATTGTAGTAATTACTTGGGACAAAAAGGTTGTAGGAAAGCACCAACACATTGAAAATGTGCAAGAAAAAAAATGATATAATGTTACAACATGTCAAAACTTTTAAAGGTTCATTTGTATTACTGTTTTGAAATAGGCTGCCTTCTTTTTGGTAAGAAGATGGTAGACTTGTTTCCCAATCTGATTATCAAGAATTACTAGTTAAATCCATACTGGAACACAAAGAAATTGAAGACATGACTTAGTCCTTGTCTCATAAAGTTATAATTGACAAGTTGGCAGTGGACTTTGAGTTGGTGAATATGTTCAGGACAATTGGTGCTTAGATACCACCTATATCTTATGTTGACCATGTGGAGTTGAGAGTGTTGTCAAAAGAGATGGAAAGTATGGAGCTAACAACTAGAGACCAGTGGAAAACTATAGATAAATTTGGCAAGATGAAGTAAAAATTACATCAATAAAATAAATTCATCTTAAGGCCCGAGACATGTTGAAGACTATTGTTATTTAGAATAAGTTTGTAGATTTTCCAAGGTTTTTTAAAACATTAGTTGTTAAGAGTTAGCTAATAGATGTAATAAGGCAGTTTCCAATGCCTATTTTTAGAATATAGGTAGTTATTAGCTCAAGGAGCAATTTTGGATGTATAAAAGAACCATTTTGTAATGTAACGATAGTTGAAACCCATGAGAAAGAGAGACCTTTTTGTAATTGAAGTTTCAAGTCAATAAAAATTGCAGAGCCAAGCAAATTTTGATCAAAGATTCTTGTATTGTTCTCATTGAGGTCTATCATGTCCCCATATTTTTGGACATAAAAGTGTGAACCATGCCCAACACATTGGTGGGTCAAAGATGCATTAATTACCTCACCTAGGGAATTTTGTCCAAATATTATTTATGAGGCATTAATTAAGTAGCCTAGGAGATTGTTGCTAAATAAACATTATTGAGGCATGAATTTAAATTTTATTTATTATGAAAATAACGTGTGGAATTGAGATTTTCGTGTAAGGCACAATTGGCATGCCAACTTGCGAAGGGAGGAGATTAGGAAAGTGGAAATTCTATGACAAAAGCAGTCATAGAGAAAAGAGAAAGTGCCCCAAATATATGACAAAAGATGTCATAATTATAAAAGCAGACAAAAATTGACTAAGGAGGGCGTAGTTTCCTTTCTAAGACTCTGTCTCAAAAGAAGGAAAGTTGTAAAATTTCTCATATGGAAAAGCATGAAAGGAAGAAAAAGATCTCATTGAAAAAGGTAGAAACTATGGGCCTAAGGAGGGCACAGTTTCCATGTTTGATGAATGACATGGATAGGGAAACATCTCCACATGGTCCTACATTCCAATTTTCTCAAGGAGGGTGCATATGTGGCTAGGGTTAGGGATTCTAGGTGGTTGAATTTCTCTCACAAGTCACCATTGGCCTCTACTTGATAAACATGTCACCCATGTTTCTATTAAAGAACAATTCAAGCTCATTCACATAGTTTGATTGATGTGTTAATTTATTTATGCTTACGTGAGCATGCCTTTCATAGTGATGTGCCTTAGACACTTAGGAGATGAACACCAAACCTTCCCTTCCCACTCCTTCATCCCCATTTCTTCTCTTTGCACGTATTGGGTGCTTGATTTTCAGCCCTTGAAGGTCATATCAGAAATACTTTTTATACTCCATCTCATTCAATTTGAGCTCCAGTGAATCCCAAGCTTCACCTACGCTCTCAACCTTTATTTTATCATATTTTGGGCCTCATGCCCACCATTTTGGAGTCCTATTATGTAATTTTCAGTCAATACAATTATATATGATGTATAACAGCTGATAACATATGTAATTTACATTTATCAGGTCTTAATAATTATGTCGCTAAATTTTACTTTCTCAATTTCTCATGAAAAGCTTAATTTGTCATTGTAATGGGGGGAATTGATCAATCTAGTGCAATAATGAGCAAGAAAAGGTTGTGGGAAAGAGTATAAATTATTATATATTTACATTTAATCTATATTAATTTCTATCATATGTAATTTGATGCATTTAATTCAATCTATTACAAAATCTATGCTTAATTGTGCACCCTAGCTAGAACACTAGTTTTACCATTTCTACTATAAAATGAGTTATACCCGCTAAAATAAAGTTATGAAAGTTAATATGGATCAAATAATTACCTACCTACCCATACATAAATCCATATCATAATTTAGTTGAGTTCGTACAGTTATTTGGGATCCTCCATTGTGCAGGGTCTCACTAGGACAAAATTGCTTAAAAATCCCAGTTTATTCCTAAACTCTCCAGACAAATCCTAATCTGTTATAAAATGTCCAAAATAATATTTTATTCTATATTAATTAATTATAACACCTCCTCACTTTTTCCCAATCCCCTAGTTGAAAGGACAGAAGGAATTTCCCTAGTTTCACGGTTGGGTGACCCAGAAGCATGGGAGTACATTTTTGCATAGAAAAATATGAAACCTAAATGGTCCCCAATATAAACGTGTTATGGGAAATTAATTCACTTTTATGAAATTACTCTTGGTTTTTTCCCACTTCCTACTCTCTTGCTTGCAAATTTTCCTAGCAAAAGACCTTGAATTATCTAGTCTGAAGATTCACTGAGTGGGTGTAATTTTATATCATAAATTTTATTTATTTTGAAGCATTATTTAGTGCTCAAGTATGCATATCATACTTGGTAACAGTATAGTGGTATCATATCTCTTTCCTTGGATCTTCCTGTGGAAATAAATCTCTCAGTAAAGAAATTTGCAGCCATGTCATACTATGATGATGACTATGATGAGCAGTATGAAGAGTACTACAAACAATTTGGAGAAGAAGAAATACTCTATGTTGATGGAGGCCTACCATAACATGAATATGATGAATACTATTGGCCATCATATGGAAAATATATCAGATATTATTCTCCAATGGTTAAGACAGACTTGAAAGAGATCATTGAAGCATGTGAGAACATGCCTCACTGCTACGAGGACTATCTAGCTTTGGGTAGGAATAGTTTTAAAAACCTTTCTTTTGGAGATTATATTTATTTAAAGTATGGATTCTAGACCAAGAATTATTATGATCATTCTTTGAAGATCATAAATCCATCCATAGAGGAACCAAGTTGTTCCACCTCTTTGAGAAAAGAAGAACAAGAAGTAACCAAAGGTGAAGATTCCTCAAATCCATCAGCATATTCAAGATTTAAGAGTTTGTTTGTTTTTACTTGAAATAGAGATTCTAAATATTTTTACAAGAGTACCAATAAATATGAAAAATTCTCAATATCCTTGAAAGAATATGATGAGAATCCATGTGCAGATGAAGACCCAATAGTCAAAAGTGTGGTTGTTGGTAGTGTGGAGAATGGATGCACTTCCAATTTATTTGTGGGTGATATCCATATCACTGATAGAGATGTTGGATAATTTATGATTTAAGAGACACATTTTGGATAATATAAAAAATTATATTTCAAATCATAATTACAGTCACCTTTGGAGCCACCTAAAGAAGAAGAAAGCAGGGCCACACCGCTTGAGTGTGAACTAGAAATTTTGGTGGAAGAGAAGGCCACCAAAGTATCTGTACATGGAGAGGGTAACATGAAGGACATGTATGATAAGGGATATGATTTTTTCATAATAAATTATTAATTGTAGACATATGACTCATGGGATATTGAAAATATTGCATTTTCCTATGAGGACTGCAGAATGAAGTACAATGGTGAGGGCAAAGAATTATCTTCTAGTTTCTTTGTTGGTGAACACCAAATCAGTGAAAAGGAGGGTGATGTTGTTCATGATGATAAGATATATTTTGTATCATATAAAAAATAATAACAAATATCAGATCTGAACTCATCATCTAAACTTTCGAATGAGGTAGAAGAAAATCCCCCACTAGCCGGGTGTGAACTAGGAAAATTGAAGGAGAAAAATCTGATACAGAGAGATGAACATAGTTCAGAATTTTGGACTCCCTTGCAGCATGAAGAAGGTGAAATGAAAAGGAAAAAAATTCTTTCTGATCACATCTCATTCCAATATTCACAGATACCCTTCACTGCACATCATGGAAGTGATTTTGTAGAAAATTCAAAGGTTGAATTGTATGCTGAGAAAGAGTTTTGTGTTGTGGATCCATGCCACAAAAAAAAATGATCCTATATTTCATCTATTATAAGAATATAACTAGGTGGAGGATATCCTTTGTGACCTACACAATTTGAGTGGATCACTAAAGGAGGACAAAAATAATCTTATGACAGCCATGAAAAACTTTGTTGACATCAATACCTTGGTGGCAAGATGTTTGTTGGAAAGCTTATGGTGGAGAGATGGAAGGATAATCCTTTATGGGGGAGTGCATATAACTGAAAGAAGGAATGTCCAAGATGAAGGAGAACTATATGAACTTACTGTCAGACATATATCATCTCCTCATGATGGTTGATATGTACCATAGTGCACTCAAGAAGGAAGAAGAACAATCAGAGAGGCTCGCTAATAAGTTGGAGATCACTAGTGACTTATTGAAGAGAACACAAAGGTTCCTTCAAGAGTCAAAGTTGCAAATATGTAAAATTCAAAAGGAGTTGAATATTTCACCCATTTCATGTTGCATGGAAGGAAATGCTTTTGGGTTAATGGAGGAACCTCATGTGGAGGACAAACGTGAGGAAGGAGCAAATTTGCAGATGTTTGTGAAGAGACATGATGAAGAATATTTTGGCCAAGCACATGTGGGTATATAGAATGGCATAGAGGAGTTCTTAGATATGGTAAATATTTTTGAGGACATTCCAAGTGAATCATCAAGTAAATATTATCATCTATTCATGGTTTGGGTAAATAAAAATATCACAGAAATAGAGGATCAAAGATGTAGTAGAATTGCTTGCATCGGTGAAGGGCTATCTGACACATATGCTTGGAAAGAGAAACATTGTAAAAACCCCTTATGGATGGTAGAATCTGATCCAGAGGAGGTGGCTGATCACATTCCATATGGATCAGCAAATAAAATTCCTGGTTCATCCATTGATTGGGTGGATAGAGACATGTTGGGAATGAAGACGGTGGGAGGTAAAGAGTTTAATTTCTACAACAAATTCTTTGTTGTGAATGACATTGTCTTGACATGTGGCAAGACACAAATATTTAATTTTCAGCCATTGGATACCTTCTATAAACATGCACATGAGGTGAATTCTAAATTTATTTTATTTAGGAATTTTGGGATGCAAATGATGAGTTCCAAGCACATGGACATTTCCCAAGAAAGGATGATTTTTCTCATAGAAGAATTCCTATTTTCACTAAAGAGTCAGAAGAAATCCCTTGTGTTGGACCATCCCATCATAGGTTTGGTACATCCACAAATTGGGTGGACACATTTTGCAAAGATTTGTTTCACTATTATTTATTCCACACACCTATGGAATCTAGCACACATGAGGATGATAATTGGGTGAAGGGTTTCTTTCTTTTGATGCCATGTTAGGAGCAAGAGGCTCCCACACTCATCCATGGGGATTTGTTGAGGGAAACACCCCCTTCTCATCCACAGCAAATGCATGGCATGTCCTATCTTTGATTCCCCCATTCATGGCGGTGATTGCATGACCAGTGGAAGAGAGTTGAGCCATTGGGATTGTGCACATGGGAAAGCAATAAAATTCCCATATGGATTTGACAATTGGAGGATTTGTTCATCTATGGAAGGAATGGGTAGGTACTTGTTGGATTCATACACCTTGGAGGGTGTACCTTTTAATTACACCATGGAATTTTCAGCAGACACATCCTACATATTTTGTGAGCAACATGGGCATCTATGGTTGTTGGAGGATGCCCAAAATTGTCTTGGGACATGGGACTCACACCCATGTCATTGTAGCAACATAATGTTTGGATACTTATAGTTGAGGAAATGGGATCCAAGCATAATTTTGTTTGATAAGTGGTGTTGGAAGACATTCTCACTGAAGGGAGTGCAATGCAAGCAATGGGACATTGGAATTACTTGTTTTTTGAGAAATTTTACATGCTGGTATGATGGAGCAAGTCAATTTTTTTTTTTTGCACATGAGTTCATGCTCTAGTTCTCCTACATGGTGGAAACCTTTACAGCACTCTGGAGTGCTTCTGCTTGAGGAAAAGCAGTTTTGGGAGGGGAGGACTTTCATGTCCCCATATGTTTGGACATAAAAGTGTTGACCATGGCCAACACATTGGGGGGTCAAAGATGCATTAATTACCTCAGCTAGGGAATTTTGTCCAAATATTATTTATGAGGCATTAATTAATTATCTTGGGAGAATGTTGCTAAATAAACATTATTGAGGCATGTATTTAATTTTTATTTATCATTAATATTTATTGTGCAAATAAGATGTGGAATTGAGCTTCCATGTCAGGCACAATTGGCAAGCCAACTTGCCAAGGGAGGAGATTAAGAAAGTGGAAAATCCATGAAAAAAGTAGTCAGAGAGAAAGGGGAAAGTTCCCAAAAGCTATGAAAAAAACTGTCATAGTAAAAGTAGGAAACAATTGACTAAGGAGGGTGCAATTTCCTTTTTGAGACTCAGTCTCAAAAGAAGGAAATTCAGAAAATTTGTCATAGGGAAAAGCAGGAAAGGAAGAAAAAATTTTCATTGACAAAAGAAGAAACTATGGGCCTAAGGAGGGCATGGTTTACAAGTTTAATGAATGACATAGATATGGAAACATCTCCACATGGTCCTACATTCCAATTTTCTCTAGGAGGGCACATATGTGGCTAGGGTTAGGGCTTCTAGGTGGTTGACTTTCTCTCATGGGTCACCATTGGCCTCTACTTGCTAAACAAATCACCCAAATTTCTATTAAAGAACAATTTGATCTCATTCAAACAGTTTGGTTGATGTGTAAATTGATTTATGCTTATGTGAGCATTCCTTTTTGAGTGATGTGCCTCAGACACATGGGAGATGAACCCCAAACCTTCCCTTCCCACTCCTTCATCCCCATTTCTTATCTTTGCAGGTATGGATTTCTTGATTTTCATCCATTTAAGGTCATATCAGACATATTTTTCAGCCTCCATTTCATTCAATTCAATCTCTAGTAAATCCCAAGCTTCACCTACGCTTTCAGCCTTTCTTTTGTCATATTTTGGGCATCCTACCCACCATTTTGGAGTCCTCTTATGTAATGTTAAGTCAATACAATGATATTTGATGCATAAAATATTATAAAGTCTTTAATTTACATTTATCAGTTTATAATAATTCTGTCCCTAAATTTTACCTTCACAGTTTCTCATGAAAAGCTCAATTTGTCATTATAATGGGGGAAATTGATCAATCTAGTGCAATAATGAGCAAGAAAAGGTTGTGGGAAGGAGTATAAATTATTATATATTTCCATTTAATATATATTAATTTATTTCATATGTAATTTTATGCATTTAATTCAATCTATTACAGATTCTATGCTTAATTTTGCACCCTAGCTAGAACAGTAGTTTTAATTGAATAGTTTTACCATTTATTCTATAAAATGAGTTCTACCCACTCAAATCCAGTTCTGTAAGTTTATATGTATCATTGAAATACCAAAATAACCATAAATAACTCCATATCATAATTTAGTTGATTTTTTATAGTGATTTGGGATCCTCCATTGTGCAGGGTCTCATAAGGCCAAAATTTCCTAAAAATCCCAATTTCTTCCTAAACTCTCCAGAAAAATCCAGACATATTAGAAAATTTTCCAAATAATATAAGTAATGATAACACCTTTTCACTTTTTACCAAGAACCTGGTTGAAGGGATGGAAGGAATTTCCCTAGTTTCACGGCTGGATGACCCAGAAGCATGGGAGTAAGTTTCCGCATAGCAGACTTTGAAACCTGAATGGTCCCCAATATAAATGTGTTATGGGAAAGGAATTCACTTTTATGAACGTAATATTGGTTTATTCCCACTTCCTACTTCTTTGTCTCCAAATTTTCCCAGCAAAACACCTTGAATTACCTAGTCTGAAGATTCATTGAGTGGGTGTAATTTAATATCAGAACTTTTATTTAATTTGCAGCATTATTTAGTGTTCAGGTCTGCATATCAGACTTGGGAACATTACACAGCCTATTTTCCTTCCCTTATTGTGAATGTGCTTCCTATTATATTTTTCCATTATGTTATCTTTCATGCTTGTATAAGTGTATACTGAATCAGAATTAATTTGTTTATGCTATGGTTCTTTGATTTCAAGCATCCACAAATATTATCCTCTAAAGTTAGAATTGGATTCATCTTTTGGTTCCCATGTTAATGGATTGTTGAAGTTTCTTCTTCACAACCATAAAACCAGCTAATTGTTTGTAAAATAATAATTACCCTACCTTTCTAAAGAACTATTATCAATATTTGACTTGTAATTTTGATTCCATGCTCAATGTTAGCCACTTATTTCAGCCATAACCAATATTAAACTTTTTTCTTTGATAAAATATGTGGCCTTTGTGTATACTTATTTAGAGATCCCACATTGGTAGGAAATAAGGCATATTTCCTCCTAAAGTTTCGTTTGTATAGTTACCTTGGTTTATCCTTCCACAACCAAAGGAAAAATTTTGAGTGATGACATTTGGAAACAAATATGGAGGGGGAAAGGTTATGGGGGAATACAACCACAGGTACCATTACATGGTCCTCCTAATTACTCTCCATACCTAGCCAATATACAACAGCTATTACCTGGTTTTACTCCACAGATTCCACAAATCCCCCAGCAGTATCATAATTCAAACCCTCCTTGACCAACATTACTCCCTTCCCAACCTATTCCCAATACAAATAATAGTATTTCTCATCCCCTTAACAATTATGAGATACTAAATTCCCCAACCTTTGCTATAATGTGATTTCAATTCAAGACATTCAACTTAGGTATGGGAGAACCTGAAACAAAACACCAGCAGTTGTTATTATTCAAGAAGGTTTCAAGGAATAAACTACTCAAGAAGAGATTCTAGAAGAGGAAGAAAATCCTAATGTCTTCAGTAATGATTAAACACCTGAAACCCAAAAAACAATTCAACCACAAATGTTCATTACCCCTCCATATCCAGAGAGGATTTCAATAGAAAAAATTATGGTACGCCCCCAGTTTGATTTCTAAAATGAGTTAAGAAATGTTTGTATCTGAATTCCTTTACTTCAATCAATTAGAGATGTCCCAATTTATTTGAAAATGATCAGGGAGCTATGTTTTAAAAATCCTGGAAGGAAATAGAAAGACCAAGTAACTATACATATTATCGGACAGTTGTCTAATTATATATCATATCAGCCTCTAGTTCAAAAATTTGTAAATACAAGAAATCATGTCTTAACTCTATCCATCAATAATGTTCCCATTGAGAATGCTTTAATAGATTTGGGGGAAACTATTAATATTATGTGCATGACTACTTTGCAGGCATTACAATTACATAATGTGCTCGGACCTACTCCCACAATTTTGGACTAGCTTATAAGAGTACAGTAAAAATGTGGGGAACTAGATGACATTATTGTTATTGTAGCCTCCTGGGAATATCCAGTGGATTTATTAGTTCTTTAAAACAAACTAGGAAGACCTTAGCTAGAAACTACTAATGCTTTTATAGGTTGTAGAGAGGGAATCTTAACTATATCAAATGGTACTTCTCTGCGTAACCTTATTACGTATCCACCAAATCAACATGTAATATAAAATATGTTATGTTTAGAAATACCTTATGGGGATGAGGAAATTGAACATACTTTGCCATATATTATTCAATCTAAGGGGCTAGAAGACTAACTGAATATAACATTTTAGACCAATTTATTTCTTCCACTACTAGTATTGACTTTCCTTAGTCCTTTTCTGAATTTGGTTATTTCCTCACATAGGATTTTCAAGAATAGTTTGACCCATAAAATGTATCAGCATATATAGTTCTCTTTGTGGATGAGAAAGTTGAAGATTTTACAGTCCCAATTTAAATCAGTCCTAGGAAGTCTTTAATTATTAATCCTGAATTAAGTCAAGATCAACAGGACCAGTTAGTTCATGTATTGCAAGCACAGTCCAGAGCATTTGTTTCAACTTATACTGATATGAGTGGAATATATCCTGACACATGTATCCATAATATTTACACTCAAGAGAACATTAGGCTTGTGAAACAATGCCAAAGGAGAATGAACCCTGCTCTCAAAGATATTTTGAAAGATGAGCTTCAAAAATTACTTGATGTAGACTTCATTTACCCCATTTATGATAGAAAAATGGGTCTCTCCTTTGGTAGTTGCTCCTAAAAGGGGAGGGAAATGGAGAATATGCATTGATTTTTGAGAACTTAACAAAGCAACCTTATGAGACTATTTTCCCCTTCCATTTATATATCGGGTCTTGGCCACTTTGTCTAGAAAGAAATGTTTTCATTTCTTGATGGATATAGTGGATATAATCAGATAAGGATAGTCCTTGAAGAACAGGATAAAAGTAATTTTACTTTCCCATGAGGGACATAGGCTTACAAGGTGTTACCATTAGGTATTTTTAATTCCCCTACTACTTTTTAAATATTATTCTTGGGAGTTTCATCTGAACTTATTCATGACTATGTGGAAGTCTATATGGACGATTTTATAGTATATGGGAATGATTTTAAATAATCCCTTCACAATTTGGAAAAAGTATTAATTAGGTGTCAGGAAACAAATCTTACCTTGATTTATGAAAAGTGTGAGATGCTATTAACTGAGGGCATTGTTCTAGGAAACCATATTCCCTCTTTTTGGTATTATTTAATCCTCATTTGTCCAATATATCCCCCTTTCTCCAATATAGTCTATTTGGATGATTTTCCTAGCTTAGGAGGTCATTTATCACCTTACTGGAGTTTTGTTGCCACTGGTTCCATTAGTGCCATTGGTGCCACTGGTTCCATTGGTGCCACCGGTGCCAATATCTACAGTATAGGAGCCCACTCTGAGCTCCATTATCACCCTGCATTAGTTGGTCATGGTTGGTAAGCAGTTATGTTGAGTCAACCTCCAGTTACAATCAGTTAGATCACTTTTCATTAGTCTAGCGCTAGTTTTGCATGATTTAAGGGAGATTGGTGCCTTTTTCCACCCACCCTAGCAGTTAACTGATTTTAGACTGATTTAGACATCCAGAGTTAGACTAGTGAGTTTTATACAGTGATTTAGACACACTAAGTTAGCTAATCAGTTATTTTTAGTTAATAGATTCGAATCTTATCCACATTATTTGAATTATATTTATTGTAACACCATTGTATTACTGATTAATGAATGAATATTAATGTTGTGATTATATAAGCAATTCTTGTCTGAATTATCTAAAATTTGTGGCATGATTTTCATGTTCAATGTACATTCTCTTTGATTACTCCACTGCATTTCCCTTCCTAAAACTTTCATATTTTCTTGTAGATCAATGGTTCACAAATTTAACATGGTATCAGGGTCTTGTTTAGGCTAGAAACAAATCTTGTCGGATCTCCATTGTACATCAAAAGCAGCTGATCTTCCACATAATTCTTGGAATCGTAGAATTACATCGTCTGGATTCTGTCAAGAGAAGTCTATCCAGGTGTGGACTATGAGAAAGTGTACATGTCGAGGTGGAAATGCTTGAACTACCATGATTGTGAATTGAATTGGTTTTGAAGTGATTCTTTTCAGGTACCTACTTATGTTCTTAAGGAATTGCTTGATCAACATACAAAAAGATGGATTCTTCAGCTCTTGTACCTCGAATCCTTACACCCTTCAACTACACTGATTGGAGGGTCGATATGCAGGTATCCTTGCACAATATTGGTCTCTTTAGGATGAAAATGGGAAGACAAACTAATCCCATCCGTATGTTGAGAAGAACAAATTTTTGAATCAGGTTGATGAAGCCTACGGCTTCATGTGCACTCATATATCCCAGGATATTTTGTTTCACCTTGAGGGACTAAGGACTTCACATGAATCTTGGGAAAATATTGAATCTTTGTTTGTCAAACAAGATGAGCTTCGAGGGAATATTTTGGATAATGAGCTCATTTCTCTACAACCTAGGAATTTTGAATCTATTCAACAATTATTTACAAAATACAAGTCACTAGTAATGCAATGCAATTAATGTAGATTAGAGAGGAAATATGAGCAACTTGTGTTGTCAGTGTTGAGAAAGCTTGGATCAGAGTACTCAGTCTTTGTCTCTACATTCCATTTTGGAAGAGATTCCATCCCTAATTAGAAGATTCCTTCTCTAGATGCTTTTGTTGGGTCCTTAATACAAGAGCAAGATAAATTGGTTCAAGTGGGAGTGATTCATACCTCCAAGAATCAAGCACTCTAAGTGACAGAATCAAACAATGAAAAAGAAAGAGGGAAGCACAAAGGGAAGGAGACCAAAAACACTGATTCAAAGCCAAAGGAGAATCAGAGACATTCTGATGGAGCCTCGGGTTCCAATAAAAAAGAAGAAATTTGATAATACTAAGTGTCCATACTATATGAGATGATTTTGTCCAAAGAATCAGTCGATGAAGAAGACCATTGACCAGTTGACAACACTCCTTGAACATAACAATATTTCCCTTCCACAAGGTGCAAACATGTCTGATGCTAGAGAGTATACTGAAGAATACAAGAGGTTCCATGCTTTGAAATCAGGCTTCACTCAATCAAAGACTTACCTGATAGATTCTAGAGCATCCAACCACATGGTTTCCTCCAAAGAATCCTTCACTACTTTGGATCTCTCAGGAGGACCTAAAATTCATATGGGGGATAATTCACAAATCACAATTGTTGGGAAAGTTTCTATTAAAATACATAATGGAGATTTCAAGAATGTACTCTGTGTTCCCTCTCTTGCAGAAAATTTGTTATATGTTTATCAGATGACACATACTTGCTCACCAAAGAAAGTTTTATTTAGTCCTGACTCAGTGGAGACCTTAGATACCTCAATTGGGAAGATTATAATGAAGGGTGTTGCAAACCATTTCTCCAAGGCATCTGAATTCTCACACTTTCTGCCATACTCAGCTCCAGTACAATCTCAGTAGCCATTCAAAAATGAAGGTAACATTACAGGAAATTTCAATTTAAAATCAGCCTTCCAAAAATAATACAAATTCCATGTCATCATGTATTAGCCAATCAAAATTATTTAAAATTCAAAAAGGGAGCATCTCTTAAACAATTTTTTAATATAAATTTGGGGATATGTATCATAAAAAAAACTACTTTTTTTGTTCGTATTTTCGACATATCTCCCTATGTTTTTACTCAAATTTTGACCGGGAGAGCTCATTGGATGTGGAATTAAATTCTGTATCCAACAAGTACCCACTCGGCATACTTTTGACGGGCCCCGCTACCCCAAAAAAAAGAAATACCTGAAAAAATGTGATGATGACATCATCATCACATTTTTTCAAGTATTTTTTGTTTTTGGGGTAGAAGGTACCATCAAAAGTATGTCGAGTGGGTACTCATTGGATGCAGAATTTAATTATGCATCTAACGAGCTCTCTCTATCAAAATTTGAGTAAAAACACAGGGGGATATGTCAAAAATACTTACCAAAAAAGTAGTTTTTTCTTTTCTTCCTCCAAAATTAATAAATATTATTTTATTATTTTAACTATTATTTTATTAATTTTCCTTAGGAGGCCCATTTTGAGTTGAAATTTCCTCTAATGAAACTCTCTTTCATCTCCATTTGTAGATATTTATATGTTGTCTAAAATTTAAGTTTCAGAAGATAAGTAAAAAGGTCAGCATGATATTGACATTAAGATTATACCTCAAGATGATCTAGATCTAAATCCATCTCCTATTCTGAATCTGAATCCTAAATGGGCCCAAAATCTCATTGAAGCAGCTGGGAATGGTGCTTGGAATCCATATGATAGAAGAAGAAAGAGGTCCCAGTATCAGAATGAACATGTTTCACTCTCTCACACAGCTTCACTAGCTATAGAGTGGTGATACAAACTTCCACAAATATGTTTCTTGATGATAGTGAATGATCCACAATTTTTCCCACTGAAAAAAAAAAGTGGATCATTTCATTCCTCCTCCAGAAAGAAGAGACAAAAGCCACAATAAATAGATCGGAAGAATATAGAAAGGTTCACATACGTAGTCCTAGGATGCTGATGCAAATAATAACCATGATTCTGCATGGCTGCTCCAAAGAGTTGCAAATTGCAACAATTTTTTCTCAAGTTTTTTCTCAAAGAGAAAATTTTCTCTTAAGTAGTATAGCTTATTTTTTTATTCCTGCTTATTTTGAGGGGGCGGGGTTCCCCATTTTCCTTATTTCATTAAGCAATATTTATGTCATTTAGATTGTATGGGTGACTTTTGGCCTATTTTCTAGGTCCCAAGTTGTCCAAAGTTAGGATTAAGGGGGGGTGTTGGGATTATTTAATACTCCTTTGTCAAATATATCCTCCTTTGTCCAATATAGTCTATTTGGCCTATATTCCTAGATTAGGAGGTCACCTTACTGTATTTTTGGTGCCACCATGAATATTGGTGCCATTGGTGCCATCAGTGCCACTAGTGTCATTGGTGCCACCAGTGCCACTGGTTCCATTGGTTCCATTGGTGCCACCGGTTCCAATCCCTACATTGTATGAGCCCACTCTGAGTGCCACCAACAACCTCCATCAGTTGGTCATGGTTGGTAAGCGGTTATGCTGATTCAACCTCTAGTTACAATCAATTAGATCACTTTCAGTTAGTCTAGCTCTAGTTTTGCATGATTTAAGGGAGACTATCACCTTTTTCCACCTACCTCGGTAGTTAATTGATTGTAGACTAATTTGGACATCCAGAGTTAGACTAGTGAGTTCCATACAGTGATATAGACACATTGAGTTAGCTAATCAGTCAGGTTTAGTTGGTAGATTTGAATCTTATCCACATGATTCAGATTCTATTTACTGTAACACCATTGTATTATAGATTAATGAATGAAGATTAATGTTGTGATTATCTGAGCAATTCTTGTCCTATTTATCTAAAATTTGTAGCATGAATTTCTTGTTCAGTGACATTCTCTTTGATTGTTCCATTGCTTAATTCCCTTCCTACAACTTTCAAATATTCTTATAGATCAATAGTTCACAAATTTAACACCTCTAAAGGTATTAAAGTGGATCCTTTAAAAATTGAAATCATTACTACTCTTTCTCCTCCAAATACACAGAAGGAAGTTAGTATTTTTTAGGACATGCGGGTTACTATTGTAGATTCATAGCAAACTTCAAAAAGATAGAAACCCCACTATTCAAATTACTGGCCAAAGATGTTGATTTATGTTGGGATCAATACTGTTAGTTAGCTTCTGAAACTCTTAAGGCATAATTGTCCTCAGCACCATTTCTTAGGGGACCAAATTGGTCCTTGCCTTTTCATATCTATACTGATGCTTTTGACACTTCCCTAGGGGGGTTTATTGGAAGAAATGGAAATCAGGATTGGTATGCAATCTATTTTATTAGCAAAAATTTGACACCAACAAAACTGAACTACACATTGACTGGAAAAAAATAGCAGTAGTTCATGCTATTAATAATTTTATACATTACATTACTATCTATGATGTTTTTATTCATACTAGTAATTCTACTATTAAAGTGTTAATAAATAAATCTATAACTAGTGGCATAGTGTTGTTAGGAATTTTGTTTCACCTTCTACGGATAGAAGTTGTTCCTCTGGTCTGAATGGTTCAGATCCAGAACAAATAGTTTACAACAAGGTTGGGAAACTTCTCCTAGAAACTATAGACATATGGAATGAAATATTCGATGGAATGATGTGGCTCTTCACCTATAGAGAAATATCTCCAAGAAAATACCTGCATAAACACATCAAAACACAAGAGATCAAAAGTACCAAAATATCATCTATAGATATTGTTGGAGGAGCAAGTCGGTAAGCTGACTTGAACGATAGCCGACTTAGTCGATTAGCTGGCTAAGTCGATCAGCCGATTAATTAGAGATTAGGTCGGCCACATAATGTCATGTCAGTTGAGTGAACCGACAGGTAGTTATTTGTAACTATTTGTAATTCATATATATTAGGCTATTGAGTTAGATGAGAACTCGGTTCAGTTCTTTGTATTGTATGGATCCTTTCACTATAATATAATATGTGATTCTACCTGCTTGTTCTTGTCTCTTGTCTCTGTTATGTATGTATTAGTATGTATTATTGGTAACCTTATGTGATCTGTGAGATTACAACATTGGTTCCGTTACCGGGAATCCGATAATAAACATGCAAGATTACACATAACAAGTATATGGGAAGAAAACCAACTTTGCATTGATAAATAATGAAAGAGCTTACAACCTGTGCCTTAGTGTTGATGCCATTAGAGGAAATTTGGGGTCTAAAATGGGCCTTATAAGAAAATGCTCCAACAATAAATTTTGTGATTTGGAATTCAAGAACCAATAGAATTTCAATAAAATGAGTCAACCATAATGGTTGAATTGACATATTTGTCATAAAAGAAAACTACTTTTTTGTTCGTATTTTCGACATATATCCCTGCGTTTTTACTCAAATTTCAAGAGGGAGAGCTTGTTGGATGCATAATTTAATTCTGCATCGAATGAGTACCCACACTGCATACTTTTGATGGACCCCACTACCCCAAAAATAAGAAATAGCTGAAAAAATGTGATGATGACATCATCATCGCATTTTTTCAAGTATTTCTTGGTTTTGGGGTAGCGGGGTCTGTCAAAAGTATGCAGTGTGGGTACTCATTGGACGAATAATTAAATTCCACAACCAATGAGCCCTCCCACTTAGAATTTGAGTAAAAACATAGGGACATATGTCAAAAATACAAACACAAAAAGTAGTTTTTTTCATTCTTCCTCCAAAATTAATAACTATTATTTTATTATTTTAACTATTATTTTACTATTTTAACTATTATTTTATTATTTTCCTTTGGAGGCCCATTTTAGACCTCAAATTTCCTCTAATGACTCTTCCACAAATCCGATATCTTATCCCTAATAGCTCCAACTTGCTCCTTTGTGCTCAGTCTTAATGAATCAGGTTAGAATGTCAAAATGGCAGCATGGCTTTGCTCTCTCCCAACCATGGGGTATGGGCATGTTTTTATAGGCCTCAAATGGATAGAGATGGTTTAGATTTTAGTGGGTGAGGTGGACATGAAATACCCAAAGAATGGATCTCGAGATCAACTGACCCAGGTGAATAGGGATAAGGTCTGCCATGAAGCTTTTGAGCTAGAAGCTTCGTGAAGTCTCTCTTTTTCAAGTTTTACCAAGGGCACCACTCCTACTCCTTTATTATAGAGTGGTGCTAGGGCAGAACCACTCTTCAAACAAAGAGAAAAGGAGGTGCCACCACCTGTCTTCAACACAACTCAAGCAGTGTTGAAGAAGGCATCGCTCCTAAGCTTAAGGGTAGGAGCACTGCTAGGTTTTTATGTGCAAGTTTGATATCTGGATCAAGGTTCTCACTTCAAGATTTGGGAATGAGGGAAAACATGGATGTTTAGGATCTTATCACATGTTGATGAAAATATGTTAGTGTAACAGAATGCCCCCCAAAGCATGAGGCTAAAGGGATACAATAGGTGAGATATTTGATAGAGCAAGTTATCACTTTCGAGGCAGGAATCGGCTTGATCAGAGATCAACATCAACCAAGAATCTGCAGTACATCAATACTTTTGACTCATGAGAAAATGTGTTTTCACCATGGTTGCAGACCAATACAAGGCATATCCATGGGAGAGATTAACAAACATGGCTACTATAATACAACATAGATCCTTGTGATAGAGGACTCAAACTTAGAGATAGCTACCACACGTACAACATAGATCTATTTCATACAGACACAAATTTGAGCATAGCCACGACCATACAAATGTGGATCCATGCTAGTACTTCATACAATATACTCCATTGAAACCTGGGGAGAAATCTATGAGTGCTTTCAAACAGACACCCAGGGTCTTCATCTTGTCTTCCACAAAGTACGATTCTATCCATGTGATTACAATGATTTGAAGTCGAACATGGTAGAAACCACTTGATTAACGGTCAATTATGTGAACTGTTAACAAGTGCAAGGGATATCACAATTAATTTCAATGATTCCCAAGGTACTCTAGTACAATCTACTGAGTGTGAATAGATTTTTTAATGTCGAACACCTAGTGGAATCTGTTGATCAAAGGTCAATGATGTGAGCCTTTGTTGAGAGCAAGAGAATATGTCATTGAGGCATACAGATATCAAGGTACTAAACTTGTTTCTAAGACTATTTCTCAAATGATGAGCTGATGTCGACAGGAATAGTCTTGTCGAAGGAGGGCCATGATGAATCCCACATCAGCTACATGAAACTAGGAACAAAGTTCTAGAATGCGGTAGATAATGTAACCATAGGAGTGACTCAAAAGTATTGACACAAAGGTGATTTTAACTATAGAGGTAAACTTCTTACTCCCTTTGAACATCGAGCGGCACGACAAAATACTTGGCAGCATGACTAGACCAGACGGACACACAATACGACAATGGACAATACATTCTTTTGAAAGACTCAAAGGAGTGACATGACTCATGAAAGTGGATCGACTTGCAAGTTAGTTGAATGCCCAATTGACTGAATGATATGCAAACAAGTGCCATGTTCAAAGGTGACAAACAACTACCATTTATTTGAAAAATGAACTGATTCCCTTCCCTTGATTCCCCCATCATGATTGATGAGTGCCTCTTTTCATTTTTACTAGTCCAAAGAGGGTAACAAGCACTCATTTTAGCTTGTCCTAAGACAAGTCCATTCTCATATGTTTTAAGAACCTGAGAAAGGAGGGGTTTGTTCCTTGAACGGGTCTCTCAGTGTTTAGTTTAATGAGTCCAACAAAAGCAAACTCAGTATCATTCATGTTTAGAGAGTCTAAATGAAGACGGAAGAAGACTCCAAAGGGTCCTTTTTCATATGATTTAGTCTCCAGGGCCAGAAAAAGTATAAAATAATACCCGAGATAACTCTTCCAGGCATGATTGGCTAGAGTGTTCCTTTTTTATAAATATTGTTTGAACCAAAAAAAAGATAAGCTACAGTCGAAGAGATGACTCTTCAAATACTTTTACGAGTATGAAGCATACAAGTACTCGACAATATTTTCATATTTAGGGTGTCCTAAAAGAGTTTAAAGGATACTCCATTAGGTTTCTTTTCACGACGAAAAGTTTTTACAAGCCCGAAAAGAATTGGAAAAAGACTCAAAAATTTGATGTTGAGTTCTAAGAGCATGACCAAAGTGTCGAAACAAACGCTCGAGGACTTTTTCTGTTTTCTGGAAGTACGAAAAAGTCAAAAACAAACTCTTCCATAGACACTATTGTTTATATTTTCATCCCTGTAAGACTTTAAAAAGCTCATTAGTCTCCTAAACACTCGAATAAATTACTTTATAAACTATATTAAAGGGCGCTTTTCATATGAAAATGATTTAAAATATTAATAATAATACAAAAAAATCCTAGGAATATGCTAAAAAGCCAATTGAATAGTAAAAACAAGTCATTTTACTATTTACCAATTTGTGAGAGCATTTGGGAGACCTTTGGATCCAGATCTTCAGTCAGAGATTATAGGAGCATCCACCATCCATTTTGAGTACCGTCAGAGCCAGGTAAATGCTAGAACCCTACTCTTTCACTTTATCGTTTCCATTTTTTCTTTGCCTAGGGTTTCAGGGGTCTTTAAGCAAGCCCTAAATCTGAAATGCGGGCACTGCTCCTGCCCCTTACGGGACAGGCGGTGCCAAATGAAAACCGCCTCTAGTCAGTTTCACTTAGGTGGTGCCACCGCTCTGTGTAAATGGAGGATAGGCAATGTTGGTCCTGAGGATGGAAAATTAAATGGGCAAGCCAAAAGAAAATTTTATTGATTATTTTGATGATTAAATGTGGTTCTAACTAGCCCATTTATTGTTTTTGGTAGATTTTATCCGGTCAAAAACGGTTATATGGAAAGAATGGAAACATGACAATGATGATGCCCTGGCTGAGGGAAATGCGGGGTGCATTGTTTCTTTGAGAGGTTGTGATGTCTTGAAGTTTTTTCACACTCCGAGTATGATATCCCATGAGCACTTGCTAGATCATATCCTTCCCATGTGGAACCCTGAACAATAGTACTTTGAGGTGGGAGCCCATGTACTGACCATAGAGGTAGAGGACATCTACTTTTTGATAGGATTGTCTAGACGGGGTGCTCAAGTTTCATTGACTGGTTCCTGAGGAGGGGATGTGACCACCCAGGAGATGATAAACAGTCACTGTGTGCCTGGTACTAGGATGTTGGGGAAGAAGATCCCCATAAAGCAAGTGGTGGATGATGCACTCCACACTGTTCTTTTTACTATGCATAGGGTGGAAGGAATCCAAGGGCCTCACTAGGAATCCAAAGTTCATTTACTATATGCCATATAAGTTATGGTGACCACTGTCTTCAACTAGGAAGAGGCACTACTTCCAGTCTTGAAGGAACAACTGACTAAATGTCGGTAAGGGGAATTGAAACAGTTCAGCTATGGATCCATATTAGCTTGTTTCTTTTTCGATCGGGTGCCCCACATGAGGCCCCAAGTGATCTTTATAGAGTTGAGGCCTAGAGACCCCCGTATGTTGAGGTGGGTAGAGCTTATGGCTCGCACGGGAGGTGGCAGAGTCAAAGTGAAGTGCGATGCTATTTTTTCTGCTGGTTGGAGGACCAGATCCTCATGATTGAGGATTACACTGTTGGGGCGTGCACCTTAATGGTCCTTAATTTTGGTAACTCCACGGTTTTTGTGGAAGCTTGTAAGCGGAGTTGCAACTCAAAATAGTCTTAGGGGTGTCGGGGTTGATTCAAAGCCCTCTTTTTGTAATTAACCCATGGATTAAGTCCAGGTTTTAGGGTTCTGAGTGCCCATGGTTTAATCCCATGGTTTTGTAATAAGTGCACTATAAATAATCACTCTTGTAAAGAAGTCAGTTTAGGCTTTTGATGTAAGATGAATTGATGTGAAGCTAAGGCTTGTTTTGAAAGGTTAAGTCCCAGCTGTGTGTGTGGATGACCTCTGCAGTTGTGTGCACAGAGGGTTTTGGGTGATTAAGAAATATCTGCAGCTTAGTGCGCAGCTTTGAGGAATTGAAGAGATCTACAGCTTAGTGCGTATCTTTGAGGAATTGAATGGATCTGCAGCTGAGTGCGTAGATCAGAACTGTGGTTTTTGTAAAGAGTTGAATAAAACACAGTTCTGTGGACGTAGCCCCTAAACTGGGGGTGAACCATGTTATATCTTGTGTTGTGGTTATTTTGTGTTGTTGTTATGTTCTTTTATGCATTGATAAATATATAACTGATAAGTAAGATCACTGCAAAATACTAACTTCGCTGTGAATTCCCAGTAAAGGGTTAAGCAAGGCACTTTTTGTTTATCTAACCGCAAAGCTAATTAAGTGAATGTCAAGCTCTATATTTTATGATTATCATTTGTTAGAAGCTAAAGGTACAGTAATATCCCTCTTCTGCTTGCAGAAACCTGATTCTGTGACACCCCATAGCTGTTTCGGGTGAGATTGCAACCTGTTCGCAGGTTGTTGCTGAAAGGGCCAACACTGTGGGTCTTTTGTTGGTGTGAAGAAAAACGTATAGAACCTGGGTCTGCCCTAAGCCCAATAAATTAGTTCTGTTTCCGGTTGAACTCAGTATCTGCTCAAGAGGGGTTTATGTCGTACCTCGAGGGCTATGTTTTGGAGACCCTCAGTGAAAGAAATCGGTGATTGGATTGAAGAGACTTATCCGAACTTTGCTGTACAAGAGAACAAATATCTGCATCGTAGTTCAAATGACTTTCTACAAAGGTACATTTTTTCTGATGTTTATGAAATTTTCTTTGGTAGTATCCACATAGAGTTGCACTAGTGGTTATCTAGGTTAACAGAGAGAAGGGCGAACTTCCAAGAAGGTCAGTTTCCTGATTGGATCCCCGCAAGAATTAATATATTAAAAAGGATGAACAACGAGATATCCCAAGATGTTGATTTATGGACAACGTGAACCCTTGAAGCATTTGTGACGGAGTTCACCATTGACACAAGTACGTCCTTCAGCGAAGCCGAACGACAGTTTTTCAAAGGACCAAGGGGTAAGTACTTGAATTCATTTAGTTTGAGAATTAAAATGCTATTGGTTGATAAAGGTATATTGCTCATTGAATTAGACTGTTAGATTTAGTATTACTAATATATGTTTGCAAGTGAAAGTACCTTCGACGAGCAAAGTGGTTTGCTGCGAAGTGGAAAAAGGTACAAGATAAATTTTGAGTCCTATACCCTACGTCAGAATACCGAGTCTAACCCCGTAAGTCTAGCAACCTCAGAGCCCGAAGAAACCCCTTCTATTGGAAACCCTCCGGTAACCCCGTAGCGCCGACCTATTATCCTTGAGAACTCGTCGCAGTCTGAAAGTAACCCTAGCCCGAGTATTCCTGTCGCAGTTCAGTCTACCCCAGTAAGTCCCCCCCCCCACCTACTACCAGTCCCCCTCCCTCCCCCCTAGATCCGTGATGGCCCATATGAATGGCGACATTAAGATCCCTATTTTCAAAGGAACTGGATCAAAGGATCCAGAAAAATTATGGTTCTTATGCGAAGCAGTGTGGACTGCTAAGAACATCATGGATCAAGATACAAGAAGAGCGCAACTGGTTACTTATTTTAGAGACCGCGCTTTGACCTGGTTCATGAAGTTTTCCAGTACTCAGAACCATGTCTTGGCTGATATAAAAACAACAATTGTAAAGGAATTTAAGAAGCTTAAATCAGAGTCGCAGTGTATCACTGAACTAAAGGAAATTCAGCAGTGGCGAGGAGAATCAGTGTGGGACTTTGATCAGAGGTTCAAAGTTCTGCTAGATCAAGTCAGTTTCACTATTGGACCAGCGCAGCATAAGGAATGGTTCATCGCAGCTTTGTTACCACATATTAGGACTCCACTCATGCAACAAAAGGTTGTGGATCAGCAGGAGGCTTTGGAAATCGCTATGAAGCTTGAAACAGCCCCTGTCGAAGATAATTCTGGTATCGCTCAAATACAAGCCCAGTCATTAGAGGAAATTTCAACTCAAAATGGGCCTTTTAACTTTTATTCAAATTCCATGTCATCAAGTGTTAGCCAATGAAATTTATTTAAATTTGAAATACCGTATAGGTCTTAAACACTTTTTTAATATAAATTTGGGGATAGGTATAATAAAAAAAACTACTTTTTTGTTTGTATTTTTGACATATCTCCCCGTGTTTTTACTCAAATTTCGATCGGGAGAGCTCATTGGATGTGGAATTAAATTCCACATCCAATGAGTACCCACTTGGCATACTTTTGACAAACCCCACTACCCCAAAAACAAGAAATACCTGAAAAAATGGAATGATGATGTCATCATTCCATTTTTTCAGGTATTTCTTATTTTTGGGGTAGCGGGGTCCGTTAAAAGTATTCCGAGTGGGTACTCATTGGATGCGAAATTTAATTCCACATCAAACGAGCTCTCCCGATCAAAATTTGAGTAAAAACACGGGGAGATATGTCAAAAATACAAACAAAAAAGTAGTTTTTTTCTTTTCTTCCTCCAAAATTAATAAATATTATTTTATTATTTTAACTATTTTTTTATTAGTTCATTTTAGGAGGCCCATTTTGAGTTGAAATTTCCTCTAATGTGGTCGTGATGGCTCTGGAGCTTCGCGATATGAAAAAAGGGAAAGCTAGTCGTGAAGAGGTTTGGTGTACACAATGTCGGACAGAGGGTCACGACAAGGAACAGTGTCCTGTGGTAAGAAATTTCCTGAATTCTAGTGCACCAAACCCGTTCAACCCTAGTGTCCTATATTATGGACTCTGTAGGAAAACTAGCCAGCATCGACCTGAAGACTGCTATCTTCTGCAGCGGTATGTGCAAGTCCCTAAGAACCCTTATTGCAAGTTCTGTAAGTCAGCGGGACACAACAAAGATGAGTGTCACAGCTTTGACCTCATGAGAGAATGAATTTATGATGCTTATCGGGTACAAAATGATGGCCAAGGAAATGATGGATATGGTTACCATGGTAATACATCAGGTCATGGAACTTTTGGAGGTCGTGGTCGTGGTGGTATGGCTGGGAGAGGACGAGGCCAAGTTGTCGATATGTCGATATTGCAGAGCTATCGACCATGTGATTGAGCAATGCCTGCAGCTGATAGCCAAGATTCAAGAAAGAAATAGTACCCCTACTTAGAATATTTAGCTGATTGTTGTGGAGCAACAACCTATCCCAGCCATTAATGTTGTTACTAGGATTGGAGCTACGACGGAAGTGCAGAACAAGGAGAAACAGCCTGCCGAGGCTTGGGTTCGTAAGGCCCCAGAAAAAATCCCAGCATTTGATGTCGAAAGAGAAAAAGAGACATTTATGGAAGCCAAGAGAGACTTTTCTGACCCCAACACCTTAGTAGCACCTGCACAACAACCTTAGTAGCAGTCGCAGCCGCAAGAAGCTTCGACGTATAAAGTAAGTACACTGTCCTCCTTTCTATAGAGTTGTATGAAGCTCTTAAGAAATCAGAATGCTTTAACTAAGTTATAGAAATTTATTGCTTATTGTGAACCTCAGCAAAGTTCTGGTAAGGATAAAACTGTTCATAGAGTCAGAATAACAGGCAAGGAGATGAGATTGAATGCTCAGATAGGAGAATATGACATGACTGATGTCATCTTGGACCTAGGATTAGAAGTAAATGTCTTAACTAAGAAGACATGGGAACAAATGGGAAAACTTACTCTGGAATGGTCCCCTATACAGTTGAGATTAGCCAATCAGCACAAGATTGTGCCCCTAGGAAGACTCCCTAGTGTATCAGTAGATATTGATGGAGTCAGTACCTTAGCAGACTTTGAGGTAATTGATGATAGAAACCCCTATCCAGCACTGCTAGGAATTGAATGGGCAATAGATAATGATGCAATAATCAACCTGAAGAAGAGGCAGATGACTTTCGAAGGGAAAGGACTGAGAGTCATAGTACCATTGGATCCTTCTCAAGGAGAGAGGTACACCGAGCCAGTAAGAGATGAAGACCAGGATGTTTTGGACCATATCTACAATATCACTATGAAGGAAGAAGATTATGTTGATCCTACTGCCACAGGTATCATGGATTGGCAGTGTGATGGCTCCTGCATGATGGATTCAGATTATGGCCTAGATAATTGGAAGAATAGACTGTATGAGCTACATGGACATTGATGTTTGAAGAATTACCAAGTCTCTTAGATGGCTTAGTTCACAGACAAGAACCGTACCTGTTTTTGATGGTTCAACAGACCCAGAAGAGTTTATTGTGCAATTCTCAGAGCAGGTACCAAACTCACAGAAAATGGAGACTCTAGATTTAGCATTCAGAGCCATAGCAGCCAGATGGTAGAATGGTCACACAAAGTACATTCATAGTTGGTAAGTGTGCCAGAAGTCCCTTTTCCTAAGATTCAGGGACCAACCTCAAGAGGTGCGAAGAAGGTTTAATGGTACGACCAGTCCTCAGGGACATTTGGAGCAATGCTATGAAGCATGGAAGCATGTACCTCGTGAATAATGGGTACATAGGTTTGTGCACACCCTGGAACCTATAGCAAAGAACTGGTATGCGGAGGTCGAGCTTCGCCATGGTACTGTAAGTTGGGATAGTCTTGTTGATAGTTTTATGCTAACATTTTCTATTAATGAGGTTTGTCCTGCTTTGGACGCAACTGTTAGGTTGATCCATACTAAAGTATTTGATGATCAAGAAATAGCAGAATACCAACCTGATTGGAAGGAATAAGAAGCCAATGCAGTAGAATGTTATAACCTCACAATTGACAAGGATGACGATCCGCGCAACAATAACATTCCTGAGTCAGAAGGACACTGCGAAGTACATGGACTAGTAGTTGAAGCACCTGAAGTGACCCAGACCCTAAAGACACGGACCATAAACATTGGGTCAGAAGAAAACCCTAAGTATGCTACCATTGGAGATTATTGGGATGATGAAATGGTGAGCAAAGTAACCCAACTTCTCCATGAGTATCAGGACCTATTTTTGACAAAGTTCTTAGAAATAAAAGGAATCATTGAGGCGGTGGAAGACATTCTGTCGTGGGTTGAAGTTTGAAGCCATGTCAAAGATGGTATCAAGAAGTGTCGAATGTCCCCATTAGGGCGCAGCCAAAGTTACTGCTTGTGTTGAAGAACGAAAGATCTGTCGGAGCTTAAAATACGACCGTTGGAGGAAACAAAATTTGGCGGCGCCGGTACGTTCCCTGTATTAAATTCCTGTATTAATGAGATCTTGACAAGCCTACCACCGTTTGGACAAGATATCTGTTAGATTTGGTATCTTCAATGCACAGTTATGACATATTTTGTTGATGGATTCTATAAGAAGACACCCACACACGTAAAGTTCACATTACGCAGTTTCTTGAGTTTTACAATTGAGCCCATGACAGCTGATCGCGAGCTTCAGGAATTAGTGAGAGAATTTGAACAGGGGGGTCTGCTGAACCTTTTCAGCCATCCACCTACACCTACACCTTGTGAAGGGACTCCCCCAGCAGCACCTCAACCAATGCAGATACGATCAACCAAAAAGAAATTTAAGGTAGAAGTTCGCTCTAAGTGGAACGAAGAAAAGCACAACCCCTCAGGAAAGACTCGGGAGGATCCAGAGATGTATCCTCCTGGCCCAGCAGAATGGAGGCATGTTGTTTGTCTTATGCAAAATTACAGTGGCATGCAATCATAGGGGCACCGCCTATTAAGGACCCAAAGTTGTGGATGGTCAAATGTTCAATAGGACATGAACGGGAGGCAGTTCGAAGGATGGGGTCGCTGATAGAAGGCCCAATGACCCCCATGACCACCATAAATATGACGGAGGCAAACAGTAGCATGAGAGATGGTCATATTCTACTAAGGATGAAAGGATTAAGGATCAAGCAAGCCGTGACCATGGTAGCAGTAGCAAAAGGGACAATGATGCAGCCGTAGCAAGCCATTTACTATCTTCGCCAACAAGATTCTACCACCAGAAAAGCAGCAGAGTGTCCCGGGACGGGACACTGGTGATTCTTAGGGGCTTGTTGGGGCACGCTCCTTAATGATCCTTCATTTTGGTAACTCCATGGTTTTTGTGGAAGCTTGTAAGTGGAGTTACGACTCAAAATAGTCTTAGGGGTGTCGGGGTTGAGTCAAATCCCTCTTTTTGTAATTAACCCATGGATTAAGTCCAGGGTTTAGGGTTCGGGGTGCCCATGGTTTAAGCCCATGGTTTTGTAATAAGTGCACTATAAATAAGCACTCTTGTAAAGAAGTCAGTTTAGGCTTTTGATGTAAGATGAATTGATGCGAATCTAAGGCTTGTTTTGAAAGGTTAAGTCCCAGCTGTGTGCGTGGATGACCTCTACAGCTGTGTGCGCAGAGGGTTTTGGGTGATTAAGAAATATTTGCAGCTTAGTGTGCAGCTTTGAGGAATTGAAGAGATCTAGAGCTTAGTGCATAGCTTTGAGGAATTGAAGGGATCTGCAGCTGAGTGCGTAGATCAGAACTGTGGTTTTTGTAAAGAGTTGAATAAAACATAGTTCTGTGGATGTAGCCCCTAAACTGGGGGTGAACCATGTTATATCTTGTGTTGTGGTTCTTTTGTGTTGTTGTTATGTTCTTTTATGCATTGATAAATATATAACTAATAAGTAATATCACTGCTAAATACTAACTTCATTGTGAATTCCCAGTAAAGGGTTAAGCAAGGCACTGTTTGTTTATCTAACCACGAAGCTAATTAAGTGAATGTCAAGCTCTGTATTTTATGATTATCATTTGTTACAAGCTAAAGGTACAGTAATATCCCTCTTTTGCTTGCATAAACCTGATTCTGCGGCACCCCATAGCTGTTTCGGGTGAGACTGGAACCTGTTCACAGGTTGTTGCCGAAAGGGCCAACACTGTGGGTCTTTTGTTGGTGCGAAGACAAAAGTATAGAACCCAGGTCTTCCCTAATCCCAACATACGCATATGTGGGTGCTGACTTTCGAGGTGACCCTAATCTACCACTTCCGCCTGCTGCGCACTAGGGAGACATCGGTAAGAAATAGGACTCTAAAATGTTGATTGTGTTTTTGTATTTTCATGTTTTTATTGTTTTTTATGAGTAGTAACAAGACCTTAATTTTCTCATGTAGGTGTTGATGCAGCACGACCTGGGGGATCATCCCCAATGGATAGGCGAGTAGGATCTTGGCTTGTTCATCGAGGTGATGACCAGATGGGAGAGTTAGAGGAGAACCTGGAGAGGTTAACCCTGGATATACTAGATGTAGATATTGATGACCTCCCGATGAGGTACCAGAGGCACATTATGGGAGTGCCAGGCCATTTTAGTCGACTGCTACATAGAGTACTACGAGATGTCATGTGTTATCATGATCATCACTAGATGGTGTCCTGCATGATATATTACTGAAAGCTGAGACAGCTTCAGATGAGGTCTCGTGACCATTTTTGTAAAAACATTATATATATATATATATATACATAATTTGTTACTAGTGTTTATACGTCTCAAATGGAAAATGTATTTACATGAGTTTTATGTGTTATTTACTGTTTATTTACAATATGTTGAACCATGCTTGATTTTCAAGTTATCAATGAGAAATATACCAATCTAGGATATAGTTTTCCAATGAATCGACAACTGCATTGTATGCCCTAGGGATGTGCCTGTAAGTAATAACTTCAAATGACCTTTCCAATAGATACACTCTCTGGAAGATATAGAGTAGTACAGAATTTGTGATGGTATAGACCTAGTTCAAATGACAAACCACTAACTACAAGTCCATGAACACTACCAAATCATGAATGTCCCGAGATGCAAGTTCAGTCAGTATACCTATTACTGCCTGATACTCGGCGATGTTGTTGGTATCTGAACCAATACAAACCTCTCCTGAACTGACTAGATCATGTGTAGGGGAATACAGAACCCAAGCAGCTGAAGCAAGGTTCAAGGTATGACAACAAGCACCATCAGTGAAGCCATAAAAGGCCATCTGATATGCATAACCAAAAAATGGTATAAACAGTTTGGGACACTAAACTCAAAACCATATTGAAAATGCTAAAACACACTGAAAGTCAACAATGTACATATATACAAGGTACCATACATGAGTGATATAAGCATAGTACCTCTTTAGGTACAACCCATTGCGAGGTTTCCCAAGGGAGATTCAGTCGTAATCCATCAGCTCATAGGCCCTTTTCTCTAAAACTTTGGAAATGATAAAAGGACTGTACCACATTCATGTGAACTTACCTTTTCCTAATTTATCATGTTTCTGATCATAGGTCAAAACTAGGTCTCCTTCATTAAAAACATGAGGTTGGATAGATTTTTCATACTGCGCCTTGACGCGTTTCTTATGCACCTCATTGACTAAGGTAGCATCTCGTCTAGTTTCATCAAGATTGTTTATTTATAAAAATATTTCTTCCTCGATGGAAGTATTGGGGACAATTTCAATGGCAAGTTTCAAAAAAGGAATCGGACACTGAATAGGTAGGATAGCTTCTAGTTCATATACTAAATGGAAGAGTGTAAAACCAGTCTTTGTTTTTACTAAAGTTCTGTAAGCTCAAAGAGCAGAAAAGAGAGTCTGGTGCCAGTTGTATTTATGATCTCCAACCATATGACGCGGCATAGTTTTCAATACTTTGTTAATGGCCTCGACCTGACCATTAACCTGTGGGTAATAGGGAGTTTAGTTTTCATGGATAAAAACCAAGTTAGCACTTAACTCTTCCATCATCTGATTCCATAAATATGATCTATGATCAGTGACTATAGACTATGGAACTCTGAACCTAGCTATTACATGATTGAAAAGGAAGAGGGCGACAATATTACCATCCTTTGCATATGTAGGCATAGCCTCAGCCCATTTAGTGAAATAATCTACGACTACTATGATGTAACCATGCCCCTCGGCTGAGGTAGGCTTACAATGCATAAAATATATCCCCCATTTGGAAAAAGGGCCAACGACAATCATGGGGTGTAACAGATCAGGGTGGGTGTGCTTTTTCGGATAGAAATGTGGGCATTTCTTAACAGCATCATGACAATCTTTGAATATTGAGGGCTAGAAATAGCCAGCGTGAAGGTTTTTCTAGGCTGTAGCAATCCCAGAAAGATGACCACCACATGCTCCAGAGTGGAAGTCATTAAGAACCTGTTCATCCTCTTCATGGGTGAGGCATCGTCAGAGAATGGAATCTATACCACACCTGTACAATGTATCATTCAAGATAAGGTAGTATTTTGCATGGTGATGGATATGGTGATGATCCTCACAAGATAGATTGGGATGAAATATATGTGTCTGGAGATAAATTATTAAATATCCATATGACAGGTCATTAGTGCTTATCAGGAACATAAATTCATCCAAGAATGAATCACTGGGCTTAGAATCCATCAAAGCACAGGGAAGGTCACACATCAGCTCTACAAAGACCAATCATTTCTTTGAAGTAGCTTTGGAAAACTCAAGGTCAAACTCCTGCAGGATGACAATCCAATGGGAATATTTGCCCCCTAGCACCTGACGAGTCAGGATGTAGTACATAGGGTTTTGGTCTGCAAGTACGGTGGTGGTGTGAAGAAAGATGTAATGATGAAATTTTTGGACAGCAATGACTGTAACCAATACTAACTTCTCCACATGCGAGTATTGAGTTTCAGAATCGAGAAGATTCTTATTGGCGTAGTATATCACGTGTTCTTGTTCGTTCTGATCCTCCTGGGATAGAACCATTATGATGGTAGTAGTAGAGGAAGCAACATATAAGAGAAAATCCTTTGAATAATATGGGTGGTATATCACGGGTGAATGGGTCAGAGCGTGCTTGATATTATCAAAGGCTCACTGGGCCTAGTCATCCCAGAAGAATGGAGTGTCCTTCTTAAGGAGACGCATATAACCGTGTGTTTTCCTAGAAAAGTTACAAACAAAATGGTGAAGAAAGTTTTCCTTCCATTTAGGGAATATTTTAGGGGCGAATTTTAGCCCAGTGGGCTATTTTTCCATGTTTTTCTCCGAAAAAAGATTCGCCATTTTGCATTTTTTGAAGCCCTGTTTCACCCAATTTTGATGGGGTAAAAATTTTTCACCCTAAAAGTCACCAAATTATTATATAAATGATATAAAATCCTTGGAAATTAAAATATTTTTTGAAAAATATCACCAATAGACATTTTATAGTTAGCATTTTAAGAATTGGTAATATTCGCCAACATTTATATACTTTTAAATAAGTATGGTTCCTTAAAATCATCCCTGCTTCCATTGCAAAATTTGGAGTTTAAGGATGTTGGTTGGGGCAGGCAGGGTGAGTATAGCAGTAATATTTAGTGGATCAATCTGGATGCCATCCTTAGAAACCATGAAGCCTAAGAGACGTCCCGTCTCAATGCAAAAATCACATTTGTGTGGGTTCAGTCGTATCTTGTAATGGCGACATCTCAAGAAAATGTCTCTAATATGTTGAGGATGGTCTTCCCGTTGCTGTGAATGCATAGGGAGATCATCGAGGTACATCTCCATGATTTTTTTTTAATGTCATGAAATGCATAGGACATGGCACGTTTGAATGTGTCTCCGTATTCTTGAGGCCAAAGGGTAACTTCCTATTGGAGAAGGTTCCCCATGGGTATATAAATGCCATCTTGTGTTGATCGATGGGAAATATCTCAATCTGATTATAGCCAGAAAATCCCTCCATGAATGAGAAGATGACACTTCCATCACAGTTGTCAATAATCTGATCGATATGTGGAGTCAAAAAATTGTCCTTAGGACAAGCTTTATTCAGGTCTCGAAAATCAATGCAGACTCTAATGGTTCCCTACTTTTTGTTCACAAGAATGATGTTAGATACCCATTCCATTAGGGATACAAGATAGATGAATCCTTCCTTCAGAAGTTTTTCGACTTCAACTTTGATAGCCACAGCCTTCTGGGGATGGGCTTAACACAATTTCTTACTGACCGGTTTGGCTGCAGGATAGGTTTTGATTTCATGGAACACAATAGATGGGTCTATCCCAGGAATTTCTTCGTGAGACCAAGAAAACATATCTCGGAATTCCTTGAAAAGTGATCTATATTCTTCAGTTTCTTCCACTGAACAGTTCTACCCTACGTGAATATGTTCAATAGTTCCAGGATTTACTGAGATGTCAATCAAAGTTTTTTTAGTAATGTTGCATAGATCTCCTTCAGATTCAAAATCTTGCAACAACATAGGTGTTTGTGGAAATTCAACAATATTGGTATCCAAGAGAGATACAAAATCATTATCTATCGAACTGGTGTTGGGGAGGAATGAGGATCTATGATGATGATCCTCCCATACTGATTCATTCGTACTCATAAACTCCATGATGGAATCATCAAACAGAAAAGTCTGGGAGAGATAATCTAGAGTAGGAAGAGAGGGTTCTAACCAGTAGGGTGGGTGGTAAGGATCCGAAGCCACAAGATGAAGATCATCTGTATGGACATTGGAAATGGATTGGATAGCATCATAAACTACTTCATGCGAGCTGAGGGAGGATGACTCAACAAATTTCTTTCCCTTGGTATCATAGCCAAACGTAGAGATCATGTTGACGGTTGTCATCTCTATGCTAGAAGGAGCTGATGGGAACACGCCCATAAGGGTGGATTCATTCAGCATACCTACCCAAGTCGACTGATAAGGAGGAAGGGACTGGCCTAGAATATGGATGTTATTCGTCGTAGGGGTAGTAACATCTAGCATACAAAAATCAAGTTGATCCATTTTAACAATTCTTCCCAAATGCAGAAACTGGAGAGTTCTAAACACCATTGAAGCGACAACGGTCATAGCATAAAACCAGTTTATTCCTAAGAGAAGATTGTAGTCTAACGAGGCATCCACTACTTCCACCTAAATGGAAATATTTTTGCCCCCTAGCTCAACTAAAAGTGCTGGCATGAGACTATGGGGTTGGAAACCTCTTCCATTAAAGGCTTTTAGGGTCATCGGTGATTTCATAAGCTCGAGAGAGCCAATGGATTTCCAACAGGATAGAGACAAAACTAAGGTGGAATCACCTTCATCTATAACAGTACTAAAGATATTTTTCCCAACTACTTTTGTTACGATCTAAAAATTGAGTTGGTGAGGTAGTATAGATTTGTAGTTCTTCGTGTTGAAATGGATCAAAATCATGTTATCCGGGTCTAGGGATCCTAAGGCAGTTAACAAGTTTTTGCATTGTGTAGGACAACTTTGGAGCACTTCTAAGGTAGACATTGCACATGGTTCCTGAGAAAGGTCTTCAACAACATTATAGAACTGTGCAGCTCAGGCATTAGGGTTAAAAATAGCCTTCCTAAGAGTACTCTTGGGTGGATGCAAAATCATGTCGAGATTAGGCTTCTCGATAGTTAGGGGACCATTAGATGAGGATGCATGAGAACCAATGGGAGGAGCTTTATATGGAGAAGGATTTTCATTTTTCTTCTCCTCAGGCTTGTCATATGACTGAGTACAAGTTGTTAAACTAACAGTTTTCGATGACATCATTCAGAGTTCCTTTGTGGAACTAGAATTTCGCTGATTAGACATGTGGTCTATCTGTTGTTGCTGAAAAGGAAAAGGATCAGTAAGAATTGATGGTGCGGGGTTATTCTTTAAAAATTTGTTAATTTCATCATAGCGGGGACATTCCTTGGTGAAGTGATCACCACCACAAAACAAGAAGGGATATTTGGCTTTCCTTTTTCCTTTATTGTCATTCTCTAGGGCTGTAGGCTTGGGATTTTCCTGTTGGTTTTTGGGTTTTTTATTTTTACCTTTTCCCCTTTTCTTAGTACTAGATTATTGCGTACTTTGAATACAATTCACCTCAATGAAAACCATAGGATTAGAAGGAGCAGTATTAGAAGCACTGGGTTGTTTGGCAGTTTTTTCAGTCGACGAGGGCTAGATTGAACCGATATCCCCATCGACAAAATTTTCTGCAGGTGGCTTAGCTGGGTCCATGTTGGGATGAGGAGCTTCAAGAATAAGGTCATACAAATTTTTGTATTGGGAATACACCAAATACATATACTGAGCATGACTAATAGCCTACTCTTCAGTGACAGCACCACCCATGGCCACATCTCAGGCAATGGGTGGCAACAAATACTTCGTAAACTAATCAGCTAAGAGTTGGTCTGGGATATGAGCTTTAATGAACCTTCTTCGCCTTCTCCACTCATGGATATGATCAGATATGTGCATGGAGGTATTTTGGCATGAAGAGGTCAAAATGTCTATACCCATTTCATAATGAATGGGTAGCTGAAAGTGTGTGAGGAAGATAGTTTCTAGAGAGCTAAAGTCCACAAATGCATGTTGTGGAAGTTCAATGTACCATTTCACAACTCTACCGACCAATGTGCACTGGAAGAGTCTCAAACGGACAGAATCATCCATTAAGGAGTTCGATGAACACCATAGGTGGAAGGTCATAACATGGTTTTTTGGATCGCCTCCTTTCGTTCCATTGAATTTTGAAATGTCTGATGGTAACTTTATCGGAATCGCGGGACACAAAGGGTTGTGTTGAATGTGATCATTTATCAATTTGGATAAATTAGGTAAATCCAAAGTTGCTAGGAAAGGTAACTGACGATTGGGCTCTACATACTGGTAGTATTGATAAGGCATGTATCCACCAGTAGGGCCGTAAGTTGACTGATACATAGGTTGTTGAAATATTGGATGAGATGATGAACCTCCTGAAGATTGACCTCTAGGATTAGGGTCTCCAGAGCCACCAAGACCATTAGGACCTGTTGAGGCCTGGAAATTCGCAGGTGACAACAGTAAGGGATTCTCCCCAATAAACGTTCCCAACTAGCCCGTTGACTGTTTGGTATAGGGAATTCATCCGGTTTACGGTCCGGCTACCGTAGGTCAAAGTAACAAACAAGGGTTTTACCGGTTGCATCCCGGTCCATCGGAATTTGTATTTTTGACTTAAATAAATGATATGCAAGTGCCTAACTAAATGCAGGGAGATCAAGATGCAGGGAGCGGTCACAAAGTGATGCGCAGGTTCTTACCTCTCGTATTTTGCTCGCGAGCAACCAAACCAGATACAAAAAGAAATACACTAACTATCTAAACTATCCCTAGGGAGCAAGATTATCATTTCGAATGAGCAATACATTTTCACATACATTAAAAAGAAACACAAATAGATGATACTTCTTCTAAAGTACATGAACGCTTACAGATATTTAAATAACCAGATAGCCGATCATTTTATAACAACATTTATTGCTCACAGTGAAAAAATATCCCAGAAACTACTGAAGAACATTTAACCAGAACATAGGTTCAGAACATTAAATACTCTTACAGTAAATGAAACACAACTGAAAATGAAATAGTTCCTCTTCAAAATTATTCATTGAGTTGCGTTGATACATTCCACTTTACACTCTCTCCGATAGCCAAAATTGCAGTTTCCTTTGCAAAACAAAGTAGTTCCTCTTACAAGCAAACATGCACAAAATTTTCCAGGGGAAAAAGCCCTCTTTCAGTCCTACTTCCAAATATTTAAACTACAACTCTTGCCCCTTGGGATGCCTCTCAGCCTGTGACTCTCCAGCATCTTCAACGTTTCAGCTTCCTCTTTTGGCCGCTGCGCTTTCCCAATCATTCTCTATGAGCGTTTATCTTCTGACCAGTAATTGATGAGTCTTCCTCGTCGGTGCCTTTGTCATTCGTTTGTTTTGTCCTTTCCTCCACTCTAGGTTGCTTCAGCGATCTATGGGATTCCTCCTATAGACAACTTTGGTGCATTATTCATTGAACTGAGATCTTAAGCATTTAAAATTTCTAATCAGAATGATAAGTCCGCAAGAAGCTAGCCTGGTTCATCTGGGCGAGTACTCGCTTGAGCTTGGGGCAGCAAAATTATAAATCGGGGGTCGGCAAGATTATGCATCGAACAGGACAAGACTTCGGGGGCTGCAACAACGGATGAGTACAAGGACCGGGTGCTCGAAAACACGGGAGAAAAGGTGTGAATCGAACGTCGGGGGGAAGAGTGCTTCTTAGACCAGGATGGGTGGCTCATCCGCAACGGCAGACAGAACGATGGCTAGAGACAGGCGACGGGGTGGAAAAACTTAGTTCGGGTGGGGGAAGATAAGGTCGGACGTCAGATGATACTTGAATCGGAAGACAACTATCTCCTCCCGGTCGCAACGGCGGGTGAGTGGAAACTTATGGACAAGCGATTTAAACCAGATGAATCGGGCGTCGGATGGATCATACTTCGGGCGAAAAAAAAATGATCTAGGAGCCGCAATGGCGGATGAGATGGAACTTCGCAGCTTCTGATCTGACAAAAGAGGCCCGATTTATATAAAAACTCAAGGATTCAAACCGCTTTAAGGCTCAGGCACAGCTAGGTTCACTCCTTCATAGAAAGGAAACTCAAAAGAACAAGTTTTTTCCTTCTCTTCGGCTAGTAAAACAGACACTCATGACTCAGACCAAAAAGAACGAGGCACATATAAACCTGCGGACATCTATTTTCAAAGTTCAATGAAAAAAGATATGCCAGAGAGGATCAAGCTTTTAACAATTACCAAGCAAAAAATTGATGAGGAGGGGCCCAGAGTTTAAGTAAAAAATTAAAATCGGGGAGAAAAAGTTGCGGGAGCAACAACTGGCAATTCCCTGGTGAACCTAGATCTCTGGGTGATTTCTCTTCGAACAGCAGACTGTTCCGCAAAAACACATCCATTGAACTCCTCCAGCTCTACAGATTTCTCAATAACAGAAGTGTGTACCTTAATCATTGATTCTAGTCCAATGTGGGAGGTGGAAACCAAGACTTTCAAGTCCAGATAACTCTGCTGAGGCCAAAAATGAGTTCATTATTAATTTTCTTTCAGGTGGCTAACAGCATTTGACACCACAGGATTGTAGCAGGTGATGAGCAGAAATGTTCATTTGTTCCTCATTCCCATGCCATTTTAGCAGCTTTTGTGCTTTTGGAATTTTGTCCCCTTTCATACGAGTCTTAATGCGTGCCTTTCTACCTGAATTTAAATTCAGGATCCTCTATCCCATAGTGCCCTTTTGTGTGAGTGGTGTGCTTAATGTTTCATCTCACGGGCGGAGAGGATACTTCAGCAATTGCTGTGATTTGAAACGGGCCTACCCACAACTGCTGGAATTTGGTATGCTTTCCTTTTTCATCGTGGGGGTGGTCCCACTTAAGGACTAAGTATCCTACTTCAAATTCCTTTTTCCCAGCTTTATGTTTGTCAAACCATCTTTTGACTACCTCCTGCTATTGTTTGAAACATTCTCTAGCCTTGGATCTGGCTTCTTCTGCTTTTAGGAGATTATATATTCTTATTTGCAGAACCTCATCATCCGACCCCCTAGACTCTTGAGCTAGTATGGAAGACGGTAGCAGAATATCGGGAGGCAGGATGGCTTCCTTTCCGTACACAAGGGTATAGGGCGACACTCCTATTGCAAACTTGGGGGTAACTCTGTCAGCCCACAGGGCATTTGGTAAGGCTGACTGCCAACTTAGCTGGTTTTCTATGAAAGTCTTCTTCAGGATTCTAATAAGATTCTTATTGGAGGATTCAGCTAGGCCATTCCCTTGCGGATAGTAGTTAGCAGAGTAATGTAATTTTATCCCTTTCTCATGAGAAAATGCAGTTAATTTAATGGATGAAAAGTGTTTAGCATTATCAAAAACTAACGAAACTGGAACTCCAAACATGGTCATGATATGATCTTGTAAGAAGCTAATGACTTCATCTTTGTTTATCTTGCACAATGGCATAGCCTCGACCCAGCGAGTGAAATAATCAGTTGTAGTAAGAATATACTTGTGCAGCAGTGAAGAATTTGGCTTTATTTCTCCAATGACGTCTATTCCCCATTGTTCAAAAGGCTCTGTGATCATTACCGGCTTTAGAGGTGCTGCTGCTCTAGGTTGTCTTCCACCACATCTTTGGAAAGTATCACATTTTCTGACGTGTGCATGTGCATCCCTGAAAAGTGTTGGCTAGTAGTAACCGGCTCTGAGAACCTTGTGGGTTGTAGTGTCCCCTGAATAATGTCCCCCAGCCGGGCCATCATGCAATTCAGACATTACTTTCTCAACATCTTCTTTCTCCAAGCATCTCAGGAGGACTCCATCATAGTTTTTTCTGAACAATACGCCTTCTACGATTTGATAGGAAGCTGATTTCAGATGCAAAGCTCTTCTTTGTTTGGAACTCCAATGTTCCGGTAATACCCCTGACTGCAAGTAATGCAGAAGATCTCTATACCACGATTCAGGAGTTGTGAATAAAGGGCAAACATCCATTACATGCAAATCAGCTTCATCTTTCCATGCTTGTTCTTCATTGTTTGTCTTCCCAGTCATCAGTTTGCATAACCCTTGACCTTTTACTATAGTAGCTGGCTTCAATTCAAGATCATATTATTGAAGCACTGTTACCCAGTTGCCCCTTCTTTATCCTAACTCTTTTTGAATGAGAAGGGATCTTATAGCTGGGTAAGGGACTATTACCTTGGTACGATTTTTTAGTATATAAGGCCTAAATTGCTTTACTGCCTTAAATATTGTGTATGCCTGCTTATCAATGGCTGGGTAGTTTAATTCAGCCCCTTGTAGCCCAGTGCTCATAAAAGAAATTGGGAATTCATCTCCCCCATCTTCCTTTTGTGTAAGTACGGCTGCCAATGAATCATCAGACGCAAATGTATACACAATGAAGTCCTTGTCAAAGTCTGGAATTTTCAGAGAAGGTGCATGTGCAACAACAGTCTTGATTTTACTGAAAGCCTTCTTTTCAGTCTCAGTCCACTTAAAATATGCATTTTGCTTGACCATCTGCTGTAGTGGTTTAACAGTCTGGGCAAAATCAGGCACAAACCTACGCACGAAATTTATCGTTCCCATGAAGGGTTGCATCCCTTTTTTATTATGGGGCATGGGGATTTGTTCAATGGCCTTAATTCTTTTTGGGTCTATAGATATACCTCTCTTTGAAACTATATTCCCCAGTAACTTGCCTTCTGTGACCGCGAATACGCACTTCTTAGGATTTAGGGAAATGCCATACTTCCGACAGCGCTCGAAAATTTGTTTTAGGTGGAATGTGTGCTCCCCTCTTTTCTTTGAAAATATCGTTATGTCATCAAGGTAGACCACCACACTTCACCCAATCAGTCTGCGGAAAGCTATGTCCATAGCTCTCTGAAATGTCGCACCAGCATTAATTAGGCCAAAAGGCATTCTTCTATATGCGAAAGTTCCCCATTTAGTTCTGAATGTTGTCTTCAATGTATCTTCCTCAACCACTAACACTTGGTTGTAGCCCAAGAATCCGTCTAACAATGAAAACAATTCAGAACCAGAAACCATCTGTAGTAGTTGCTCCATGGGAGGCACCGGATAATTGTCTTTGTCTGATGCGCGGTTTAAGTTTCCGAAGTCGACGCATAGTCTGATTTCTCCCTATTTTTTTCTGACCGGCACCAAATTTGACACCCATTCTGAATGCCGGACTTTAAAAATAATCCTAGCATCTAACAATTTCTTCACTTTGCTCTGGATTAGTGGTTCCAGCTTTGGGTGCATCTTCCTCAGCGGCTGCTGGTATGGCTTGACGCCTGCTTTAATAGGAATGATATGTTTGATGATATTAGTGTCATAGGTTTTTAAATCTACATACGTCCATGCAAAGACATCTTTGTACTACTTAAACAAACTGAGGAACTTGTCTCTTTCTGCTGGTGAACAGCATTTGCCGAGGTTCATGAACTTAGGCTCCGTTTCAATCCCTAAATTTATTAGCTCGAACTATAGAGTTGAGTTGTGCGTCTTCACATTAGCGGGTCTTCTAAATTTCTCATTCAAGTCAAACATTTTCTCTAACGTCCTGACCCCTTTGGGAGTGAAATTGTCATATTTCATTTCAGCCTGATGTTCCTCATCGTCGATAATGGCTCCTTTAAAAACCTCCTCGTTTGTCAAGAATTCAATTATTTGCTGATCATCGTCAAATACTCGCAAGTTGGTGATCATGTCGGGAACTGATGGCCTGAAAAGTAATTCAATAGAGCATTTGTTATTAGTGGGAACCAATCTGGCGGCTGATGTAGCTAGAAGATCAGCAGTTGCATTTTTTATTCTTGGGATTGAAATAATGTTAAATGCATGAAAATTTTTAAGCAAATCCCATACCTCATTTTGGTAAGCTTTCAAATGAGGGGAAACACAATGTATTTGATTTCTTATTTGCTTTACAACTATTTCTGAGTCCAAAAAAACTTTTAAATTACTCACCTGTAGCTCAATTGCTTTCTTGAGTCCCTGCAGCAGTGCTTCATACTCAGTTGTATTGTTAGTACACTCAAACTCTAGTCTACAGGACAGGAAGTGTTTATTTTTTTGTGGATCAATAAGGACGCAGCCGGCCCCTGACCCCTCTAATGTTTTCGATCCGTCAAAAAATAAATTCCAAAAAACATTATCTACTGAGAAACAATCTACTCCTACTGCTAAATCTACTATTTTACAGTCAATATCATCAGCCTGAGAAAAATGAAGAAGATCAGGCTGGGTGTCAGATGTGTCGCTGGCCTCTTCCGCTTGATAATTCCCCAATTCCAGCTCGAGAAAGTAGTTTCCCAATACAGATTCGACTGGTACATTCTTCCCATCCAATTGAGTGACATTGTACTTCATGTGAGGTTCTCTCAAAACCTTGATCTGATTAGGACTCCCTTTGTGCGGCAACCAAAGATGTGACCAATCTGTGGCGAAATACCCATTTAATTTGGCTGACCAATCTCTGCTCAGGACCAGGCCGTAAGCATCTGGTATGTCAGCCACTACAATGTTAATAACTTGGCACACTCTATCATCGGACGCCAAGCGGATTAGAATGTCTTCCATCTCACCAACTACCTTGATGTCTTTCCTATCCAACTGCACCACCCTCCACGTGGTTGGCTTAGGCTGCCCATTTATTTTCTTACATACTGATATGGGCATGACATTAATTGATGCCCCTGAGTCCGCTAAACAATTGTGCACGTTATGATTAAAAATTTCAAACGTCAAGAGGAAAGGTGGATGTTTAGTTTTAGACTTACCTCCAATGCTAGGTTCCCCAATTTCTTCTTCCTCTCGAGGTTGATTGTCAGCGGGCAGCTTTTCTTCTGATGTTTCCAGTGCTTTCAACAACCTTTCTTTCTGTTGAGGTACTTTGCACATTTCAAATAGTGGGACGTTTGCCTTTATCTTCTTTAGATATTTGACAATGTCATATTCAATTAGTTGTCTAGTGGACTGAGATTTATCAGCACTCACATTCTCTTCGTTTGGCTTAGGCAGCGTTCTGTTTTGCTTCGGATCCTGGCTGGTAATGGTAAATTCTGAAATCTGATCAGCCAATGATTTGTCTTGAAATTTCTTTTTTATATTTCTTTGCAGCCTTCGAATCTTTGGGAGCAGAAGACTATCATCACTAACCACCCCTTTGCTCCTAGTTATCACATTAGCCTCCCTGATATCTTTGCATCCCTGGGTATTTTCCTCCTCTTCATCGAGTAAGGAGATAGAATTCCATAATGCCATGGTCTCATCCTCCTGCCCTTTCGTAGAAGTGGAAGTAGCATTTTCGTTCTTTTCATCTTCATCTTCCTCCGTTAATCTTGAATCCAACATCTGATTCATGACCAATGTCATTGAATTTATCCATTGCGAACAGTTCTTTTCGGAATGAGGCTGTTGATGAAAAGTACAGAAATTTTCCATCCCTATCTCTGTCAGATTCATGGATGTAGTTTTTTGAGGAGGAGGTTGGGTCTGATTGCCATCCTCCCTTTTCTTATAATATGGCCTAAAGAACTTTTGTGCTTCTTTTTCCTTTTCTAAGTCTATGATCTTATTGGACAGCTTTTGCATCATTTTAGCCATGCTTTCATAGTCTGGTGTCTTTTCTTCTTTAGGCTTAGTGAACAATAAGGTTTTTCTTCCCGCACCTTTCTCTCCTGATTGTTCTGGATAGTCCTCCACACTTTCTCTTTCTGCTTCCATCACTTCTGCCTCTTCATAGGTCTCTGTTAAGGTAGGCTTGGCCCTACCTTTTGCAAACATGGCTAAATCAGGACCCAAAGCTGAAGTATAGTATTCGATCAGTACTTTGTCTGAAGGCTTATCTGTTTCAGAGAAATTTTTAAGATATGCTGCAAACCTTTGTGTGAAGCTGTGCACTTTTTCCTTTTTCTCTTTATTTAATGCACACAGTCCTTTCATGAGGGCAGCGTGAGTCTTTTGGATTGCGTACTTACTCCTGAAGATTCTCTCGAAGGTATCCCAGTCTGGGATAGAGTTAGCGGGAAATCCAAAATACCACAAGGCCGCAGCTCCTTTGAGGGTGTGCGGGAATAGTCTACACACTACATCTTCATGTTCCCTAGCCCTCAGACCTTCTATTGCCAAGTAGAAACTCTGTAGGTGGTCATCCACTAAGATTTTCTCATTTGGATCAAATTTGGGCAGTAGCTTCTCAAAGGCTTGAGGTAGGTCATGCAAAGGTGGGGTCAGATTTAGAGGTGATCTAGCTTTCCAAGCTGGCAGTGGATTTGGTGGATTTGCGTTAACGTCGGCCATGAGTTGAGGTGGAGAGTGAGGGGGTGAACCAACAAGAGAGTGAGGACGTGAACCAACCGGGGTGTGAATATGAGAACTGTAAGGAGTGTCTGGGCCTACTTGGTTCAAAGGCAATTCAACCTCCTGTATGGCAGTTTCCACAATTTCTTCCCAGTCTCCAACCAACACTGAATATTTAATTAGAGGATGGTTTTTCTTCTTGTACTCTCTTCTAGGCAATTCATGGATAATAGGCAACCCTCCAATCTTCTTTACATAAGCACGGGTATGTCTTCTCAGATCATTAACAATTTTATTGCGAACAGGATATAGATGTTCTCTATTTTCTTCTTCTGGAATTGAATTACGTGGTCCACTACTTTCAGAACTGTAACCAGCGGAATACTCTCGGTAAAACGGGTTTCCTCAGCCAGCCATGCACTAGCGGCCCTCCTTCTAGCGCCAAAACTGTTGAGGCTTAGAAATTCGCAGGCGACAACAGTAAGGGATTCTCCCCAATCAATGTTCCCAACTAGCCCGCTGACTATTTGGTATAGGGAATCCGTCCGGTTTACGGTCCGGCTACCGTAGGTCAAAGTAACAAACAAGGGTTTTACTTGTTGTGGCCTGGTCCACCGGAATTTGTATTTTTGACTTAAGAAATGATATGCAAGTGCCTAACTAAATGCAGGGTGATCAAGATGCAGGGAGCGGTCACAAAGTGATGCGCAGGTTCTTACCTCTCGTCTTTTGCTCGCGAGCAACCAAACTAGATACAAAAAGAAATACACTAACTATATAAACTATCCCTAGGGAGCAAGATTATCATTTCGAATGAGCAATACATTTTCACATACATTAAAAAGAAACACAAATAGCTGATACTTCTTCTAAAGTACATGAACGCTTACAGATATTTAAATAACCAGATAGCCGATCATTTTATAACAACATTTATTGCTCACAGTGAAAAAATATCCCAGAAACTACTGAAGAACATTTAACCAGAACATAGGTTCAGAACATTAAATACTCTTACAGTAAATGAAACACAGCTGAAAATGAAATAGTTCCTCTTCAACATTATTCATTGAGTTGCGTTGATGCATTCCACTTTACACTCTCTCCGATAGCCAAAATTGCAGTTTCCTTTGAAAAACGAAGTAGTTCCTCTTACAAGCAAACATGTACAAAATTTTCCAGGGGAAAAAGCCCTCTTTCAGTCCTACTTCCAAATATTTAAACTACAACTCTTGCCCCTTGGGCTACCTCTCAGCCTGTGACTCTCCAGCATCTTCAACGTTTCAGCTTCCTCTTCTGGCCGCTGCGCTTTCCCAATCATTCTCTATGAGCGTTTATCTTCTGACCAGTAACTGATGAGTCTTCCTCGTCGGTGCCTCTGTCATTCGTTTGTTTTGTCCTTTCCTCCGCTCTAGGTTGCTTCAGCAATCTATGGGATTCCTCCTGCAGACATCTTTGGTGCATTATTCATTGAACTGAGATCTTAAACATTTAAAATTTCTAATCAGAATGATAAGTCCGCAAGAAGCTATCCTGGTTCATCTGGGCGAGTACTCACTTGAGCTTGGGGCGGCAAAATTATAAATCGGCGGTCGGCAATCTTATGCATCGAACGGGACAAGACTTCGGGGGCCACAACGGCGGATGAGTATAAGGACCGGGTGCTCGAAAACATGGGCGAAAAGGTGTGAATCGGACGTCGGGGGGAAGAGTGCTTCTGAGACCAGGACGGGTGGCTCATCCGCAACGGCGGATAGAACGATGGCCAGAGACAGGCGACGGGGTGGAAAAACTTAGTTCGGGTGGGGGAAGACAAGGTCGGACATCGGATGATACTTGAATCAGAAGCCAACTATCTCCTCCCGGCCGCAACGGCGGGCGAGTGGAAACCTATGGACAAGCGATTTAAACCAGACGAATCGGGAGTCGGATGGATCATACTTCGGGCGAAAAAAAAATGATCTAGGAGCTGCAATGGCGGATGAGATGGAACTTCGCAGCTTCCGATCTGACAAAAGAGGCCCGATTTATAAAAAAACTCGAGGATTCAAACCGCTTTAAGGCTCAGGCATAGCTAGGTTCGCTCCTTCATAGAAAGGAAACTCAAAAGAAGAAGTTTTTTCCTTCTCTTCGGCCAGTAAAACAGACACTCATGACTCAGACCAAAAAGAACGAGGCACATATAAACCTACGGACATCTATTTTCAAAGTGCAACGAAAAAAGATATGCCAGAGAGGATCAAGCTTTTAACAATTACCAAGCAAAAAATTGATGAGGAGGGGCCTAGACTTTAAGTAAAAAATTAAAATCGGGGAGAAAAAGTTGTAGGAGCAACAGGACCATTAGGAGGAGGACCACTAGAATCACCGGGATCGCCAGGACCCCCGGGACCACCAAGACCACCAAGAAGAGGACCACCAAAACCACCGGGACCGCTAGGATCCCCGGGACCACCAAGACCACCAAGAGGAGGACCACCAAAACCACCAAGAGGAGGACCACCAGGACCTCCGAGACCACTAGGAGGAGGAACACTAGGACCTTTGGGACCACTAGGAGGAGGGCCACCATGACCCCTGAGACCACCTAAAGGAAGACCGCTTAGCCCCCTGGGGGGAGGACCTCCATAAGGTAGTCCTCCAACACCTCCAGCAGTATGAATAGGTATTCCTCCATTGTTGGCACGTAAGACCAGTTGGGTTTCCCCCACGGTGTAAATGCATTCCTAGGGTATGGATTTCTAGTATAATACATTCCTATAGGGGTAGGTTGGTAATTCATATTTCCTACAGGAATTTGATTTGTTGGATGGCCATAACCCCATGAGGGTTGATTAACTACAGGTTGTGCCACTAAGGGCTGACCTGAACTTGGAGTAGGGTTTACCATATTTGTGTTGGTGGGAGGAACATATATTGTAGATTTTACTACATTAGAGGTTTGCCTATTATTAGTAACAATTCCTCTAGTGGGTAATGTAGGTCACATCGGGGGTTTCCCCTCAGCATTAGAAGTTACAGACACTACTGGAACTGAAGGTTTCCCCCTAGCCATAGAAAGTGTGGGATGGCTAGAGATGAACCTAGAATTAAAAACTACAAGAGTGGAATTGGAGGTTTGACCTGGATTGCAAGAAGTCTCAACATAAGCTGGATGATCATCAGTAGAAGCTCTAATTTCGGCCATAGGCCAAGGATCTATGTTACGAGGTAATCTAGCTGATATAGATTCAGCATGAGGTGCAGGTGTGGCCAAGACACTATCTATCATTTGCATTATCTCTTGAAAATATCATGCACGGTGAATAGATGCTTGGATTTGTCTATATTCTTCTTCACCTGGAGAAGTTTGTTTAGGAGAAGTTTTATTAACCCTGAATGAGGAAATGGCCTGACCCATGGAAGTTCTCCAAAACAGAGCATTTGATCCATACTCAGGTGCATCTGGATTATCGGTACAACCTTCCATATGAGGATGAAAGGAAGTATCATCCATAAGAGGATGTTGAGCGAAGGGATTAATATAAGAAGTGAATTGGTCTCCACTTTCTACAACTATATTTTCTTCCTCATGGGAACTAGTTCTAGCTCCTTGGTCAATGGATTCCATTGGACTTTCTCCTGTAAAAGGAGGAAAATCGGGTGGCAAGCCTTGTGTTCTTCTGGATCATCTCAACTAAAACTCAGCCAGATTA